>JAHHUM010002392.1:0-361614 GCA_036173005.1 Crenichthys baileyi
ATTTTGACCAAAATTCAAGTTAAAATGTAAATAAATAATAGGAAAACATTTTACCAGTATATTCTGCTTTTAAATGTAAAATGTTTTGTGCATTTTCATAGTGTGGAAGCATTTAGATGATCCAAATTTTTTGGAAAGTTTGAGGAGCTGTTATCATCTTTGGTACCAGAACTCACTGACTCTCAAAGCAAAGGAACAGATGGTTAATTTGTGAAGGGTCTGGCTTGCCCTTCATTTTGCTCAGTCAGCTGACAGCCAGGCTTCATCATGAGATGCCAGAGTTCATCCTTTAAATAGATAAGGTGCACTGTCTGACAGAGTTAAAAAAAAATTGTTCATACTTTTTGGCATCTTTAGATTTAATTTTTTTATTCTATCAAGAAGTTTGTTTCTGGTAAGAAACAAGAAAATCATCTCTCAGAAAGGAGTATCAGTTTTGCAGAAAAACTATTTATTTTATTTAGAAATGATCTAGAAACCCTCAAACTTCACAAAAACAAAAATAAACAAAACTGAGGAAAATGGGACTACTGAACCTATCAGAAAAATAAAAAAAAGAAACCCTCACAAGCTAAACTTCTCAGAGAGATCTCGGATGAGCCTCAAAACGTTCCCCATAGGCAGTCGAGGGAAATGGGTAGGGCCGCATGACAATAATTGTCTGGGAAAGACAAATCAACAGAAGCCTAGGAAACATTAATGTTCTTTTATTTGCAAAAACATAACTTCAGAACAAAAAGAGAACTCAAAAGGCCACGGTCTCAAAGGGATTCACAAAACAAAAACTTAAGCTCCCTCTTAAGCTCAAAGCCATGTCGCTAAGCCACAAACCAAACCAACACTAGATTTCCTATACTTAAAACAGCCCTCAATTCAGCCCACTCAAAACACTAGGCAAACCAAGCCTTCACCAAGCTCATCCTGCACATATGCTGCCAAATGTCCTGCTGCCAATGGCACCAGCTTCTCTCCGATCTTTAACCCAGCTCCTCAAGGGCAAAGTGCAATCAGCTGCACCCTCCTTTGATGTAGGAAGGTTTCCTTGCCATCACCTAAATCAGTCAGTGGGTGAGTAGGCCCTGGTACTTCAGTAAAAGTAAGAAGTAATGCATTATTGTTTTTTAGAAATCCATTATTTTTTTAAAAATCACTGCTGCAGCAGTGATTTTTATCCTGTCCTTCTTGAGCTATTGCAAAACATTAATATTACTTCAGTTCAAAAAATATGTTGGTAAAATTAAAAGATGTTTGAAAAGCCAAATTTGCCAGGGGTTTGAATAATTTTGGGCTAAGCTGTCTGTGCTCCTAATAATAATAAATGTGTTGCCAACTATTTAACCTCTTAAGCCCGAGGGTCCCCTTACAAGGGGACTTGGCCTCTTTAGCAACAATAACATGCTTGTAGCTGACTAACTCTGAGACGGACACACACTTACGTCATATGTCCAGATCTTCATCTGAGACTCCTCTACAAAAGTGTTTACTTCATTCTCTTATCCACTGAGCACAGCTCGAATGCCATGCAAAAAAGCAGATAGCCAAAATGCAACTTATGACAAAGAACTGTTTTGCAGTGTGGCATGATTCAAAGTGAACTGTTTTTCTATGCACCCTTTTTCATTATAGTTTGTTTGTATATATTGTTTGGAATTAGAGTGTGAAAATAAAGGGTGCTGAAAAAATAAACATTTTAAATTTAAAAAACCTGTGTAGTTTAATGATCAGATATATAATAGTAGCCCACATTTTTTATTTCAACAGTAAATTCAAATTTCAATAATTGTGCCAAACTGTGCCAAAATTCTTTACAACAAGAGTATTTTTTACGTAGAAATAATTTTTTGGGCATCAGTCATTTTCTACCGCTTATTCCATAGTGGGTTGCGGGGGAGCTGGTACCTATCTCCAGCAGTCTATGGGCAAGAGGCGGGGTACACCCTGGACAGGTTGCCAGTCCATTGCAGGGCAACACACAAAGACTCATTCATACACCTAAGGGCAATTTAGAGTGACCAATTAACCTAACAGGCATGTCTTTGGACTGTGGGAGGAAGCCGGAGTACCTGGTGAGAACCCATGCATGCACGGGGAGAACATGCAAACTCCATGCAGACAGAGCCCCCGGCTGGGAATCGAACCCAGGACCTTCTTGCTGCAAGGCAACAGTGCTACCAACTGCGCCACCGTGCAGCCACTATTTGAAGGGCATTTAAACATAATTTCTTTTAGCAACTGACCTGGATAAGGACCAATATTTTTCTTGTTACCACACACAGGGAGGACAATGGTAAGGGAAGTTTAAAAAAAATCTCCAAAGCCTTGACAACTTTAGCAAAGAGTGGCAAAGAGTTAAATCACCAAGTCTTCATAATAAGCATTAGATGCTGTTTGGAAAGCTTGGATGAAAATTTGCTTTTCTGTCTAATAACAAAGTGTAAACATGTAAAGTTTGCTAAACCCTAGTAGAACTTTAACAGGAACCATGTGCTTTGTTCAGATGAGACTAAGATTGAGCTTTTCAACAACAATGGCTCCAGGTGGGTCTAGTATGAACAAGTTAGGAATTTATGGAAGAGCACTGCATCCACACTGTTAAGTCTGATGGAGGATCTGTGATGCTGTGGGCTTGATTTGTAACCAAATGCCTTTGGGACATTGTTGGAGTGCATGGCACAAGCTCTTAGAAGTACAAGGAGAGAATAAATAAAAATCACAAAATGTGGCATCACTGGGTCTTTCATAAGGATAGTAATTTAAATCACATGGCCAACTAGGCTCTAAATAACCCTTCTTTTTCTGACTCTCCAGACCTAATTGCTTTAGAAAGTCTCTGGGGTGAACCGAAGAGCAGAAAGCATGAGAGATAACACCGGACCGATGGAAAAGGATCCCACCCGGAATGCTCAAACCTTGTCAAATATTATAGAAGACTAAAAGTTCTTTTATTAGCATAGAGGGGCTAGTAAAAATATTCATTGCAGGGATGTCAATAATTGTTCCATCAGTGATTTTATTAAAAGCAATTGTTTCTTACTTTATTTTTTCCACTCACAGAATAAATACATCTAAATGAAAGGTTGCATTTTATATATGTTTCCCATGTAAAACTATGTTACTGCAATAAAAGATGGGTTGTAAGCAAAGCACAGGAAAACAAAAAAACTTTTCTGCTCTTCAAGTTTGCAAACAGAATAAATATGTTTGTTAGACCTGAAGGAAAGACAGTCTGTTGCATCCTCTGGCAGGAGATTTTAATGACACAGCAGATGCTCTCTTCCAAAGAAGACTCATGAATCTGTAATTATTGCTGACTTCCTGGGTTTCATTTAGTAATTAGAGTTTACTGAGACACAGAATAAACCTTGGAAGACAAAATAATTTTTCCCAGATTGCTGAACATATTGGGATATATACAGTGCCTGCGACAGATTTGCATGAATATCAATGTAATTTGTGGCTTTTAAAGACACATTTTCACAGGGTCAAATATGTGTAGATACACGTCCAGTAATGTTTGGGTAAATGCCCCTTAGCATACACTATGCTATACACATATACTCTTGCAGATACACCACACACTTCCTACGGCCATCAACAATCTTCTGACATAACTCTGGCTGAATATTTGAACATTCTTCTTTGTCCCTTTCAGTTACAGGTTTACTGGCACAGACCTTGTTTTGTGGAAAAGCAAACAAATGTTCAGCTCGGTGCTATGGGGATGCCATTTAGGAAGCTTAATGTAAGCCATCACAAATTGTTGTGTGTTTAGGATTATTGTGGAATGCCCTACTGTGTCCAAACCACCAGAGGAAACAAATATTGGTTGACATGTTCAGAAACCACCTGGGAACCACAAAGACCTAAGACTGTTATTACCTGAGGATGATAGAACTGTCACTGGTCACAGTAAAACAAGGTTAAAATCAGTATGAACTGAGAGGGTGCTGACCAGCAAAAAAACCCCGCCTTCAAAATGAGCTGCGTCAAGTGTGAGTGAAATCTGCAGCTGCCCACATGGACAAGTTGAATGTCATTTGGAGAAATGGTTATGGTCAGGGAATAAAACTGAGCCTACTGGCCATAGTGACAAAGAGAAGGTTGGATGGAGTCAAGATGAGAATTTTAAAAGCCAAGAACATTGAACCACCTGTAAAGCATGGCTGTGGTAATATCATAAGGAGGGTCTGTTTTGCTGCTTCCAGGTGCATTAAACACAGTGAATGGGACAGTAAAGAAAAGGGATACTCTCCAAATTTATCAACTTCACCTCAAACCAATAGCTAGATGGTTGAAACATGATCTTGGTTAGTTGTTCCAACACGACAAATATCTCAAACACACTGTAAAATTGGTTTTGTGGTAGATAAAGCGGGTTCACATTAAATTGCTGAAATGTCCCAGAGCTTTACCTTTTAGAAAATATATGGATTATACATGAAAGCTGGGTCCTTGCTCCAGAAACAAATCAATAAAAATGAGCTCAGCTGTCTCTGTTATAGCTTGAATTATGTCAGTAGACTTTAGGTGGATTCAAAAGTGTGTTTTCCCCAGAGTTTGCGGATCTCTGTGGATCAGAGAAAATCCCCCCAAATTTTTTTATTTGTTCATCCAGCTGTATTTTTTAAATCATTGAATTTGTTCGTTGGTATGTCATTCCACCAACAGAAAACAGCATTCGTGTCATGATCCCATAGAGTTTGTGATTATAGTACTTTTGTCAGAGTTCTGTAGTTTAGGTTGTATCTGTATTTGCTATATTTAGCTCTGTTTTTTTAGTGTTTTGGTTGTAATTAGTCTTTGTTTCTGTACTGTCATTAGTCCACTCACCTCTGCTCTTCAGGGTTGCTCCCCACTCAAGATGCCATTCATTCTGCTGATTTTACTCACCTGGTTTCCAGCTCAGGATCACACCTGCAATGCTGCTTTATTCTGTCGTTCTTGTGCTGGTTCCTGTGTCCTTAGTTTTCTTCATGTTTTTCCCAAGATTTTTACCTAACTAAGGCCATCATTTCACACTCCATCATGTATCTTCCTCTGTCCTGTTGCCATATGGGTTAAACAGCTTTTGAATATGACATGTAAACCACTGTGAATAATTATAATAATGTAATTTTCGTTAGCATGGGCAGTAAACATCCTTAACCCTCTTTTCTATCAAACCACTGAAAACGGTTCTGTTCACATAACCTGTATGCAATCATACCGCAATCACCTCAGCATTACATTTTAGTAAAAGCAAGATTAAAACCTGCAAAGCAAAAATTCAATGTGTTGGCATGTAAGCACTTTAGGAAATGTCCTTAGAATAATCTGATGTAATTTATCTTGCATGTGCAGTTTTGCAACTTTTTCCATGTTCCTTTTTTCCATTTCTTACCCAAACAAATTAGCTAATGCATTTCTCAAGAAGTGCAACTTAATTTATGGTGTTGCACAACAGTATAGTATTGTTAATACTGACCGACTTGTTTTCTTTGCATACTTTTGTCACGTTCGGGTTTTGAGTCAGACCAAAGTGCAGACAAGAGCTGGGCAGCAACATGTTGTAAAAGGTTTTCAGCTTTATTTCCAGAGGTTTTCAAAGAAACCAAACAAGGCACTGCAGATACAAACAAAAGTCCAGATCCAAAAAACTTACAAAGTCGGTTCTGCAGGAACAAGTGGAAAAACTCAGCACAAATACGTGGGTAGTGAACGGAGGAACCAGCGAAAAAACAATGAAAACCAGAGAGCTTTTAAACTGAGGGAAGGGGAGTATGGACCAATGTGACAGTGGGGGCGGTAATCAGGGAAACATGATCGGGGTGTGACCACGTAAAAGGGGGAAAACTGAGGGAACGTGAATTTTTGCTAAGGTGACCGAACTAGAAAACAAAGGGGAACACGAGGTAAGCTAGACAATAACATAACCAAAGAAACCTAGAAGAACCTAGAATAATCATTAACTAAAGTAAACTGAAAACTAGAGGAATAGAAGAAAAAAAAAGAGCACAAGTGAACAAATCCCAAACATAAATAAACACAGAGATACTAAATGGAAACTAAAACTAAAAAATCAAGGAAAACAAGGGAACTGAAAAAACAAAAAAATATCTAATAATCATAAGAAAAAACTATAACAAGTAATAGAAAAGCAACCACTAAAGGAACTAAGAACGAGAGGAGAGAAAACAACAAATACTAAGAGGCGGTAGAGGGAACAAACTAACAGGGAGCAATAGGAAATAAACAAACATGACTACAAAACCCAAACTAAATGAAAAGTTGAAACCACAAGACCAAAACAAAGGCTAAAAATGTCGCACCACGACAACTTTCCTTTTTAAACTCCTTTTTAAACTGCATCAGCATGCAAGAACACTTATTTTCTAGTTTTACGAAAATCTGTAAATGTGCTCAAGGAGTAATTTTGCAGAAATAGCTATGCCTGACTTTAGAGGTTTTCTAGGTTTATGAAAGTTTAAAGAGGATTCATTTAATTGGAGGCGCTTCTCATTCTTTACACATTTCTCTGGTTACTATATTTATTTCTGTGGCCCTTCGAATTGGGCCAAACCTCAGAGAGGAATGATGGCTGCCCACCTTGACTGACCGCCTCCCCATCCACCTGCCAGGAGAGAGGAGAAGTATTTGGTTGACTGTACCTTAGTTTCAGAAACTTGACTCTTAACACCGTCCCTCTTGGGAGAAAGGGAAGGGGAGTGAACAAAGTCCACTAGATATGAGATGGATGAGCTCATTTAAGTTCACGGTTTGCTGACCTGGAAGCGAGCCCCTGAATTCATGGTTAAAAGATACACTTGTGTTATAACTTGCTTCTGAACCTTAAGGTTGTCAGTTGTAAACTTTATGCTATTCTTTCTTTTTATCAGTGCGAATATATGTTTAATTTTTTCATTCAAATAAAACCATGCTGTTGAGGAGCAGTTAGAAAGACTCAGAGCATGAATACAGCAATGTAATAAACCAAGGTAAGACAACTGCATTGAACATTTATTAGGAAAAGTATAGTTTAGGGTTTAAATTAAAGATACTTGATTAGCACTACTGACTGATGTATTGTCCAAATATGAATTAAATTATAACAAGTTTTAGGATCATCAGAATAAAGATTAAATAAATGTCCAGAGCTACAGGTTTTGTAAACCAGTGAATATTTTATGTGACCTGAAGAAACAGCAACATTTATTCCTGTTATGTGCTCTGGTCTTGAGATATAAAAGGTGACAAAAACACGATTGTCAGAAATTGTATTCTGCTTTTGTTTTGGTTTATAAGCAATAATTCATGTGCAAAATCAGCCAACACATACTCAAATCTGATTGGTCTTTTCCCACCACATACAGATATTCCTTGTCTTTACATTTATTATATACAATGCTCACAAAGTTTGATTTAAAGATTATTAAGCCATATTAGAAGCAGGAATTTGCTGGTATTATATTTTTCACAGTAATGTAACCTTGAGTAAAAACACCACAATTTCTTATTTTTACACAAAAATTAAAATCAAGAATGAACAAAATGTTTTTTTAAACCAAAAAGGCACATGTATTAATCCTGCTGCAAAAATCATCTACAATATTGATTGTTACAGTTATATTAGTGCTCTCAATAAACTTCATTTATTGTTACTTCAAATTTGATACAAACTCAAGCAAACACATAATGAACCCCCACCAGATTTAGTGGTGTTTCAAGTGTTTACTATGCAGACTATATACTTTTTTATTGCCATTCTGCTCTGTATATATAAATATAGCAAACTGATATTATGTGATCTGCTCAGGTAGAGCCTGTAGTCGGCTGATTAAAAGGCATGCCCCTGATAGACTGCCAACAGTAGTTTCAATAGAAGTTATGGGTAGGTCTTCTTCACTTTCCACACCATGAGTACGACACCATGACGTGAGCAAATCACCCCCATTTTATCCTGCCTTCAGTGGCAGCAACTGATAATCAGCATACGAGTGTTAACTTCCACAAACAGCAACAGAAACAACTTCAAAGATAGTCACACTGACTAAGTGTGACAAGCTTTTCTCTCCATGGTAACAATTTCAGGTCCTTTTGGAAATTGCTACAAGAAATGGAGACTGTTAAGCCCCAAATTATTCATACCCCTGGCTGATTTGGGTTTAAATCTTTTAATTGCACCAACATGTTTCTTCGGACTGAAAGTTATATTAACGTTTTGAAGTGGCCCAGCCAGAGTCCTGACTAGTTACTGATAAAGAATCTGTGGACGGAGCTAAAAATTAGGGTGATGGAAAGGAGGCCTCCGAACCTCAAACACTTGGAGCTAAGTTAAATCATCAAAAAGCTGACCAGCAATTGTAAGAAGGGTTTTATTGGTGTAATGCCAACAAAGATAATTAATTATGAAAGAAAATTATTATTGAAAAGGATTTAAATACATTTTCTACATGCCATTTTATCATAAAATGCAAATTAAAAATGTTTTCTAATTCTGGCTTTAAAGGTATCATTATTTTTGATAGATAACTGTCTCTTTTCCTATCAGGAAGGTTTAAATCTGCTATAAATTCTCTGTTTAAAGCATTAAGGTTCTCTGTAGTTTCTATTAAAAAGACAACCTCTGCCTTTAGTATTATCTTGGATAAATACCTGCTTTGAGATTTTTTTTAATATTATTATTCAAAATATTCGTACTCGTACTCGTACTCGTCGTCTTCCGCTTATCCGGAACCGGGTCGCGGGGGCAGCAGACTCAGCAGAGACACCCAGACGTCCCTCTCCCCAGACACCTCCTCCAGCTCCTCCGGGGGGAGCCCAAGGCGTTCCCAGGCCAGCCGAGAGACATAGTCCCTCCAGCGTGTCCTGGGCTGTTCCCTGGTTGCCTGGAACACCTCCCGAGGAAGGCGTCCAGGAGGCATCCGGTATAGATGCCCGAGCCACCTCAACTGGCTCCTCTCGATGTGGAGGAGCAGCGGCTGTACTCCGAGCCCCTCCCGAATGGCCGAGCTCCTCACCCTATCTCTAAGGGAGTGCCCGGCCACCCTACGGAGGAAGCTCATTTCAGCCGCTTGTATCCGGGATCTCTTTCTTTCGGTCATGACCCAAAGTTCATGGCCATAGGTGAGGGTAGGAACGTAGACCGCCGGTAAATCGAGAGCTTCGCTTTTTTGGCTCAGCTCTTTCTTCACACCACAACGGACCGGCACAGCGCCCCCATTAAATGCGGCGCTGCACCGATCCGTCTGTCGATTTTCCCGCTCCATTCTTCCCTCACTCGTGAAAAAGACCGAGATACTTTAACTCCTCCACTTGAGGCAGGAACTCCCCTCCACCTAAGAGGACAAGCCACCCTTTTCCCGATTGAGTACCCTGGCCTCTGACTTGGAGGGAGCTGATCATCCAGGTCATCTGCAAAAGAAGAGACGAAATCCACTGGGCCCCAAACCAGACCCCCTCCGCCCTTGGCTGTTGTCTAGAAATCCTGTCCATAAAAGTTATAACAGGACCGGTGACAAGGCAAGCCCTGCCTAGAGTCCAACATGCACCGGGAACAGGTCCGACTAGTGCCGGCATGAGCGGACCCGTGTGTGTGCACCATCCGTGCCTACGCAGGAAACCGCCTCGTGACAGGGCCCGGATGGCCCGTCAATAAGGCCCCCGAATTCCATACTCCTGGAGCACCCTCCACATAGAGGCATCACGAGGGACACAGTCTAATGCCTTCTACACACAGTCCAACAACACCTGTGACGCCGGTTGGGCAAACTCACCATAAGCCCGCGATTACCTGATCAGAGGGCATATATGATCTAAGCTGGTCCAGTGTTCCACGGCCGGCGGGAGAGTCGGACGAAAGCCCAACGTCGCTCTCTCCTGAAGCCGAGTTCGACTATCGGTTCCGGACGTTCCTCTCCAATACCCTGGCGTTGGCTCGCGCTTACCAGGGAGGCTGAGGAGTGTGATCCCCCTGTAGTTGGAACACACCCTCCGGTCCCCCTTCTTATGAAGGGGGACCACCACCCCGGTCTGCCAGTCCAGAGGTACTGTCCCCGACTGCCATGCAATGTTGAAGACTGTGTAATTCAGCAGAAAAACAAGTTATAAACTAATGTTTCATATATCAAAAATATATCTAACAAAAGGAGAGAAAGTTTCTCTTGTTCAGAGAATATCAGTGGATGCAGGAGATCAAACATCCACAGAGAGGGATGCTGCACCTGTCAAACATTCCTGATGTCCAAACAGCAGGGCTACCTGCCCAGGAAATCTGTGTAACTCCTTACTCAGCTATTTTTGTGCGACAAACCTATGTTCAGTTTCCATGGTAACCAACTGGCTGATGGGTGATGTTGGTCTCAACCGATGCCTTTACTGTTTTACGGTCTTTTACTTTGCAGCTTGTAAGCAAGGAAAACATTTTTTACTGGCATCGTGCACCAATCTCTGCTTTGGCACATTAAAACTCTTCAAACAATTAGTTTCAAGAACAAAACGCCAAAGCTGCAGGATTTGTATTACAAAAAAGCTTTTAAAGAGCCCCTTAAAGAGGTCTTCATGAGATAGAAACATTCAATTACCTTTCAAAGTGCAAAGATCCCTCTGGGTGTTAGCACAGCAGTTTTCTCAGCCACCTTTCCTGACAAAAACATTCATCATATTTTCTTTGATCTCTATTCGCAGTTAGCAATCATCTCCTGTAGGTGCTGATCTCCTGAAGGACAAAAGTAAAAAATGCAGCTGTGAAAATGTATATTTTTGTGTGAAAGCTCTAATATCAACAGCTATATTTTGTTGTGTGAGTAAAAATACTATCTCCTGGTTAATTGCCTATTTATTTAAAGATTGCGTTTTTCTTAATGTTAAGATTCAGCTGTTCCACAAAACTGCCTGTGTTTATTGTCTCTCTCCCTCCTGTTTTCATCTCAAATTCATATTAACAGAAACACCTGTGACTGTCCTGTCCTCATGCAGGCATGTTTTCAGCTGTGTCTCCAAAACATGCCTGAGGCAGAATCTCAAACAACGTTTGAGAATGGTTTGTTAGTCTCATATGACCTTTTAAACAAAGGGTTTCTGTTCATTTTCTTCAGTTCAAAGTGTAATTGTGGAGTTTTGGCATCTTTTATCTTCTCACGCTGTCTTTGTTGCTCTTTCAACATCCCACATCCCTGTCAAAGAGAGTTAGCTGGAAAATTAAGTGGAGGACTGGTTTCTCTGCATGCTACCATTTCATTAACCCCTACTTTCTATTTTAAATGCGACTCAAACCTTTTACTGTTCCCAATCTTCACAGTGCTCCTTCGCCCTCAAAGTGAGAACAATTTCTATTTTTTTCCTAACTTTACCATCATCTGTTTCTTTATCAGTCTATTTGATGTTGTTGAGCTTTAACATGCAAACTGACACTTGGACGTCCTTCAAAAAGTCTTCTGGATTTTTGAATTTCCGGTGCTATTATTGTTGCTGGGTGTTACTTGAACAGTTTTGCTATTACTCACGTGTTTATAAGGTGAACATCAAGCTGCACTTTGAAGATGGTCAGCTAATCACAGAAAGCTGAGAAGCTTCCCTGCGGAGTTGAAAGCAAACCCTGATCTACAGCTGAAGCAGCAGCCATGACAGCTCAGGGAGTCAATTAGAGCCCTTTAAAATCCTTTATGCTCGTTTGCTACAATTTGTATCATCAAGCTACATGTAGTATTCTTGTTGTAATATATCTTCCGTAATCAAGATCTGTCCTGTGGTGTCCTAAATGGCTAAAACCACACTGGAAATACTAAACCGAAGTAAAGGTAAGTCTTAAAGGAAACCTCTAGTAAATATTACAAAGACACAAAAACATTTGCTTTGATGCTGGTTAGAAGAACCGCTTTACAATCATCTTTGGGGCTCATACAGCTGGAGGGAATTTGTTGTGATTCTGTAAAAGCTTAGCTTGCTGGGTTAACATTGTCAAAACTTATATTTTCATCTAATCAATGAATTTTGTTCAAACACTAATCAGAATCAGAGTCAGAATCAGCTTTATTGCCAAGTTTGTACTTACAAACAAGGAATTTGACTCTGGTACACTTTGCTCTTTGGTTTTTGTTTCTGCACTACAGAATATACATATTTACAATGTACAAATATACACATATATAAATAATAAAAAACGGTAGCATTTGCAACATCTGTATGCGCTTGTTGTGTACTCTAATGAATGTTCACTATGATCCAGAAACAGCCTGGGGGAAGAAACTGTCCTCTGTGGCGGCTAGTTTGTATGTAACGGCGCTCTTAGCCGTGTCGGCACTGCGTACAGTCAGACCTAAACAGTTTTGTTGGTGCAGGGTGTGTGGGAGTCTGGTAGAGATTTAAATACTAGCTATGATATACCCAATGACCCCATTAAGCCCTGTATACAAAGTCCCTGGATGGAGGGAGAGATACAGGGCCTGATGATTCTCAAATACTGAGACAGTCCTGATTATTCGTTGCAGTCTGACCTGTCCTGTTATTGTGGTGAACCAAACCACCTGAGATGGATGAAGACAGGACAGACTGAATGATGGCAGTGTAGAATATGACGCAGCAGCTCCTGTGGAAGGTTGAACCTTCTTTCTTGAGTTGCCTCAGGAAGTACAGTCCGCTGCTGGGCCTTCTTTCAAACAGTGTCTATTTGTGAAGACCATCTCAGTCTCAGATTTGGTGGTTCCTAAGGAACTGAAGTGTCCACAGCCCGACACGGTGTTTGTTGGAAGATGTTAGGGGGGTGTATGGAGGTGTGTTGTCCCGAAGTCCACCACCATCTCCACAGTCCGTGAGTGGGTTTCGTTCAGGGCAGTTCTGAACTGACACCAGTGTTATCACGCGATCCAC
Source organism: Crenichthys baileyi (assembly GCA_036173005.1). NCBI lineage: Eukaryota > Metazoa > Chordata > Actinopteri > Cyprinodontiformes > Goodeidae > Crenichthys > Crenichthys baileyi. The sequence continues at coordinate 12,844 of JAHHUM010002392.1, forward strand.
CTCCTGTCTGTATGCAGACTCATCACCGTCCTGGATCAGATCAATGCACAGTGGGTGTCGTCTGCAAAACTTTAAGGAGGTTCACGACGAGTCCGTCCGCTGAGTGCTCATTTGTGTACAGGGAGAGATGGGAGTCGGGGGATAGATCAACCCCTGGGGGGCACCGTACTTATTGATTTGGTTCGGGAGAAGATGCTCCCCAGTCTCAAACCTGCTTCTGTCGTGTGCCCGGTACAGGGACGTGGCTGTTTACCACTGACAGGTGGAGGCTCGGGACGTATGAGTCTGAGTGAGCTTCCCTGGTGGAAGGGATGTCTGGTATGATTGTGTGAACGGCGCGACTATAGTCCCTACAAACAGATCCTGGCGGAGGTCCCTGGGCGGGTCGCAGGTGGTTGCAGGATGAAGTGTAGACTAAATTAACACATCATCTGCGACTGTTTGCTCGGTAAGCAACTGGGGGGCCAGGGCGTCCAGTAATAGGCCTGTGATGTCTTTCAGTGGCTTCAACACCAGCCGCCAAAGGATTTCAGACCACAGTCAAGACTCAGGGCTACAGGCCTGTTGTCTTTAATCCTAGGATGGTGAGGTGGTTCTTGGGCACTGGATGAATGGTGCAAGATCGTTTTGAAGAAGGGAGGGATCTCATCTCACACGTTGTCTCCGTTACTTGTTGAAGATCCGGGTGCAGATCGAGCGAGTTTGATGTCCCTAGGCTTCAGGCATGATGGGGGCTGAGGACGTGTTATAAGGTCCTCCATCTTCTTTGTTTCATGTCGCTGATGAGCCTGATTTACATCTAGAATACATCTCCTCAGAGCTTTATTGGGCCAGGCAGAGGATCTAAAGGTAGGGTTTTGCTTTACGGTCGAACGTGTTTCCTGAATGGGATGTGGAGGAGTTGGTTTTGAGATGTGAAATGGCTTCTTGTCTGTCCTGCAGTAGAGAGCCCGTTTCAGAGAACGGTTAGCCAGGCGAGTACTTGTTCGGGAAGGGTGGTGGGGCTTCTGTAGGCAGTCAGGTTTCTCAGACCAGTCCATACAGCCGAAGTGTCACCAGTAGAAAGGCTGTTTTTCAGCTTCTCACTGTAGCTTCTCTTGGCTGCTTTGATCTCTTTAATTAATCTCTTTAATTAAGTAAGAACAACAAAAAAGTAACTGAGAGCAAAACAAAATAAAGTCTTGCCGCAACAGGTGGTCCAAGGGGGAAGCGCTATGTTCGATACAACCAAAAGATAAAAATTTTTTTTTTTTTTTTTTTTTTTTTTTTTTTTTTTTTTTTTTTTTTTAAATTTGAGGACACAGTATGCACAAGTTTTTCTGTTTCATTTTACACACAGCAGAGTACACTTAAAAGACCAACTGTTGTATAACATTAATTGGGATTAAAGGCCCCAGCCTAGTAGCAAATATTGTTTTGATGAGTCAGCTACTTGGATGATAAGCAGATTTTGTTTGCAAAGTTTCAGTCAGAGGTTGATTTCTGGTGATTTTTACTTTCAGTAAAAAAACATCCCTATTTATATTAATGTAACAGATATAGCCGGGCAGTGTTGGGAAAGGTTTGGAGTTGGAAACTCTATGTTTCCTGATATGCAGCAAATGAGTCAGGTTTGTTTTGGTGGGGTTTTTTTGTGGCCGGAAACAGAAATATCTGTTGGCAAACACTGTTTCATAATGCTGTATCAACCTACAGCAGTTTTAGAACTATTGTTATGGGTAATTACTATAAAACAAAATCCACTGTCTTCAGCTTCTCACATGCAGGAAGAGTACGCTGAGCCGTATATTTTAATCTTAGAGCTAACTGCAAAACACTTAACTTAGTAACATTTCTTTTTTCATTGACAGAACCAGATCGAGCAAAGAGGTGACAATGGATGACTGCTGGGCAGATGCTTAGTCAGAATTTGGGAGAGCAGATCCGTACGGGTCAATCCACAATAGAGCCGTGGGCTTGTGATTATCCAGCTCCCAACTGGCTGCCTGTTTATGGTCATGGCTCTTTTGCAATTTATTGTGGGCATACAGACAGAACAATGATGTACTGTTAATATCCTTCAGTGACACAGTGAAAACTTATTTCAGGTACTGTGTCTTCTGAGGACAAAAATTAAATTAGGTTTGCATTTAGTAAGAGTTAATATTGTGAAAGACAAATTATATCAGTTTGAAACAGATACTAAAGACAGTTGTGCAGAATTATATACAGCTTTGCTGGTGACAATCAGTTTTTAACAGCAAAATTAAAAATATTATGTTTGACAACTCGTGAAAAAAAGTTCTACATTTAACAACTTTATTCAAGTTTTTCAGAGTGGAAAAAAACATCTCTTTCTGAGTTTTAATTTATGTAATATTTCCTATATTCCTAAAATCCAGGCCCCTCAGCAGGACTTACCCAAAAAGCAGCACGCTGACCCACATTTTGAGAATTAGGTCACAAAATCCTTCTGTCTTGCTCAAAAAGCATCAGAGGATCTATCAGAGCACAATGCAGAGTTACATAAGTCCGGCATAGATAAGAAGACATAATTAATACAAATATAAGTAATAAAGAAAACACAGTTGGGGATAATGAATGTTCTTTTTGGACCTGATAAAATATGAGATTTTTCCTCCTCCTAGCTTGAAGGATCACACATCTTTAATTTTTTAATATACCACTTAAGAAGGTTTGAAAACTATTGCTGCCTAATGGATATACACACATATAAGATGGAGGGTTGAGACATCAAAAATCTGTGTGCCTATTTCCCAAATGTGATGTGTTCAGATTCCCATCCTCCATGTGTCTAAGTCAGCCTCTAATAGACATCCAATTTCATGGAAATTAAAAGGATTGCTTCCTTTTGAAATGTAAATTGGGTATGTAGATTTAGGATGAATCAAAATCGGCCTCCCTAGTTGATTCATAGTTAAATAAGCTTCTCAAGACCCATGCTTCTGTGCCGGCTGCCGACTCCAGACTCATTAAGGATTGGACACAACTCCCAGACAATTTTATCGAGATAAAATGCTGCATGGAATAATATTTCCATTTTAATTTCAAGCTGAAATTATTGGCTTTAGTGTCAATATTGCTATTTATTGTCCCTTTAATTTTTTAAAAGATTTCTCTAACTTTATTTATTCATACATTTTTTTTTACGTCAGAAAATGTTTTCCTGCTAAAATCCTGTTATAATGATATAAGATGTTTGTGTTGCACTAATTAAACAATCTGCTATTTGTGTCAGACTTGTCATGTTTCCCTGTTTGCTTGCAGTGAGTAGACAGTCGGCTCAAAGTAAAGAGATTCCCCGGCCAAACCATTCATGGCTCTTGTCTGCTTGAATCCATCAGAGGAGAAAGAATATTTTATTTTTGTGAGGTTTACTTCTGTCATTCACAGCCTGACTGCACAAGTGAAGCTCTGACCATATCCTTATAGTGATTTTGTAAGCATACAAACTAAAGCAGTTTGATGAAGCATTGATCCTGATATAACATCAGATTTTAGTTACAGAACCAAACTTAAAAATAGAAACTAGTATTTTAAAATTAGCCTTGAATTCTACTGACCTTGGACTTGTAGAGATCTTTGACTCAAGATTTGGATATTACGCTCAGACGTCCTCCAGGGATTGTCATACCCTGGCTATAAATTAAACACCTTTTTTTTATGTTAAAACACGAGTCAAGATGTCAAGAAGCTGTCAGCATTTTTCAGGGGGTTCTGTAAAATGGGTCAGGTATAATTTCTCACTTTACTAATGAACTCCCTGCACTCTGAGCATCACACCTGTCCATTCAATTACTGCAGTAAAACAGGAAAGGAAATCCCAGCAGCATGAGTCCATCCAGCCAGCAGACGCTCAGGTGAAGCTGAAGCAGCAGCAGCATAATGTTTGCGATCTTCAATATAAGCAGGATCCTAATTTAACAGGTTTGAACGAGCGAATTTGTCATAAGATTACATTTGTAGGTTTCTGTTTAATCTGTTGCAAGATAAGGCTTTTTTTATTCATGTATTCATGTATTTATGCATTTATGCATTCATACCTTTTTCTGTTTTCACTTTATTTGCTGCTTAAGCATATACATGTATTTGAAACACTCCTGCACAATTTGTATTTAAATCCTGCTGTTGTGCATTTTGCTTTTGTAATTATTTTATATCTAAAATATTTTTTATTCTAATCCTTTAGGAGACAAGATTAAAGCAGCTTTGCAGAAGAATGCGTGCTGACATCGCTGGTTGGTGTCACGCATTGCTTGGCTTTGCCATAGGATGTCCCTGTGGTGATTTTGAACAGAGACACATGCACTGTAAAGTTCATGAATGATTGATCTGATCCATGTCTAATCCGGCTGCAGTTTCTCCTACATGAGTAATGAGCTCCTCTGTTAGGTGAAGCGTATTTATAACAACTTAGTGTTTGTTCAGTCTCTCCCAAATCTCTAATCTGCTTGTTGGCGCTGCTCTCCTGTGGATTTGTTATCTCTGGAATATGCCGCTGGACAAGGACGGCTTCCGACTGGACACGGGCCATCCAACCCCGCAAGGGGGCTGGGATTAGATGATCTGCCACAACTTGTGGTCGGCCAAGATTATCTGATTGTGTTTGGGTTTTGAACACCAAGTGTAACTCCCGAGACTCTGAGATTGATCTGTTCGTTCTAAGGAAGCAAAGTCGTTGTTGTCAGAAGAATGGAGTGCGCTAGTATGTACATAAGCCTCATTGCTCTCATGTTATTTTCTATTTGCTGAGCTATTTGGAAGTCAAGTGAAAAGTATATACACTGCTCCAAAAAATAAAGGGAAACCTCAAATAACACTCCTCGTCCAAATGGAACGAAAGTATTTTCTTCTTATCGATCTCTTTCCCCTTTTGTCTCGTCCTATCGCACGGTACACCGATGTTGAATTGTCCTGCACAACCACGGAATTGCGCAACAAGAATCATTCAATGGCCATCAAATTTTACTCTACCCAATGGGATGAGTGCCTGGATTTGGAGTCAAACACAAAATTAAAGTGGAAAAACACAATACAGGCTGATCCAACTTTGTGTAATGTCCTTAAGAACAAGTCAAAATGAGCATACAGTATTGGGTGTGGCCTCCCTGATCGTCTCTACATGACCTCCCTACAATGCCTGGGTTTGCATATGTAGCTCCTGATGAGACGGTGATGGTCCTCCCTGAGGGATCCCTCCCAGACCTGGACCTAAATCATCCGCCACCTCCTGGACAGTCCTGTGTGCAACGTGACCGATAGGTAGGATGGAGCGGACATAATGTCCCAGATGTGCTCAATCGATTCAGATCTGAGGACGGGCGGGCACAGTCCATGAGCTTCAACGTCTTCAATTCATCTTGCAGGAACTGCTGGACTACACTCCAAATCTGCCACATGGGTCTAGCGTTCATCCTTCCATTAGGAGGAACCCAGGGCCAACCGCACAGCATATGGTGTCTCTGCGTGGCCTCCAAAGACATGCCACCTCCCACAACTTACTGACCCACTGCCAAACCGGTTCATTCTGAAGATGTTGCAGGGCACGCAGATCGCTCATCCATGTGTCATCCAGAACTCTGTCACGTCTGTCCACATGTGCTCAGTGGTTGAACCTCTTTCTCTGTGAATCACAGGCGCCAGTGGCAAATTTGCAATCCTTGGTGTTCTCTGGCTAATGCAAGCGTCCTGCAACGGTGTTGGGCTTGCGCACTTAGGTGTGTCACATCTCCATTTGTGGACGGTCACGGGGGCCCGTCATAATATTACCATCCTCATGAGTCGGTTTTCTAAACTTTGTGGCAGACCATGACACATTTGCTGTTGGCCTTGCTGGAGGTCATTCTGCGGCCTCTCTGGCAGTGCTTCCTCCTGTTCCTCCTTACACAAAGGTGGAGGTAGCGGATCCTGCTGCCTCGGGTTTGTTGCCCTCAAAAAAAAAAAAAAACTACAGCCTCCTCCACATCTCGGTGTTACTGGCCTGTCTCCTGTTAGCAACTCCAACATTAGCCTGACAGACACGCAGACCTGCTGCACAAGCTTGCATTGATGTGCCATCCTGGAATGAAGCTGCACTACCCTGAGTCCCACTTGTGTGTGGGTTGTAGCGTCCTTTTTTTGGTATGCTACCTCGCTTACGAGTTGTGAAAGCACCACCCACATTAAAAAGTGACCCCAAACCACAGCCATGAGCAGCAAGGTACTGAGAAGTGGTCTGTGGTCCCCACCTGCAGAACCACTCCTTTATTGAGTGTGTCTTGCTAATCGCCAAAGATTTCCCCCTGTTGTCTTTTCCATTTGCACAACATCATGTGAAATTGTCAATCAGTGTTGCTTCCTAAGTGGATAGTTTGATTTAACAGAAGTTTGATTTACTTGGAGTTATATTGCGTTGTTTAAGTGTTCCCTTTATTTTTTTGAGCAGTGTATATACAGTATATCTTGTCACTGGAAATACTTTGCACTGGTCTAACATATTATACATTAACTGCTATGACACTATAATTTGATTTGTTCCTTTGGCAAAATTTGTTATTGTGGAATTATGTTTTTTTTTTTACTGATATATTATTTTAGTCTTTAAAATACCTTCCTTTCTTATAGCTTTGCCTGTTAAACAACAAATTAAAGGACATGTTATGATTAAACAGTTACTCTGCATTGGAGTAGCTTTTTTTTAACCTAATTTTACTCTTATTTGAGTAATTTCTGGCATGGCTACCTTTTACTTCTACTTGAGTAAAAATGTATTAAAGTATTGCTACTCTTACCGAAGTTCATTTTCTGGCCGCTCTACCCACCTCTAACAACAACAAACTCTAGTGTATTTTATTGGAATATAATGAGATTTACCCACACAACATAATTGTGAAGGATAATGATACATGGTTTTCACTTGTTTTATACAAATAAAATCCTAAAATGTCTGGAATGCATTCGTATTCAGTCCTCCCCGAGTCAATAATGTTATAGAACCATGGTTTTGCACTTACAGTACTTTGGGGTGTGTTCTATGTGTTTGTGTTTTGCAATGAGTTATATACATCATCTTTTCCAATTCTTTTTTCTCCTCAGTCTATTTTGTATTTTTCCTCATTGTCTCATTATCGCTGTGTTGACTGTAGCTCACTGTCTCTTGATATTTCTGTCTCCATCTTATCTGATCGATCATTTTCCTCCTAGAGACAAGACATTAGCTATCAATGAATCTACAATTAACTACAGTACATCTTAACACCATTGCTAGCTCTTAAACTGGTTGCTTGTAAAATTCAACATAAGTGCACTACCAGACAACTGTATGTTGACTATATAAAATCTAAGGGTGTATTCACACCAAGAAAGTCCATTGGTCCAGACCAAAAGCGAACTTTATTTTTTTGGTTTGCTTCGGTTCGCTTTCGCATTGTACTTTTTGCAAGTGAACTATTACGTGTAAAAAAAGCCATGCATGTGACAATTGTTTGGACGATTCCATTGGACAGAAATGACTAGGGCGGGACAGAGCACAGACCAGGAAATGGACGAAAACTATGATGGAAGTCCTGAATGCTGCATTTTTATATTTAGTTTGGAGCTAATTATTTAGCTTGCTAACTAAATTTTAAATTGCAAGCAAAATATTTACTTTATAAAGTGAATATTTAACTTGCTAATTAAATATTTAGTTTGGAACTGTGACATTTATAAATGTATAAATGACATGGTGAAAATATGAACCCCCATTTTTTTCTCTTATGACAGGTTAAATAACTAAAAATATTGTTGTCCGTTTTTTACTGTGTGACCTTACAAATGCCAGCCCATACATTTTGTTCTGCATATTTGTTATTTATTACAGCTGCAAAATTATTGTGAGGGTCAAGAGCAGCTCATTCCATGCATCGGCGAATGCCTACTGCAAGCCGAAGGAGACGACGTGCTCTCGGTGCTCTGACCCACATGCTGGCAGCTACGTTGCTAAGCAACAGATGGCTGATTAGGTATGATATCAGTACAACGTTCACTTTTACTGGCTACGGTGGCTTGTTAAGTCCAAAGAGACGTATGCTGTCTGTAGTTGGGTCGGATCGAGGCTGGTTTGTATTCACATCAGAAGCGAACCACACTGGAGTCCATTTGGAAGCAGACAAAGACCACCTCAAAACATGGGTCTTGGTCTGGTTGTTTAGTCAGGACCAGGGTTTGCTTGAGTGTATTCACACCTGCACAAAAGATCCTGACCCAGGGGGAAATCGAAGTCTGGCCCGTATAAAGGGGACCAACAGCGGCAGGTGTGAATCCACCCTTGGTATTTTTGTTCTTACCTGTTGTACTCTTTCTAACCCAGTTGGTTAACAACCCAGTACCTTTGGCTGCTTCAAGCAGCTCCTTCCTTGTTTCTGACATCTTTCTTTACAAGTCATCTTTGATCTTAAAAAAATACCAATATGAATGATAATCTAAGAAATGCACTACCTACTTTTTTCTCCTTGTATTTAAACAAAAATGATTATTCAGTGAATAGCACAACATAACAGACGTCATTAAAAGAAAATGAGACACTGAGAGCATCTGCAGACTGTATTAGAAGGATTTTTGTTTTAGATTCTGGGTTGTGTTTTTTTACTAATCCCACACTTCCACAGGACGGGAAAACTTTGATTGGTCAAACCATACATTACCTATCCAGAATGATAATCTATTAAGAATAATGTGAGGGAGATAATGTTTTATTTCAAATCTCACAGCTAATTTACAGCTTTTTTATTTTTCAGTCCAAACAATGAAAAGCAACCTCCAGACCGCTGCTTGTTATTCTTATACTTTATGTTAGTCATTATTTAGGAGGCAGCGTGAGCTCCATCAGCCTCCATGTGTGACACAGTGATGGAGGGTCACATTCAAACAGTTTTTTCACAGTTTTACAAAATCAAGTAGTGCATCTTTAATATATAAATGTATTCAGAGACACAAACAAACAGTGTTTATTCAGTGTAGACAAGACAAGATGTTTAATCAGGTTCCTATAAATTACTCATTATAAGGAACAATAAAAAAGAAAACATATTTTATAAAATCATATTTTATTAAATTGAAACATAACAACTTATATTATTAGTTGCAGAGAGAAATGTGATAATCTACACAATGATTTGTCAGTGGCAGGCTATTTACTTCAGGTCCAGAGAAGGGCTTAGGAAAAACATTTAAACAGGAGGATGCTGTGGATTTGTGCTTCTCTATCTGGTTTGGGCAAATAACGGCAATTATTTTAATGGGGTTTTTTTTGCATTAAGTGATTAAGTGTTAATTATAGGATGATGTTGAAAACACAATATATCAAAGTTGGTCCTTCACAACAACAAAGGGTTTGTGGTGGATCATTTAATCTGAAGGAATTGTGTCCCTGTCAATAACATATTTTTTTAACCCCTCCAGATCAAATAAATATGTAGTTGTCCCTTCCTTTAAAAGCTTTTCTTGTTTACATAGTAAGGTGAGGGCTATTCTGCAAGAAACATGTCAATAAAATGAAGCTCGGAGAAAAATGTCGCCACTTTCAGGAATGTAAAGACTCCCAAGAAGTTATGATTTATCTTCGTTTTTCTTCTTAAATAGGTGATCAAAGTAGTCTTAGCTTGATACAAGTTGAAAAATAACAAATTTTTCTTGCTGTGATTCTGACTTCCCACAACTAGCTGTCAAGATAAGGCAATTGTTTTGCTTGAAAAACTATTAATTGACGTGGGTATATCAGTTTAAAGGGACTGAATACAAATGCATACCACATTTTTTGATTTTTATTTGCTAAATTTTAAATCATTTATCCTTTTCCTTCTACTTAACAGTTATGTACTACTTGTTGTATTACATAAAATACCAATAAAATAAATTGGAGTTTATGACTGTAGCATTACAAAATGTGAAGAGGTTTAAAGACTATGAGTACTTTTGTTAGGCATTGCATGTATAATGCATCCAGATCACATCAGAGAGTTTAGGGCTTTGTCTGGTCCAGTAGATGGAAATAACTTATTTATTTTGAGGGGGACTGCCTCAGGAAAGAGATTATGTGTCCTGGAGGCTCAGTGACTTGAGGCACAGAGCCTGATCTAGAGTGGGATTGCACTGGGCCATGTTCTTTGTTCCCAGTAAATTTAGTCTGTTTCCACTTACAAATTTTAAACAGTGGATATATATCAAAGAAATGGTTTAAATAAGTTCCAAATAAGTACACATTAGCTAGAATATAGCAATATAATATATTAAAATTGAAAATATTCTCATGAGCCTAATATCATGGAATAAGTCCCTTTAATCAGTTATGTTACCAGTTACCTGCTTTAGTTTACCTCACTCTGATTTATTATTTACCTTACAATTCATTTATATAAAATTGTGTCCCTGTACTTTCAGCAAAAAGTGTGAATGTGCTCAAAATAACACTGATCAGAGATTTTGTCATACAAGCAGCTCACCAGTAAATTTCAGTCCCGTTTGTGTAATTTAACTTGTCTTCAGACTGTATCACATTGGTCTTGTTCTGCTCTTTTGTTCCCTTTAATCAGGCCCAATCTTATTGGCTTGTCATTGAATTAAGTGGCAATTTCAGGCTGCGAGAGTGTTATGTGGATGAAAAAACTTTTCTAATCCAGGCATGCAATTCTATGAATAACATTTGTTAAATGCCAACTTTGTGTAAAGTCATTGTATCGTCCGTTCTGCCTTAATCTTGTTATTTTTACCTCTTCTTTTTTATACGTTCAGCCTGTAGGTGATTAAGACGTCCTACCCATGACATGCTGACAATTAAGACATGCTGCTAGAGTGAGAAGATGTATGTGCAGACATCAGCTGTCTGATTTAGATATATCAGTGCTATGATAACACTTCTCATGAACAGCCCTGTCTTTCAGTGCTGCTGCCAGATTAATCTGCTCTCTGCACAGAAGACAAGAAGTAACACAGAGGGAGATTTGGCTTCCAAGAATGACTCATCTTACAGAGTTACAGACTCTGCATGATAACCATGTGGATTGCATATATAGAGTAAAATTAATTCTGTGTGTATTTTTCTATCACTCAAATAGATGGGTATTTTTTTTTTTTTTTCTAAAGGTGACATTAAGTAGAGACATGGATTGCTAAAGAGACTCTTCTGTCTTTTTGTTTTTGTTTATCTAATTAACGTGATGCTGCCTATTTTCAGGGGTAAAAACATTTCCTCCAGTCAGTCAGAACAGAGTTTTGCATTAATTTATCAATGTCTAAAGGAAATCATGAACCCGTTCATGCACCAATATTTTCTGGGCCTTCTGTCTTAATATAAATTGTTCTTTTTGGGGGGTAATAGTGCCTACGTATGAAGGGTCATGACAGGATCGATAAATCAGGATCCAGTGCTGTATTGAAAAAAGAAATCCTAATTGCCACTCAAGTTTCCACGTTCTATTTACAGCTGGGCGTCAGGCGCTAATTTAATCAAAACCTTTCAATCAAAATCTCTGTTTTTCTTCCAAAACAGTGTGGCCTCCCTGCAAATAAGAAATAAGGAAGGGGTTGCTGACTCGTCTCTCAGGCCATCAGTCATGTAAACAAGTAAAGTTGATCAGCTGCCACCTTAGCTTTGGTTTGTACAAGAAAACTATGTGCTGCATAGTTTACAACTAATCTGCAGCTATGATCCAGAGTACAGTTTGCCTGTGCCTCGCTAACAGTTTTATCTTAAATTTCACATCTGCAAACATATTTCAACATTTTCCTAATACACTATTTTGCATTCTGTAGAACTATCTGATGTAGGGGAATGCTACAACTCAGACTGAGAGCAGTTCATAAGCAGAATACTTTTACAAGCCAATTCTCAAATATTTTATAGATATTCAACCAAACACATTATATTTTTTAAGCATTACTATGTTGTTGCACTAAAATATTGGCAACAGATCTCAAACTGACAGTCGTCATCAGCTGCTGTGGTTGTTTTGAGACTGGAGTTGTTTTAATATGGTAGAAATCCAGTTTGGAACTGGTCCCACTCTAAATATCCTTCCTCCTTGTGTCATACTCAGGTGTCAAATCCCAGAATGCTCTGCTGGTGCTTTGGTGTGTCAATCAGGACACACAAGCTCCCCTCCTCCACTGACATTCATTAGTGACCTCGTGGTACTACCAGTCACATCGGGCCACCCTTTCCATAAAAGGCCAAATGAACGGTGGAAAAACTAAGCTCTCTAGATAGGTGGGAAACAGGATATCTGTTCACAAAGATGAAGGACAGATCTGTCAGTTCTGTGTGTAACATAACATTTTTTCAATAAAATCTTTGTCCAAGTCTTTAATTTTTCTCATTGTGTTTTTGAGTGATTAGAAAGGTAATATACCAATAGCTGATCACCACAGAAACTCAAATCAAACAAACCAAGATGTCCCTTTAGTTTGAGTTTCAGAGTTTTTTTCTTTTTTTTATCCTGTCCTGGCCAGCAGAGTAGCGTTCAGAGTTGTTGAGGAAGCCCAACAAATTTACTTTCACAAGTGGAGCATTACGGCTGACGCTATAATGCTCTGTATATATATATATATAGATATATATATAATATATAATATATATATATATATATATATATATATATATATATATATATATAAACTTTATTAGAAACTGCATTGAGATAATTTCAATTGCAATAGACTTGGAAACGGAAACGAAAAGGAAAAAAAGAACATGCAAGAAAGAGAGAGGTGGGGCAAAACGGAAAACGGGAGAGAAGGAGAAAAGAATAGAGTAGAGAAAGAAGGGTGAAGAGAATACAAGATAACACCCTAAAAGACTGCTTCTACACCTGCAGAAACATATATAACAACAGCATTGTTACCGAAAAGTGCATGGTACTAATGAATGCAAGATGTATTTAGTGGGAACTCCAGCTTAATATTGAATATCTGTGTATCTGTTAACACCTGAATCCAAACTCCTGTGGGAGTATGTGTGACCATGCTTGTGTACATAAGGTTTCTACATAGAAATATGCAATAGCAAGTGTGAGGAGCCACAGACCTGCCCCCTAGGACCCAAGACAGACGAGGAGGAGATCTGAGCCACTAACATCCAAAGGCCCCCTAGAGCACGAGAACCCCGAGAGGACCACCTATACTCCCAGGTCCAGGTACCAATACCCCAGAGGGGCAACTAGCCCACAGACCAAGGGGTGGTCCCCTTCATTCTGGGGTGGAGACAAGCAGACCGCCCAAGCACCAGTCCAGACTAGTGCCAGCACCCCCCAATAACCCCGGCCCAGACCCCATCAACCCCTGTGCCCATCCAGAGAGGGGGCCACGAACAAAAAAAGGGTCCCAGCCCCCAGTGAATTCCGATAGCAACCCCATAAGCCTCCCACCTCCCATGAACCCCAACATGAATTTCCCCACAGGGCCACCCCAACTAGGACACAGATATCAAACACATGCCCCCGAACCCAAATGCCATGGGGAACACCCCTACAGGAGAGTTCCATCCCTGAAAAGCCAATAGACACATCGATACAGCGCAAGCTTCGCACACTGCCCCACTCTAAGCACCCTTTCCACACCCACCCTCCACCACACAGCGCGCCGCGATGGCTAGCGCAACAGAGTAGACATCACTGAGCACCAGACAGTGTGCTTTTTAATAATATTTTGATAGCCACATTACTGTGGTGCCGTTAAACCCTTAGGAGCAAAACATAGACCAAATATGTGGAGAGAATGGAGACCTTCTGATGCTTCCATTCACTACAATTTTTGCAGTGAAAGGTTAATTTTCGACTATGGCGAATTAATCTTAGACCAACCCTTGATCGGGGACACTTGTAAATCCCTGATATAGATTCTGATATAGTCTGAAAAACTATTTTACAGTCAAAGACAAAAAAAATAAATAAATTTAAACCTAGCTGGGAGATTAAGAAAGATTTAATTCTTGGTGCACAACAGCTGCCCTAAGTTTTCTGTAACACTCCTGCTGCACCAACAGTACCATAACTAATTCCATCTAAGACAAAAAAATTATTTTGTCCAACCCAGCATTTCTAATTTTGATAAAAGAGAAGCTCATTTTTTTCATCCAGAGAGCTGTTTCTTATCTGCAAAGTAATTCTTCCCCTGAGGAAAAATGATATTCTGATATTCTGAAGTCATAAAATTTGCCACAACAGAGCTATCTTCTTTATTCAGCAGCGACCACCGAGCCCGATTGAAACCCTATGTATAAATCTACCTGCTGCAACTCAACCTGGACACACTGCATGGATTCCCCTTCTGCATACTTATAGGGCCATCTTCTCGGTTGTGCTTCGCAAAATAAAAGCAAAAACTAACTGAGCCAGTCAGGAGAAAAGTGCATGGTGACTCAAAGGAAATTCTTGTCTGTCAGCTGTCTGACTGAGCAGTAAACACAGCAGAGAACATTGTGTGTCACTATAATTTCACTACATTTACCTCACTCTGAAGAGCAGAGATCTCAGGGATCTGATTTTCAAGCTGTTGACAACTGATAACAGACCTGGGAAGTGCCATCATTCTGCTGCGATTTTCATCTAATTTTTCCTTTGATGATGGATGTATCTTTAATTGGTCATGCCTTGGTACTCTAATTTCCAAATTAATTTTAGTGGTTCATCCATTCTTATAATATACTTAAACATGACAAGGGAAAAAGACTACCAAATGGGCCGTTGTAATAACCCAAAAATGGCTAACAAATTCAGGGCTGAAAAATCCTTCTCAAACTTGTTTAAATACTCATATCTTTTGATTGTTTAATTTTCTTTGAAAGAGAGAAATACTAATAATTATAAATAATAATAATAATGGATCCTCCTGTTGGCTCTTTTAATTTCAGGGAATGTCTATGATGAGCTATATCTCCGAACTGTCTCCTATGATGGTCGTCAATGGAGGCAGCTAGAATACCTCAGACCAGTGCAGAAAATGCCCATTGAGTGCAATTAAAAATATGATTGGCTGATCAAAATGGTAAGGCTGAAGGTAGTAAGATAGGGAGGCAGAATATCCCTGAATAGAGAAAACTCTCTGATTGGCTTAATTTTTTTCCTGTTGCAAAACCACTGGAAGGCGCAAATCTCGGACAGAAAACTCTGAAACATGCTCTACAGAGAAGCTTTCCTCTGATCATTTTACCTGCAGTGTCAAACATTGTTATTTGTATTTATTTATTTATTTATTTATTTATTATTCAGCTCACTGCTGAGTCTTAAAAGAATATACAATCTGAAGACATAAAGGTCAATGAGCTTTCTAACCCAAATGGAGAAAAATAATTAGGGTTAACACAGATTTAGATCGTGCTTATTAGTATTATTTTTCTCTATACAATGATCTTGACTTAACATGTTTATTTTTTGGGTTAAGAAAAAATATTAACTAATATTACATTATTGTGTTAATATTTAGCATCTTTTTACCAATAAACACTTCTGTTTCTTAAGTTAAAAAATGCCATGAAAACAACAGCTGGATGTGTTGTGCCTAATTTTAGTTTAATAGATTTCAAAAACCTTTTTGCCTCTGCAAATATAAAATCCTTTGGGGTCTACAAAACCTGAAATATATAAACACACACGGGGGCTGAAGGGACATGGCTGGAAACAATACAGATAAGGCACTTGCAGTGAGGAGGAACCAGATTCAGAAAGCATGGGAAATGAAAACTAAATGAAACTAAAAATGAAATACAAATGTGGTTTACTAAAGACATTTCAGTATGAAACTGAATAACAACAAGGAAATACCACAGTGAACACATTAAATTAGCAGTAACCACAATGCATACGATTTATCTTTACATAAACATAATATTATTAACAATTAGTAATACAAATAGTAATAACAAATAGTAATAATAATTAATAACTAGATAGCACAGGCCATTTTTAAGTACTGTACTGACCAACTAACCTATTTTAGAAGGTACGGAAATAACCAATCCAATGCCATATTTTACATGAACCTAAATGCAGGGAATAATATGAAAGTCTTCTGATGCCGATGATGAAGATTTATTAGACTTACAACACTAAGAAACAGGAACAAGAGTAACTGGAGAATAAAGAGAGTGGAAACCACTAAGTAACTGGAGCACAGAGAAATCAACAAAGAGGATAATTGTAAATGGGCACAGAGATAAAGAAACTGGGTGGCTTTAAAACCACTTCAAAGGTGAATGAGTGACATTTGGAGCAGGTGTAACTAATTAGTGGCATGCAATGCACTTGGTAGAGAGGTTCTGGGTACTGGTGTTCATAGAATACAACTACAAAACTTGCTGATCAGTAAGTACAATGATTGAAAGGTAAGAAAACGAAAATATAACAAGCTTTCCCCCATGAAAAAGGCACAAAATGTACAAAATAAAAAAAAGAAAAGAAGTTACAACAACCTTTCATACCTCACTCTGTGCCTTCAAAATATATGCTTTAAAATACGACATTACTACCCTAATATAGTACTTGTCTGGTTTTGACATTTGGATCACAATGAGATAAAAATGCAACTTTAAAAACTCACAGGTCAGAGAAAAATTATTCACATCTCAGGCAGATTTAGATTTCAAATAATATTTTAATTTCACCAACATGTCTTCTTACTGAAAGAAATATTGATGCTTTGGAAGCAAACCTCTAGATATCCCTTTCAAAAATCATCCAAATTCTAGACATGAGTTCATATTTCCTTGCACTTTTATATTTGTTTTTAGTTAAAAAGAAATGTGTGGGAAAGCACTACAGCTGTTACAACATTGCAAAAGTTTCTACCTTTCAAGGATTTTCTTCATTTGTATTTATTGCTATTCTACAGTTTCTTCCCACAGTCCTAAATGCATGTGAGGCTAAATGTTGAATTTCTAAAATTGCCCATAAGTCTCTGCCCTCTGTTAGCCCAGTTTAAGGAGGAGTCCTAAAATTAGTAAAGTGAGACAACTCAGAGCGTTGTTAGTGTGATGTATTGCCAAATAGACAGCAGCTGAGTGCTGGAGATCCCCCCCTTGAAGCTTCCTGCTAATAATGTTGAACCCTTCAACGCAAGCTTTGTGGCTGTCTCATTTTCAGATTTTAGATGCCACGTATCAAGTGTTGCTGCCCGACACATTGTGATTGATTACCCCACTGCCATCCTATTCATTATGGATCTACCACAGCCTGCGCCTGAATAGTAATGACCCTGATAAACAATTAAAATCTGTGTTTGTAGCAAGTGCGCAACACACATGGCCAGCGTGGGTGAAGGTTACGTTAGGTCTGTTAAAAAAGGCAAAACACTATAAACCAATGTATATGATTAACCTTCTCCGTCTTTCTCTTGTTTGACCGACCCTGTTGTTTAGGAAAGTTTAATTTCACATGCCTAGTTAACCAAGCTACTTCAGTTCTTTGGTGATGTTAATTACAGTATGTAAACCTGAAACCTTTTTTATTACTCAGCTATGGTGCCTTAACCGAGCTTGTCTGGCTCATAGGAGGAAGCATTACAATGGCAGTCACACTTGCCAAGATAAACTCATGGGAGCTGATCATCACTTTAGCAACACACACTTCCTGTCAAGCCTGAGTGATGGTCACACTGCAAGAAAATCACTTAAACCATCATAAAATCCCATACATAGCAACTGATTTCTGAGTGAACTAAATAATCAACATTTCTTTGCTTTGTAGTGGTTCCTCTGGATAGTTTTGCATTAAGTGAAACGACCAGTCCATTCCACCCACCTTGGCTGCAGAGCAGAAGGGAAACACTACATCGGCTCACCTGGGTCCCAGACCGCAGCATGAGACAGGCCAGTATCTCAACACAACAGACCCTTTCTGAGTGCTAAGCGGAGACCTGGGGAGAGACTGGGCCTCAGATGACATAATATACACAGCCACTGAGAAGCTTATCCTTCCTGTTGAAGTACTGAATGTCAAGCCTGTCACACTGTGCAGAAAAGTGGATTGAAAGAAAAATGAGGAGATGCAGGTCACAGACAAAAAAAGAAGCAGTGGTGCAAAGAGACCACAGCTCCATACAGGAGGGATGAAGGATCCTTCTCAGCTATCAATTAGGAGTCAACGTCTTTCAGGCGAACCAATTCCCTCACTGGAGCCAGTCTGAGAATTTCATTAAGGTGTGCAGCATCTTTTCTGTACAGTTTTATTACACAGAGCTGGGATTTACCAGAGCCTCTCACATACAGTAACATGCAATACAGTCAGAGAGAAAATCTCTTGGACCACTGTTCTGTCAGAAATCCGCTGACATTTTACAAATATGTTACTGGATTGTAATTTCTAAACCCATTTTGTTTCCTCTAAGCAAGTCTTCTGATTAACCCTCTCTGTGGAATAATTCCTTTCCCTTGTGTGACTGAAAAGTGCAGCAACAGGAAGACGGGGAAGGATGAAACAAACTGAAACTCCCCTGACGGCCAAGTTCTTTTGAAGCTCCATAAAACCACCTTAAGGAGGTGTCACAAGCTGGAATGACGCAGGAAGAAGACAAATGGTATACTGAGTCACATCCATTTTACACAACAGAAATGCTAAAAATAACAGGGAATATTTATAATTGGCTTGGTTTTGTCTCAATATTTTTGCAACACTTTTTATTTATATCTAAAAAATTTTATTTTACAATTCTGCCAAGTTACACTTCAAAAAGCGTTTAAATAGTTTTTGTTCATATAAAAACGTTGCAACCAAGACCCATTTTCTCGATTTTAAAAGTCCATGTAGCCCAGTCTATGAGCCAAGATTGTTACTAGACCAAAAAATGTATAAAATCCTCTTTAAAAGCCGCTGAGGACTGGGGAGCAAAATCTAAATCACAGACAGCAATGAAGCAAAATTATAAGAGATAAGAGAACCAGAGATTAAAGAAGAGACATCTACCAGATCGTCTTGTACTGCCAGCTTGATGAGTAGATGAAGGTCAGGTGTAAAGGCACTGCTGCATATCGGCCACACCCACCGAAGCAAGTCAAGGACATAGCAGGAGGAGGAGAGGAGGGAAAATGCTGGAGCATGGAAGGCAAACCTTCCAGGATATGATAAATCAGTAGTTAAATACAACAAAACATGTCTTAAAGATAGCTGAATAAGGGCTGAATAAGGGCACTTTGTTCAAAGGTTAAGGGAATATGGTTTTAAAATTCGAATGACCTTATCTGAACTTTATAATAATAATTTGGATTGTTTGAAGTTTGGTTTTGGAGAATTTTTATTAGCAGTGAATATCTTACCTGCACTGGAGAGAAGGAATTTGGTTTTGAATTTCTAAACTCACTGCTGGTTGAACTGAAGTCAGCTCCAAAGCAGATCTCTTCTATCTTAAAATAACTCTAATCTCAAGATTTTTATTGCATTTTAAACACTGAGTTATTGATTTCTACATTGAATCCGTTACTGTATTGCTTACACCCTTCTGAATGGAATTTTTCAACAAAATAAAAATAAAAATCAGATAAATACTTTAAAAAAATTATAGTACTTGTCCTTTGTTTTATGATCTTTCAAGGCAAGTCTGTCTCATTTTCTTGCAGAAATAAACTAAAAAATAAAAAGATAAATTTGAATAATAATATAATAATAACTGTCTTAATAATTCATGTCTTGCTTCTACAAAATATCTGTTACATTTTCAATTAGAGACATATCTGGGCTCCTGATTATCAGGTTATGAGGGTTGTTTGTGGGAGCAGTGAGACTGGGAGAAGAGACTAATTTACACAGAGGAAACCAAGAGGAAAAGAGTAACACTGAACTGGGAGAACTAAATCCAAATGCAGATCAGCACTAAAAAATAAACTAAGAAACTGAACACAAATGAATGAACTAATATGAAACACCTTACAGACAATAATCAACACAGAGAAGTTAATTAAAAATGGCATGACATAAAGAACAAAAAACAAGGGAATGATGAAAACACAGACACAAAAGAAAACCAAAATTCAAACACCTAAGGATCTTAACATCCATAGTATCAAATACCTTATCTAACCTGCTGCAATGCTATGAAAGCAAAGAATGACAAATAAGGGACCTGGGTTACAGTGATGATCACATCATGTTACATTTAAAGATTTCTAATTAAGGCTGAAGGAAACATCTAACTTTACATTTCTTTTTTGTAAACCTGTCTACTAAAATATGTGTTGCTCCTTTACATAATATTGTCTGCTCAGAATTAGCGATGAACTGATGACAGAAGGGGCGGACCACAGTCCAGATGGGTCGACTCTAATTTATAATCACATGTTTCTGTTGAATCCAATCATCTCATATTCATCCGCAGTATACCATCCACTGCTTCTGTGATGCCCCACATGTACTCAGTATTCTGTCTTTTCATATTTGAACAGCTGTCCTTGCTTTTGATATGAAAACATATTCATATTACACACTGTACATGCAGAGAGAAATAGTGAACTTTCAGACGTCATTTTTTAAGCTTTTGTAACTTTAGCAGATTATTAAATAAAGAACACACAGTCTGGATTTATGATTTTTCAGTTTAAATGTATAAAAAATTATGGATCATAGAATTCACTTCTATATAAACCAGGTAATTTTGACCTTAAGATCGTAAACATATCTGTCACAGAACTGAATAACGGATGAGGTCAAAGATTACAATCTTAATACTATTATTCCTTCACACTGTTGGACTGGAAGCTCTCCCTATTTTGCGCCACTTAGTAAACTTTATAAGGTAATAATTATTCATTCCCTGTGTGTGGAAGGTAATTATAGAGGCAAATTGGACTGTACAAAGGTTACAGCCTTGAGAATTATTTAAGCACACTGGAATTAAGCTCCCTGGTTAACAATAAATGCCAACATGCCCTTCAACAAAAACATTTTGTAAGAGTGGTGCACCTATCAAAGTGATTCATCTGCAGAGTAGACCAATTACACAGTGCCAAAGATGGCCAGAACTCCTGTTCATACAAACATATAACACATACCAGTTGGCATTAGGTTGTTATTAAATTCTGTCTGACTATTAACAATGATGAAATTAGTTTGGACCATGTAGACCCCTCTTTTGTACATGGACCCCTCTCCGGATGAGGATGGGGGTCGTTAAGGACTGGGGTCAAGGTGGGGGGTCGGGGTCTGGGCCGGGGTCACTCAGGTTCAGGCACCAGGGTCAGGTGCTGGGGCGGTCTGCCTGTATCCACACCTGGAGGAAAGGGGACCACCTCCTCTTGGCCTGCTCCCTCTCCTGGATCAGTTTAGGCCCCCCCATCAAATGTGGGGCCTATTCCCTCCCCACCACACAACCTGCAGGAAGTTGGTGTTTCTGCCCTGCGGTGTACTTGTGGTTCTCGGTATCCGGGGCTGGGTGCTTTGGTGTTTGCTGGCTCACTCCCAGTGGCTGCTTGCTGGGGCCTGGACCCCTGGGCTCTGTCGGGCCTCTTCTTGGAAAGTGATATGTCCCGAGTTCTCGGGTCTCTGGTTCCATGGCTGGATCTGCTCAGGCGTAGACGGCTGCCGGCGGGGCCTGTGGGCTTGTCGCTGCAGCTCCCTGGGGCTTCTGCACTGTGGCTGCTTGCCCCTGGGACTCTCCCCTGCTCTTCTCTGGGGGAGTTGCGGTAGTCCCGGTGGTGGTTCTCCTGGGGTTCTTGTGCTCTGGGGGGCCTTTGGATGTCTGTGGCTCGGATCTCCGAATCTTCAGGTGTTAACAGATACATAAATGTTCTATATTGAGCTGCATTTACCAATAAATACATCTTGCATTGACAACCACCGTGCATTTTTTGGTAAAAAAGCTGGTAATATGACATTTCAGTGGGTGTAGAAGCAAGCAGGGTGTTATCTTCTATTCTCTTTATCCTTCTTTCTTTCCTCCATTCTTTTCTCGTTCTCTCCACTTTTCCTTTGTGCCCCATCTTTCTCTCTTTCGTGCTTCTTATTTTTTTCCTATTCATTTCTGTCTCCATGTCCGTAACAATTGAAATAATCCGAAAACAGTTTCTAATAAATTTTCTTTTTATAAATATCAAGCAGAGCTTTAAAGCGTTAGCTGAAATGTTCCACTTGAGAAAGTACATTCGTTGGGCTTTTTCTTGGCACTAAGACAGCAATTCTGAGCGCTGCTCTGCCAGACAGGACACAGTTAAGAAAAAAAAAACAATGATGAAATTACCAAAAAATTTACCTTGAAACAGCCAAAACTACTGCCAGAGCCTGCAGTTTTCACTCATTATCAAGGTAAAATTGTCTTAAATTTGAGTCTCTGTGACACATACTGACCAGGACAAAGTTGTGATATCTGGCTGAAGAGCTCAGAAAGAAGATTACAAGTACAGCTCAAAAAATTCTAAGATCCTGAAAAAGTTCAATATTTTTTCTCATTCGTTTCAGAAAGCGAAACTCTTAAATTAAATAGATTCATTACACATAGAGTGAAATATTTCAGACATTATTTTTTTTGTAATTTAGATGATAAATTACAGAGAATACAAACCCCAAAATCTGTGTCTCCAATAATTAGAATATTACATGAGACCAATAAAAAACATGTATTTTAAACAGAAATGTCAGGCTTCTGAAACATGTTTTTTATGTCTATACATTCAATACTTGGCTGGGCCTCCTTTTGCATGCATTACTGCATCAATGCGGTGCGGCATGGAGGCGATCAGCCTGTGGCACTTAGAGGAAGAGCCCTTCTCTATGGTGTTCAGGTCAGGCCAGTTTGCTGGCCAATGAAGCACGGTAACACCATGGTCCTTGAACCGACTTTTGGCACTGTGGGCAGGTGCAAAGTTCTGATGACAGCCGAAAGAAGCATGAAGTTGTCATATCCACAGAGGTTGTGTGCGGGTGGTTGTGTTTGTGCCGTTTTTTTTTTCTCTCCCTACAGGGTGTGATTGTCCGATGCAGCTCCTCAGGTGTTACTCATTGAGTCCAATCAAAAGGGCTTCTTAAGGAGCAGGAACCAGGAGGGAGGCGTCAGGTCGTTAGCTTTGCCAGCGTGGTAGTCCGCAGTTCTCCTGTGTTTAATGAGCCTGCTCTTACCAGAGTCTCTGTTCCTGCCTTGATTCCTCTGGTGCCCCTGTTCTTCTTGCCTTCCCTGTCGATCCGGCTGTGAGTCTCCCTTCCTCTCCTGTCTCCAGCCTCGCGACTCAGAAATCACCCCCAGGAGACGTTGAACAGTTGCTCACCTGTCTGTCCACCCTCCGGCATCACTCGCTGCCACTGAGACGATTGCACTAAGAGAGGTTCAGTACTGAGAACCTCTGTGCCACTCCTCCTGCCTAACTCAGCCTCTGTGGGGAAACTTTCCTCCTCCAAAAGGCCTTTGTCCACCAACTACAGTAAGATAACCTCATTCCTGTCCTGCACAACCTACATTGCCTTCATTCTAACAAACAATAACATTTTATCTCTCCTCCTCAGTGCCTATCCAGACCTCTCTGGAAGATCCAGTCAGTGTTCTGTTTCAACCCTGTTGTGCTTCAATAAACCTGTTAAACTGTTTTTCTGCGTCCGTGATTGCTGCCCATACAGAGTTGTTTATTTAACAATATGAAAGAAGTGCTCTAAAATTA
Organism: Crenichthys baileyi; assembly: GCA_036173005.1. Lineage (NCBI taxonomy): Eukaryota > Metazoa > Chordata > Actinopteri > Cyprinodontiformes > Goodeidae > Crenichthys > Crenichthys baileyi. The sequence goes on from JAHHUM010002392.1 coordinate 36,422, forward strand.
CCTGGTAGATGGCTGTGTTGACTGTGGACTTGAGAAAACACAGTGAACGAACATGAGCAGATGACATGGCATCCCAAATCGTCACTGACTGTGGAAACTACACACTGTGCTGTAACAACTGTGCTCTGGTGCAGGCAGCAACAGCAGATGTTATACAAAATTATTTATTGTAAAATATGTGCACAAATTATGTTTGGCAGGTTCTCGGGAGGTTCCTGGAAGACACTAGGAAGTGAGGTAAGTTGTTGGTTTTGGTTTCAGAAGATGGTAATAAATGTACTGATAGTAATGAGCGGTGCCGATTGATACAGAGATGGTTGGAGCTCCAGGGGAAGGTAAGTCCATCCACAGAGCTGAGATTGCCCAACGATGTTTTGTCCCCTCTTTCCAGGTAGGAGCTGGTGAGTGGTGGTACATCGGAGGCTGGCCTGGCAGATGAGTGAAGCTGAGGAAGAGGTAAGGACTCGGAGAGCATTTACCAGGAGGGCTGACAGAGGAAATTCATAGAGAGGGAGAGAAATCCTGGTTGGTGATCTCCACTAATATACTAGAAATCAGAAAGCAGATCACTGAAGTCCAGGACTCAGACATCAACAGAGGAATCTGTTGGAGAAGACAAGGGAGGTAATAATAATAATAATAATACATTTTATTTAGAAGCGCCTTTCAAGACTCTCAAGGTCGCTTTACATCAATAACATAAAAACAACATATTGTCAACATATGTTAAAAGTACTACAAAGAGGTCAAAGAATAAAATACGGATAAATGTTTTTGGTGCAATGTGTGGGGAGGTCAAGTGGGGTGCAGGGATGATGTCGTTCAGAGATCCAGTGGCAGTTTATTCCAGAGTTTGGGAGCAGAGCAGCTAAAAGACTTCAGTCCCATGGTGGACAGACAGGCACGTGGCATAGAGAACAGATTCAGAAAAGGAACGAAGGGTGGGAGATGGGTAAGATAAGGTGGGGTTAGGTTATGGAGGGCTTTGAATATTAACAGATTTTGAACTCAAAGCGGAAAGGTATGGGGACCTAGTGGAGTTGCTGGAGGACAGTAGTGTTGTGTTGTGTAGATGGGGTTCTGGAGATGGCCTGAGCTGCCGAATTCTGAATCAGTTGAAGTTTATGGAGGGATTTGTGTCGTAAACCAAAGAGCAGCGAATTGCGGTAATCAATCCAGGATGTGAACAAGGCATTGACTAAAATGGCAGTGGTAATGGGGATGGAGACGGTTGATATTACGGAGGTGGAAATAGGCGTGTGATGTTGTTAATATGAGCTGTGAAAGAGAGACTGCTATCAAGAATGACACCCAGACTCTTGACCAGCGCGGAAGGGAGGACAGTGGAGTTCTTAGTAAAGAAAATTTGCCTGATTTGCAGATTAATGATTTTGTGCCAATAAGAAGTATTTCCTTTTTTATTTGGATTAGATTTGAAGAGATTATGAGAGAACCAAAAGTTAATAAACAGTCAAGACGGGAGGAGGGTGGTAAAGATGCGATAGGTCTGGAGAAGTAGAGGTGTGTGTGTAATTCGCATAACAATGTAAATTGACAGCATATTTTCTTTTTCTTCTTTGTTCCTGGTTCAGGATTAACTTGACGATGAAATTGTGACGTTTGTGGCCCATGTGTATGATTTGTCTGTGCACAGTGGCTACATTTTGGCCTATACACTGTAAAATCAGTGTATTTTTACCTCTGGTCATCATAGTGTAAGTATGTCTTCCTGGTCTATACACCAGTCTTACTTTTCCTGGTCGATCTGATTTCTGGTTTAGATTCTGACCTTCTAATTCATATTTTCTATTCTGAAAAAGACAAAAAGCCATACTGAAATTTGCCAAAATGCATGTTGACAAGCATCAACGTGAGAGAAAATCCATTGGATCAGACACAACTAGGGCAGTCATATCATCACTATGTTAACTGGAGGAAAAAATTAATCTCATGGTCCTTTGCACTTTGTTTTTGTGTTAGTCTTATTTGAGTTGTCGTCTTCAGTTCCTGTTGTTTTTATAAGTTCCCATCTCCTGTTTTATTTTGAAATCTGTCTATCTTTAATGTCCATGTTTCAGATACTTCCTGTTTCCCCCTCCCTCCCGTTCCAAATACCAAACCAAACGATAGCTTGGTTTGGTATTTTGAATGATTGAAATTGAATCATTCACGTGTTGGGTTGTGTTCTTTCCAGGTTTGGGTCCTTGAGTCATATTCGGTTTAGGAAATGCAGGCAGAATCTGAGACAGAGCAGCAACGTAATGAAACTTCAAAATTATCAAAACCTACAATGTTGATATGAAGAAAAACAGGGCATGAAATAGGCGCTTGAAGAACAGGCAGAGCAATGGGGAAGCATGAAATGAAAGATGAACATGAAAGAGTAGTGGTAACCAGATAACGTATACTGGGAAGTGTGGAGAATAATTGAGAATCCAGATGTAAGAAATCAGTGGGTAATGTAGAACAGCTGAGGCATAAGGCCGAGAAGCTGAGGGATTGAGATTAATTAACACAGAGGAGCAGAATAGAGATACAAATAAACTCAGGGGAAAAACTAACAGAAGTTTAACAGATAAATAAATAAATAAATCTCATTGTACAAAACATACAAGAATAAGCATAATGGCAAGAATGATCAAAACACAAACACAAAAGAAAATCAAAATACCAAACACCCAAGAATCTTGACATTGTGCTTGTGTCTGTACTTCTGTTTCTGTTCTGATTTCCTCAATTTAACTTCAGCTCTTTTTCTTCCCCCTTAGCTGGGGCCTGTTAGCAATTAACCAGCTGCTTCTTGTTCACGAATCGCCTTCCCAGCATACCTTACAATTTAACATGTTTTTGCCAGATCCTCTCCTGCATTTAAATTTTCAGCATTAAAGAGTGTTGTTTTTTTAAATCTACCTCATGAATGGCTGCCTGCATTTGGCTCCAACATTCATTAAACAATGTTAAAATTAAGCTTTAAAAGAAAAGAACACCATCTATCCATCAATCTAACCATTAACCATCCATTAACATGTACTTTTCCTTCCCATAGAAAGTGCTCCTGGATCAGTGCTTCTTTGTTCTCTTTGTGTCTCTGCTTTGTTCTCTCTAACCCCCAGTCGGTGATGGCAGATGGCCGCTCACACTGAGCCTGGTTCTGCTGGAGGTTTCTTCCTGTTAAAAGGGACTTTTTCCTCTCCATTGTCACTACATGCATGCTCAGTATGAGGCATTGCTGCAAAGTCAACGCCAGTGACTGTCCACTGTCTCTACATGCTCATCTGGGAGGAGGGAATGCTGCAAGTCACTGACTGGATGCAATCTGCTGGGTTTCCTTAGATAGAAAAACTTTTTAACAAAGTTGAATAAATAACTGAATCTGACTGCACTGTTTGATAGGATTCCTTTAGGATGTATGAATTGGAATGTATGTACCTGACTTGAAATCTGTATGATTCGACTGAATTGACAAGGCCCATTTTAAAGTTACCCACTTTCCACACAATGCAACAGGAAACAACATTCGCCAATTATTTTTACCTCTGCCTTCCTCCCTCCTTGTTAGACGGAGTAAGGGGGAGTCAGGTTTAGCCTAAACCGGCTCAGTTATGGTTGAGGTGCAAACACACCCTCCATTTTTGCCACCTGTATGACCCCTTCTCTTTTGCAATGGTTATAATCAGTCTGACAGAGAGAGGTGACCCCAATCCTTGTGTTTTTTAGTATAACAATGACCACCAGTGGGCTCTAGATGGACAAACTTTATCAGTTTATTATTTTACTTAGTACCCCTACACATAGCCCATTCTAAAATGGGCAAACTCTAGCACTTAAGTACCACGCACCATTACAAAACCTTTGTGCAGTGCCTTGAGACAACAAGTGTTGTGAATTGGAGCTATATAAATAAAACTGAATTGAAAAGAAACGCGTGCAGGGCACAATTAAGTCTCATCACGGCCAAGTTATCCTGCAGAGAAAAATATTACATGAAGTCAAAAAGCTTAGCCTCAGGTCATTGGTCCTCTAACAGGACAATAAGAAGATGCTAAAGGAACCCAGAAATAAGGAAAAAAACAAAAAACAAATAACAGACAATTTTAAAATGACTGCTCATGAGTCCAAATCCTAATTTTTTTAAATATCTATGAAAAAGTTTGCCAAGCTACTTGTTGGCAAATGCGTAGATCTTATTGTGAGGCACAGAGATTGCTTGCTGACCGCATAATAAATTAGTCATTTTTCATTTGTTTAATTATATGAACTATTCTACAGAATCAGTGGTTAGATTTCAATTAAATGTGCAATAAACAATCTGGTAATCCCATTAAATGTTTGAGCCTCTATCTTCGCTGGAGATAGGCATCCCTGTGACCCTGCAAGTATAGGCGAGTATAGACAATAACTTTGACTTTATCTAAGAAGGAACAATGTGCAACTCAAACATAAATGTTAGTTTGATTTGCTGTACCAGCTTATAGCTTTTAGCTAATACACATCTGCTTTCGCTTAATGTATCGACTGATTAAACTTTTGTCAGTTTCAATTTTTTTTAAAGATACTTTATGATGATTATTAAGTACGGGTACCAAGAAATTTGTCAGCATCTAAAACTATGTCTATGGGGCTATATTAAATATCATTCACACATTTAACAAGTCCAGGCATACAGTCTGAAAACCATAACATTACCCCTTAATGTTTTTCTTTGTAGAAAAGGGCATAGATGAATCCCATCAGAGAGGTTTGACATGTCTGGTATCTCCATGTTAATAATAAAGCCCCTAGGGCCTGTGGATTGTGGGCCGGAGTCTCAGTGGATTAGGCTTCCCATCCACAGACTCCATAAGATTGGAATGTGGTACCCCTGAGGCTTGTTCTCATCTTCACTGAGCCTTTCCTAGCCAGTTTTTGCCATTCCAAGAGGTGTAATTTAGTGAACGGGGTATTCTCTGGGGAGAATACGGGGAGTATGATTTGTCTGCAAAAATGTTTGGGGCGTAGAGGTTGGCAGGCATCAAACCTGAGTTGAGGCTTTTCAGCAGAATATTGTTGTTGGACGATGAGCCTTGCTTTACCTAACTTTGTTTAACCTGTCAGTTTTCATAATGCAATATCTGTACGTACATTGGCATACATAGTTTTTACATTATATTTTATTATTTGACATGCAGGCATTGTTGATTACATCAGCAATAAAATAAATTGGGATGGTGTATGTGCTGCACATAGTTAATAGTAAAGTGAACAAGAACAGCAAGTGTTTTTCATGGAGTTACTCAGCATTTTTAACGCATTATGTTCTATGCTATGTGATATAAGGTGTTAGAAGGTTTAACCTTTTTTATAAGAGATCAGGTGGGCAGAAACTTGTTTTAGAGAATAACTTTAAAACAAATTCTGTCAATTTTAGACAATGCATTTTCTTCCAATGTAATCCTGAGAAAAGCTGAAGTTTAAATTGTATTTGTACAGGTATAGTAATAGTGCCTTGCAGCCGGTAAAAATGTAAAATCAATGAATAAATTCATAGCCCTCAGTGTTTGCCGACTATGTGGTAGCATTGCTTTTTTACTGATGCTGTCTTTTGGTCTACATTAATGTGTGATTTTCAGTTTACTATGGAAGGGTCTGAAGCTAATTGCAATGCTGGAAATAATGCCTTTTTTCTTTCTATTTCAGGAGAGTAGCGATTAGGTCCAACAATTTTGATCATCCAGATTTGACACTTTGTAGTGTACTTATGCTAAAACACAAAACACTTTGAGTCCAGTTGCAACTATCAGGTTTATGTGTAGGGAAAAGGTGACTTGAGAGCTAAGCTGCAAAAAAATGTTTTAAAATGTTCAACTCAGAAACTTTAAATAATCATTATTTGAATATAACAGATTTGTAATGTGGGCTACACGGTGGCGCACTTGGTAGCACTGTTACCTTGCAGCAAGAAGGGTTCAACTCCCGGCCATGGGGTCTTTCTGCATGGAGTTTGCATGTTCTCCCCGTGCTTGCGTGGGTTCTCTCCGGGTACTCCGGCTTCCTCTCACAGTCCGAAAACATGACTGTTAGGTTAACTGGTTTCTCTAAAATACCCTTAGGTGTGAATGAGTTTGTGTTTGGTTGTTTGTCCTGTGTGTGTCTGTGTTGCCCTGCAATGGACTGGCGTCCTCTTCAGGTTGTACCCTGCCTCCCGCCCATAGACTGCTGGAGATAGGCACCAGCTTCCCAGCGACCCACTATGAAAGAAGTGGTAGAAAATGACTGATTGAGGTTTGTAATGAATTTTCACTACTTGATGGCTGCACCTTTTATGTTTTAAAAGATTGTAGCAATGCTGCAAGACCAGAGCTCCTTTGCGTTGTGAGGTGCCAAACACAGACTCGGGTAACTAATGTAATGCCAGATTCTGTTCAGAGGTCTCCTCAGGTGTGACCAACTGGAAACACAGACACTGAAAGCATTGCAAAGAGCCTAGGAGGGTAGAAGATCCTTCCACATTGAGGAGAAAACAACTTATTTGTTATGTGTGAAATTAAACTTGCAAATTCATTAATTCATTTTCTGAGATAGCTTACCTGTGATTAAAAATCCCTGAGTCATCATTAATGTAACAAATTCTGTTTAAATTTCTCTAACAAACTTTGATAGACTTTAACCGTACAACATGAATGCACTGTAACTTTGCTTCATCTGTCTGTTTCCTCTGAAATTGATTTCTTTCTGTCTGGAGATCAGAGTATGCCCTTTATTGACAAAGCAAGGGCAAGACTATACAAAAGCTCCATCTTTCTATTTTCAGGCCCCTTAAGGTAAACCCAAATAAAATAACCCTTCGTGAAGAAGCAAAGTTTTAGAATACATACTTGGATTTGACTTTTAAAATTTAAATTGGTTAGAAAAAAAGTGCCCATTTTTAACCCGATGGTATATACAGTCCCTTGCAAAAATTGGCCCCCGTGAACTTTCAACCTCTTGCCACTTTTCAGGTTTCAAACATAAAGAATAAAATTTTTTTTGGGAAAGGATCAAGTGGACACAACGTGAAGGGAAATAATTTATTGGATGTGTCAAATTTTTTTTTAACAATAAAAAATGAAAAGTGGGCGGCAATTTATTCGGCCTTTTATTAAACTGTGACGCCCCCCTTTGGCTGAAATACGCGAATTTTGCTTGGGGTTGCTCATCATTTTTTGCCCCCGAGAGACTGAAATTCTTGCCCATTTTTCCTTGCAAAACAGTCGGAGCTCAGTGGGTTGGGATGGAGAGGTTCGTAAAACACAGTCTTCAGCTCTTTCCACAGTTTCTCGATTGGATTCAGGTCTGGACTTTGACATGGCTTCCAACCCGGGATACGTTTTTTTTGGAACCATTCCATTGTGATTTTTTTTGTTTGGATCAGGGGTCTTGTGGAAGATAAACTCCGTCCCGTTCAGGTTCTCGAAACCCCCCCAACAGGTTGTTTTCCAGAATGGCCCTGTTTTTTGGCCCGATCCATTTTCGCTAAAATTTTACATCTTCCCTTTCCCTGCTGACGAAAAGCGGGCCCCCAAAACCATGGCTCCCCACCCCCATTTTGACATGGGGGGGGTGTGTGTTTTTCAGGGGATGAGCTGTTTTGTTTTTGCTTTGGCCAAACAGTTCGATTTGGTTTATCGACCAGAGCCCTTCTTCACAGTTTGGTGTGTCTCCAGGGGCTTGTGGAAAACTTTAAACGAGATTTTTTATGGTACTTGAGAAATGGCTTTTTTTCTTGCCCTCTTCCATAAAGGCCAATTTGTGCATTTTACAACGATGTTTTATGGACAGACTCTCCCCCAGCTGAGATTCTGCAGTTACCCAGGGGATCAGGGCCTCTTGGCTGCATCTCGATCAGTTTTTTTCCCTTGTTGGATGAAAGTTTTTAAGGGGGCGCCCGGTTTTTGGGAATTGCAGTGGTCTGATATCCCTTCCCTTTCAAATGATTTCTTGCCAGTGCTCCTTTGGGGTGTTAAAGCTTGGGGAAAATTTTTGTTCCAAACAGGCTTTTTAAAATTTCCACAACAGTATCCGGACCTGCCAGTGTGCCTTGGTCTTCATGATGCTCTTTGCGCTTTTAACAAACCCTGAACATCACAAGCAGGTGCATTTTACGGGGACTTATTACCACAGGGGATTCTATTTATCATCATCAGTCTTTGGGGCAACATTGGATCATTCAGAGATCCTCACTGAACTTGAAGTGAGTTTGCTGCACTGACAGTAAAGGGGGGAAAAATATTTTCACAAAATTGTCTTTTTAAAGGAGCTCACAAAAAACCGATGTAACTCAGTCTGATGTTTATTGTCATAATGATTTTTGTTACCTAAAAGGGGTGCCATCGGCATTTTTTTCCCAATAACTGGTACTGAAGTCCTCGACAAAACTCAAGTCCTAAAAGATGCTGTTATTGTACTGTATGTCTGCTGCATCCCCAGGAGGACCAGCAACCTCTTTTTGCACAGTTTGTTTTGTCAGTTGTTAACAATCATGACTCATATTTCATATGCAGCACTGCCAAAAATGTCTTCTAAGTTTTGCATATTATTTTGTTAGTATAACAAATCCGAGTTCACAGTGAAAAAGAGACAGTGGTGGATGCTGTGGCTCCCTCTCTGTCTATGTCATATAACCTTCGTTGCACTGTGCTTAGATATCTCCAGACAACTCTATGTGTAGGAGAAAGAGTTGCACAGTGAGCAGCTGAAGCAGTCATCATAAGATTTTAAGACATTCAAAGCAAAGTTCTGACACAGGAGAACAATTTTCTCTGTAAGCTTTGTCTGTACAAATTAAATATGAACTTCACTAAAATGTGTTTAGAGGTGAATTAGCATTGAGTTAGTGAAAAAACACTGCAAACATGTTGGTGTAAGTCTAACACTTTAGCAAACAGCTCTGCATAAAAACATTATCAGCAGAGCAAGATGAAAGTTTATTAAAGACTCCAGCTGGATATGTCGCATCAGATGTATCTTTAGAAAAAAATGAAAAAGCTCTGTATGTTTTTTTTTTTTTCTTCAACACACTGTCATAACATTTTAGGCGGATTGACTGCAACTTCCAGAATGTCATTGGTGAGTTGCTAATTGTAATACTGTTAAAAACAGTGTGTTATCTTCCTTACCTTTTAAAGCATATACACGGCACATATTTTCTTAACTCAAATTAAGTATGGGGTGGGGACTTGATATTAGCAAAAACGGTTGGGTAGAAACAAAGAAAATCCTGATTGCTACATCCCTAGTAAATGCATCTAATTTTGATTTGGATATCAAATCATTTTTGTGTTCTCAGGAGGTACAGCAATTCAGCCATTAAATTCTGTGATTTTTTTAAAACAGTTAATCTATGAAGGTATTAAAATAATCCTTATTTATCCTTTAAAGGTGCAGCGCTTCATTATTTATGCCTGTACAACTTGCCACCTCATGCTGCATTTTATTACAATACATTTTTATGTTTTTGTTTTTGTGTTTTTGTCTGTGATATAAAACAATTCACAAAGGCCTTGAAGTGGGACGTGATTTATAGGTTATGCCAAGATACCACAATCTTGTTATTCTGAGATATACATTTGTGTTGGTTAGAATATGAACAAGACAACTGCAGAGTGGGTAAATAAACAGAAATTTAGCATCTTGGCAAGAGGAAAACAATCAATACTTTGTTGTGAGTTATCAAATAAGACAAATGTAAATAAGATAAATATGAGTTTTTGCTGCTCATACAAAAGCTTATCAAATGGAACATTTCTCAGCAGCAGTTATGGGAATGACTGAGGATGTCATGATTTGTGGGTGTTTTTGGGTTCTTCTTCTTATTATTATTATTATTAATATTATTATTCTTGATAGGTTTTGAATCATGCTTCTGTTCATTATTTTCCTGGTCATACTTTAGTTTTTGTCTCTCTAGTTCATGTTTTGTTAAGTTAGGTTTTTTGATCTGGTTTTGCTTTAGTTTCATGTTTTTCTAGTTACGTTTCTATTAGTTTGTTTCCCTGAATTTCTGTTTTGCTCCAGTCACGTTGTGTTCTCTCTTGCCTGTCAATTAACTTTATTCGGTTCACCTGCACTAAGCAAATCAGTCTCCTCGTTTCACCTTGTTCTTGTTCTATATATACACATCTGTTCTGTTCATTCCTTGCGGAAACATTTTGGATCACTGTCTCTGTACACGTCTTGTCCTTTTTGATCATGCCAAGCCTATTTTGCCAGCCTGTCCATGTCTCTTTAGTAAGTTTTTGCAAATTAAATCATTTCACTTACCGTCATGCTGCCTGCTCGTCTGCATTCCGGGATCCTCTGCTACACAAACCTTGACAGAGGGGGAGCATTTCATTTTCATTAAAGGGTTGCAAATTAATCCTCATAAACACATTTTCAAGTAAGCAGAGCAAATCACAGGTCCCATCAAAATACAGACAAACCTGGTTTATTTTTGTTTTTTTGAGCACCAGCAGCCTGCCAATTTCTTACGAGCCTCACAAATGGAACTGATGCGTGTGTGCGTCACTGAAAAGGAGTCATTTGTGAGAAAGTAGTTGAAGCAACATGTTGCACATGTGTCTAGCATATATCTGTTTGCAGCGAGACAGAGACAGACAGGTGAAAAGAGAGATGGAAAAAGAGGGAGACATGTCATAGCACCCTCAGGACATCTCCTCATTCTGAGCAGCTGTTGTCTGAGAGCAGGAGGCAGCACTGCGGCGCCCTGTCAACTCCTTCTCCCGAAGAAGCCCCCGTGCATGCAAAGCAGGAACAGGCTGCCCTCTCTCCTTGCCCGTGCTTTTCCACCCCCTTTTTTTTGTCACCGTATAGAACAGACACCTCCTTATTTTCTCTCCCCCAATCCTTGGCCTTTTTATTCAAATCAATTTCAGGCTGTCAAATGGAGCGCACTCGGTAATACTTACAACACACACAAACACAACACACTGGGCAGGAAGTGTGACATCATAAAGAAAGGAACATTTCAAGGGCAGAGACTGATAATGAAAGAAACTGCATTGTTTTTGTCTGTGACGATTGATTGCACTAGCTTGATGCATCAATTCTCCCTCCAAGGAGGACATAAATGCAAATGTTTTGATTTAGCAGACTGCTGACGTCCTGTTTTACTTGTAGTCACCAAAAGTAAACTATTATTATCTTGTTCTTAAAAACCTTTGTATTGACACAAAGAGATACTAAATCTACAAACAAACCACTCTATTGCCCATCTTCCTTGGGCTCCACTCCACTCGGCCCATTTTGCAACCGTTTCCATTACTGGCTTTTCCAGCCCGGTACAGGCTTTCTCTTCAGCAGGTCCCATCGGGGCAGAGCAGGGCCAAAATGTGACTGCTGTTCATTGGTTAGCCATGAGCATAGTGGGCTGTATGTCAGCAGCATGAGAAGGTGTTTGCGAAGGTAGCGGAGAGAATGGCAACCAATACATTTTACTGCACACCGCAGTGTCAGGAAAAGCATCTCAAGCGACTACAAAAAAGCAAGGTAAGTTTATTTGTATAGCACATTTCAGCAACAAGACAATTCAATTCAAATTGCATGTTAAAGAAAAGTAAAGAAAAGTGAAGAAAAGTTGGACTACAGACTGAAATTAATGAATGCGCTCAATGCTTTTAGGCTCATATTTCTTAACATAGATTAAACGTTTCTCCCTGGGGAGGAGGCAGCTCCTGAGAACTGTTTCGATCCATTATGCGTCTCAATAATTCCTTTTAAACGAGAACCACAATAGCAAACCGAAAGCCGTTGCAGTGGTTCAAAACCACCGCTGGAGGACAAGACGTGTGATGGTGAGTGTTTATGTTACTTTGCATGCTTGTATCTGAAACTTACCTCAGGTTTGGTAGGATTACACCAAACTATAAGTAATAGTATAATAGTAAGAGTTAATAGCAGAGCAGCGTGGTGCGCTGTGCACAACGCTGCTCTGCTATTAACTCTTACTAACGGCTGGGGGTGGGCTTCAAGGTCAAACTCCATCGTGCAGAGTAGAGTGAGATCGAGTGAAGTGCAGTACTGGAACCGTAAATGAAAAAGAGGCATTTTTATCTGTTAATTGTGGTGGAGCACCACAAACAAAACCATTTTAGGGTACCGAAAGTCCAAAAAGTAGTTTTAGGATGCTTTGTTTCAACTTATTAGAAATAGTAAATCATGATTTCACATTATAATAACGTAAAAAGATAAATATTAGATTAGTTAACATTTGAATAGATTTTGGTTGCAAAATTCTTACAAAAAATTTAAGGCTGGATGCACCTAAGGCCAGTTTTTTTCAAGGTGGTCTGTGAGCATATTTCAAACTAATGTCTATGTATGTACCTTTAGCAGGCTGTTGTTTTTCTTTCCTCAGCTTCAAAATCTTATTAATACTGGCAGCATATAAGTCATTCCTAGAGGAATCTTTATTATGGTTGTTCCTCCAATGTTGAAGGAATTTCCTTAGCAATGGCAGTATTAAAAACTACTAGACAATGAACTTGCTCAAATGGTTGCCACTTGGCAAAAGACTACACAGCTCATAAATAAGGGCTGCACAGTCATGCAGGTGTTAGCACTTATGCAGCAAAAAGGTCCCAGGTTTTAATCCCAGCTGTGGTCTTTGTGTGTGGAGTTTGAGTTCGTTTACTCTAGGTATTGCAGTTTTCTCTCACTGTCGAAATTGCCATTTTGTGTGAGAGCATGGTTGGTACTGCTTTGTGTCACTGTGTTCAGGGTCCATATACACGTTTCATGTCAAAATGGTATACTTTTCCAAACTCATTCTGGTTTGTGGCGTTTACCTTAAAGTAAGGTATGAATTTATGGCAAATATTTCTACAGCAGGCAGGTTCAAAATATTGAAGGAAGGCTCCAGGAGAGAAAGAAATGAAGGACACAAGGAAGGAGGGGAGGTATAAAACAAGGAAAAACAAGAAGGACAGGGCACAAGGAAAGCATAACGAAAGAAAGAAAGAAAGAAAGATTTGATTTTTTATTTAATAACGCTATTTATTTTTCAAAGAATATTCAGTATAACATCAAAATTTTGACCTGTCCAGGGTGTACCCCGCCTCTCGCCCATAGACTGCTGGAGATAGGCACCAGCTCCCCCGTGACCCACTATGGAATAAGCGGTAGAAAATGACTGACTGACTGACTGACATCAAAATTTTCACAATCACATAAACGCAAAATTAAAAATTAACTGTCCATCAACCACAGAACACACAATATTGTTATAACACCACTGACAGAAAAACTCAGTCAAATTATTCATCATTGAAAAAAATAAAAACTCAGCTTTAACTCTATATTTAACCATCAAAGTGAACATTGTGTCAATTTTTTCCTCTGGAACATTGTTCATCTTATTTCGTCTACTAATATAAATAGAAAATGTTGCTTGTCCTAACAGTTTCCACTTGATAGTTTCTTTTTTTGTATAGCCTGCACCAAAATTAAAAGCCACTTTAGACCAATTAACTCCACATTTTTTAAAAACATCTTTCAACAAAATAAACAAAGGCGCAAGTCGCTCAAATCAAGAAACATATGAAAAATTGTTTCTATTTTTTGACAAAAAGGACATAGCTCCGTTGCATCTTTTTTAATCTTAGACACAAAACTATTAACATTCACTGCCCCACGTAAGATCCTCCACTGTAAATCACTTACCCTCTTACTCAGGGGTGGTTTATAAAAGACCCTGCATACAGGCTTCTGATTTTCTCCAACACAAAATCTCTCTCTCCAAACAGTATCAGTCCTTCCACTCAACTTTCTTTTATTCAACCCTTGAACAGACATTTTATACAATAATTTTCCAGTTAACATATAAAAATCTAAATCTTTATGAGTGTTCAATAAAGGACCCATCACTTCTGTAAAATCAATATTTAAACCTATTTCTGTAAATGGATCTGTAGCATCAGGAATTTCTTTCCTATTAAAATAATCCATCAACATGTGCTTTTCATCCAATGTTAAATTTGCAACCCAGAAGTCTAAGACAGTCCGCATGATACGAACTGATTTTAACCCAATCAAAGAAGCTGTTGCCTCTGTGTTTTGAACTCTTGGTCCAGCCACCTCCACAATTTGTCTCAATTTCAGAACTTTTTTTTCAAGCAATCTTCTTGTCAACCCAACTCCAGCTCCATCCTGTGCATCCAACCGTGCTCCGAAAATTAAAGGTTCTTCTAAAAGCCAAAACAAAAACGTCGTTGGTTCCAGTCCAAGCTCTAAACAGACCTTTATAAAACATTGGCATTTCATAAGGACATATCAGTTTACAATTTAATTAAAACAAAGAAACATCCAAGCCAAAACCTCCTACTCTTCTCAAGACAATACTTGCTAATGGTTTCCAGAGAACATCCTCCTCCCTTCCCAGCAGATATTTCTAAATAAACTGTAATCTAAAAGCTGCAGTTCTGCTCTCTAGATGAACCAATCCCTGTCCACCTTCCTCTTTAGGCAAGAAGAGCACAGCCTGGGGCACCCAATGTTTATTATACCAAAAAAAATTAATCATACAGGATTGAATACTTTGGAGTAGGTCAGAAGGGGTCTCCAAACATGCTAACTTATGCCACAATAAAGAAGCAACTAGATTATTTATAATAAGCACTCTTCCTCTGTAAGACATTTGCGGCAACAACCATTTCCACTTTCCTAACCTTCCTTCCACTTTCTCAAACACTCCTTCCCAGTTCTTTTTTTCTGTGTCCTCATCCCCCAAGTACACCCCGAGATATTTCAAACCTCCTCTTTTCCATTTTAAACCACCAGGGAGTTTAGGAAGCCCTATAAGCCAGCCTCCCATGGCTAGAGCCTCACTCTTAGCCAAGTTAACACATGCCGCTGAAATTTTACAAAATAAATCAACAATTTTCCCCAACTTAGTCACTTCTTCCTGACTTTTAACAATAACAATGATATCATCAGCATATCCAGATAAAATAAATGACCTATCAAACCCCGGTGAAGTCAAACCATCAATATGTGATCTAATATTCTTTAACATTGGTTCAATTGAAAGAGCATACAACCAGACAAAGAACAACCTTGTCAAACACCTCTTGTAACCTTGAAAGGTTTACACAAGCAGCCATTAATTTTCTGTACACTCTCAATGTTTTCATACAGAACCATGATCTTGGCAATAAATTCAGGGACGAGACCAAACCTTTCCAAAACCTTCCAGAGGTAACGGTGCTCAACCCTGTCAAAAGCCTTTTCCTGGTCCAAAGAAATCAAACCAGCATTACAACCAAATGAGCCAGAGACCTCCAAAATATCTCTAATAAGGGATATATTATCAAGCATAGACCTGCCAGGCACACAGTAAGTTTGTGTTCGATGGACAATCTGATCAATCACCCTTTTCAATCTGTTTGCCAGGACTTTTGACAACAGTTTGTAGTCAACAGAGAGACTGGTCGCCAGTTTTTAATGTCCTGAAGATCACCTTTCTTCGGTAGCAATGTGAGAACTGCTCTCCTGCAGCTCTGAGGAAGAAGTACTTCAGCAAAGCTCTCCTCAAAAACCTCCATGATGTCGATGCAGAGGTCCGACCAGAAAGCCTTTCAAAATTCACTTGGAACTCCATCAATGCCAGGTGCTTTCCCTCCACCCATACTTTGCAGTGCTGCATAAACCTCATCCAGAGCTAAAGCCTCTCCCAACTCCTTGGTGAACTCCACAGACACTCTCGGAAGACCACTTCAGGAATGATCAAAACGTTCTTCATCCTCAGCATATTCAGAGCTATACAGATCAGCATAAAATTCTGCTGCTCTCCGCCTGATGTCCCCATCTGTAGTCAAAAGAACCTCGGCAGCCGATTTTAAACCATGCAAAAACTTGCTCTGTCCTTTCTTTTTTCCAATGAGAAGAAAAACTTTGTAGGGGTGTCCATCGAAGCAACCTTTTGGAATCTACACACGAACCAACGCTCCCTGTGTTCTTGAGCCTAGCAAATCAGCCAAAGCAACTTTTTTGGACTTGAGGTTTTCTAAACAACCTCGATCTCCTGTGGATTGTGCAGAAACCTGCAACTCCACTATTTCAGTCTCCAGATCTCTTATAGATGTGGTTAAATCAGATGAAACATTGACAGTGTACTGTTGACAGAATTCTTTAATTTCAGTTTTACCACGATCCCACCACTGCCTTATAGATATAAACTCCTCTTTTCTAGATCTGTGAATTCTCCAGAAAAAAACTAAATGCCTTCTTAAAATTAACAACTAATAATAAAGTATTGTTAAAATGCCAATAAGCAGACTTATGTTTAAGATTTGCTATAAAAACATTACAAGAAACCAAAGCATGATCAGAAAAACTAACAGGATGAATATTACACTCTTGGAAAATACCAAGATTGTATCTAAAACTGTATATTCTATCTAACCTAGCTGCAGAAAAAGAATTATCTATACTCCTGGCCCATGTATATTGTCTTTCTTGATTATGTAATTCTCTCCATACATCAGCTAATGAAAATGCATCTATTAAGTGCTTTAAGCAAGTTTTTGAAGCTGGGTGAGGTTCAAAATGATTCCTATCCAATTTATCATTTTCTGTACTGTTAAAATCTCCACTCAAAAAAAGACAACTTTCAGCATTACATTTACATAAAACATCTTCAAGTTTATGTACGAAAAGAACCCTCTCCCGTCCTGTATTTGGAGCATATACATTAACAAATACAATATTAAAACACTCATACGTTGCTTTCACAACCATTAGTCTACCTTGTACCACCTCCTCAACTTGACTCTGGTAAAAAGTTTTTAGAAAAATGCTATTCCACCACTAGTCTGATTTAAATGACTCAAAATAACTTCACCCTTCCATTCTCTCCT
Organism: Crenichthys baileyi; assembly: GCA_036173005.1. Classification (NCBI taxonomy): domain Eukaryota; kingdom Metazoa; phylum Chordata; class Actinopteri; order Cyprinodontiformes; family Goodeidae; genus Crenichthys; species Crenichthys baileyi. Next base: position 53,293 of record JAHHUM010002392.1, read on the forward strand.
CCGGTCTATTTCATTTAAATAATCACATTGTGTTTCTTGAACCATCAACACATTCAGATGTTTTAGATTCATTAATTCAAACACACTGATTCTCTGCCTCACATCTCTGGCTCTTTAATACTGATTTACAGGTTGAACTGGCCAAACTGTCTTTAGTCCAACGTTCATCTTCCCCTTCCTCCTCTTCATCCACATTGCTTTCTAATTCCAGACACATTCCTGAATTTTCCATTTCTGTGTCATCTCTGACTTCATTTTCGGTTTGAGAGCTAATAACTCAGTTTTTTTTCCTTTTTGCAGAAAACTCAATATCATCTTCTTCCAGTATTTGACTGTTTCCCATATCCTCTACATCGTCTGTGTTCGTTTTCCTTTGTTGAGACTTTAGTAAACACTGACTCTGCTCTTCCACAATGTTATCCTCTTGATTTCCCTGCGAAACTAACACCGTTTGACTTTGAATCTGCACAACTTGCTCTTCATCCTCTCCCTCAAAACTGTTTTCATTTACTTGTTTTTCTGTCTGAGCGGGATTCTCAGACATTGGCCCTTCTGTTTCATTTGTCTCTGGTCTCCCTGCATCTTTGTCTTCAGTTTGTTTCGGCGTCTTTTCGCCTCCCTCATCTCGCCGTTGCTCCATATTTTTATTAGGAAGATTTTTTCCGGGACATGTTCGAACTAAATGACCAACTTCTCCGCAACCAAAACACACCAAAGTGCCCGAAGTCACATAAATGGCATAATCAAAACCCTCCACCCGCACATTGAACACTAATTTAAGGTTTTCATTCTTTTTATTCAGAATCATGAAGACCTGTCAATTGTGTGAAACAACATGCTTTAACAGTGGTGACTTGCAACCCGAAGGCAGCTTTCTGATCGGGGAAATAATTTTCCCGTGCCCTGACTGTTCTCTCACCAGCAGTTCATCACTGATGAACGGAGGAATATTTGCAATTGTCACTTTTTTAGCAGGTGTTCTCAACGGAGAAACTGACAAAAAAAACATCATTTACAACAATACCCTTTTCAATCACTTTGTTTGCCTTCTCCTCACTATCAACAAAAATAACCACTGCGCTGTTCTTCCGGGCAGCAGATTTAATACTGCTACAACCAACAACTCCCCCCGCCCCCCCCCCCCCGCCAAACTACACTCCTCCACTGTAGGGCTAGGACTACTAGGTATGATCTTAAAACCATGTTGCCTCGTAAACTTTGTAAACTCCATTCCCGGCGTTTTGCAAGCAACCAACAAAACGCTGGTTACTACTTACTGAAAAATAATTAGTAACTCTTAAATCAACTTCACAAAATGCAAATTTCCTGGAACACCATTTAATTTGAAATTCTGACCAGGAGACTTGGTTGTTTTTCACCAACCATAACCTTAAAATACAATATGGCTGCTACATCCAAAAAACAAGTAACAAGCTGCTCAATAGCCCTCTACAAATCAGTAATACACATTCTGGATTACTGATGACCTAAATAACCTGTGTTAATGAACATGTTATGTTTTTTAAATGCATATAATGCAGAGCAATACGTTATCTTCTTGTAGTGCTAAAAGCGTTTAGCCTGGTCATTGAGCACAACAACTAGAAAATCGCACTGGTTCTGGTCTGCCAGTAGAACATGGTCAAGGTGCCACACCACATCTAACTGGTCTGGACTTTTCAAAGTCCATAGCTTTGGGGTTTTCTTCCAAAACAATTGCAGCTTGTGCTTCTTAAACTTTTTACAAATACCTTGAAGTAATTAAAGTTGTCAGTCCATGTTTAAAGTTTAAAGGAAACAAGCCAGATGTGAAAAAAACCTATAAGTATTATTGGTTTGTGGTTTCTAAGACAGAAACAAAGTAGAAAAATCCTTTTTCCGAGCACAAATTCAATGCCGCATTGAGTGTATCCACAAATCAGGTGCTTCTACACCTGCACAACTACTGTATACATAACATACACACACCTGCCACCTTCATTATAATACAGATAAGTCTCAGGGTTAACCACTGCCTGAATATATTTATGTTGTACAGATTCATACCATCGAACAGGAAACAAAAAACATGATGCAACCTAATCTCAACAGTCACAACATCTGTATGTGCAGCACATTCCTCACAGTACCACAATATCTCTTATTCTATCTAGAACATGTCAGGATTTTCCACCATATTTGTTTTGTTTTTCTTTGTTTTATTTACCTTTTTCAATTTGAAAGATCTGTTGCACAGTTTTCCTATTCTTCTTTTTGATCAAACGTTAGATAACATGATAGCCAGACAGAGTACATTTCTCATTTATTTTTTGTTTTCCTTTAGTTTACATTATGGAATTACTACCACTATTTGTTGTCAGAACTTTAATCATATTTTTCTTAGTTCTGATGTGCATATTTTCATGTTGAAGGGTGCATTTAATTTACGAACCAGCAACATTCATGGGCTGAAGTCTATTAAGGGTTCCTAATTACATGTTCATGTCACGTATGTTTTATATTTACTTAAAGGTTGTTATCCTGAGATGTAAGCAACTATTTCTACAACTGCCATACTAGAGTAAAGTCGGCTTTCAGAATTGCATGGTCTCAACTCTGACAAGCCTAAGAACAGTCAGAACAATGTACAACTATAATTTAAACATTTGGAAAACACAAACTTATGTTCTGTGTAAAAAACCGTATTATAACAGCTGAAGTTTAAGAGTGCATTTACCCTGTCAGTTCTTACAGTGTAGGGTGTAGCAGTGGGGCCTGGTAACAAATCAAATCATTTTCTCAGTAGGATAATTTGGGTATGTTTGGTAGTGTTTGTATTCTGTATGTAGGCTGCAAGCCTCAGAAGGTTAGCACAAGGAGCGTTCTGACAAGCTGATGATTATAGAGCAAGAAGGCATAAAGAAATTTCTTCTAAACTTTTATTTATCCAATAATTGAGTAGAACGGCTTGTATATTTGAAATCTTATATTGCCCTCCGGTGGGCACACAATGAGACTATTAGATATTAGTAAGTGAGAAGTGGAGCCTTATAGGTTTGTTGGAGAGGCCTGTATAGTATAAGTTGAGTTAAAGAAAGAATTAATAAAAGTCAAATGGTGGCTTACAGGACATAACAGAATAGAATATAGTTGTTTGTTTTTAGGTAGTAACAATGTGCTTCCATTATGTATCTGATGCCATCTGATTCAACATTACTTATAAACAAGAACAAAAGGGACATGTTGGGATGAGTTTAATAATAAATGAAAAAAATGGATATGCAATCATTTTTAAAGCAGTCAAGACAGTAGAGCAAGAGACCTGTGACCTGTTATGGCTGTGCGATTAATGCATTTGCATTAACACAAGCAAAAATGACTTGATTTATTTACGCTTATTTCTGTTCACCTATTGAATATAAACGTAAGCTCCTACTAAGATCAGTTTACAAAAATGTTTATTATCTTTTTGCTGCTGCCTCTATGTGGTTGAGAAAAGTACTGCAGGGTTTTAATTGGTGTGTTATGCTGTATATTGTCTTATCTTTGTTTTTAGCTGATATGAAAAAGATTTATATAATTTAGGCCTGTTTGATACGTAATAATAATAATTATTATCAACATTATTATTATCTTTGCTGCATATCAAATTAAGGAACCTTATGCATATCTTGTGGTAAAAACCCTGTTGATGTTTTTAGAAAATGTATTCTTGACCAGATTCCTTGGTACTGATACACAGTGTAGCCAGTGGTGGTTTTTCATTGCCTAATTTGTCCAAAGAACAGAGTTAAAATTATACATACAGGCTCAAATACAGTAATTTTCAATAAATTAGAATATATGATCCAATGAGGATTTTTTGTCAGATTAAGAGTTTTTTTTTAAGAACGATCTTTAAGCAGATGTAAAACAAACCTTTCAAAAAGCCCACATTTCTGTATTAAAAATGTTTTTTATTGGTCTGATGTAATAATCAATCTTAAATGTTGTGTTTTCAGCAGAAAATCATAATTAACAGAAATCAAGGCTTGAAAACATCAGTCACTGTGCAGTTAATCTATATAATGCATTTCACTTAATGAGCTAAGTTACTGAAATACATGAACTTTTAAACAATATTCGTATTTACTGAATGGGTCTGTATATAAATACAGCCCAGTTTGGATAGATGTCCCTTGTGCAACATGCCTCTGGTCTAATTCTGGTTGGATATTCAATTGCTTTTCTTGGTAGAACTGGTAAAACTGCTTGGCACAGACTCAGCTTTTAACAGTAATCCATTAATTTTCATTAATGTTTTTTACTGTTCTAATGCAATAATATATTCCCTAATGTCGAGTATTCATTAGCTGTAAGTGAAAAATCATCATAATTAACATCAGAATGTGTATAATTAATCTATATAATGTTAACGTAGTGACTTGGGTTACTAAAATAAATTAACTTTTCACAAATATTCAAAATGACAGATAAAGCACACTGACATTAGGCTTTTAGAAGGCCTTCAACATGATCCTGCTGTTTATTTCATGCATCTTTTTTTATTTTGTTAATAATCTCTTAGTGTTATTTTTAGTTAATTAATTGTTGATTAAGTTCTTGGGTTTTTTTAAGGTTTACTTTCAATTGTTAATCTGTGTTGGATTTGTTTTCTGCAGTCCTCCTGATGCGCCTGTTCATCTGCTCTTCTCTCCCTCAGTCAGCTCAGCCCTCACTGGTCTCAGCTGTTTCCCATACTCACCTGATTACTTTCACCTGTTCTCCACGCCTTTTCTCTTCACACTCCCCTGTATATAGCTGCCGGATTTTCTCCTCTAATTTGCTGGTTTCAAGCGTGCGCTTACCTGCTCTGTGTCTGTCACACTGCCTCATGTGCCACGCCCGTTGTTTCCTTTTGTGTCGCCTGTTTCCAGTGTTAAGTTGTAAGTTTGGCTTCTTTTCATTAAACATTCTCCTCCACTTCACCTCTGGTTCGATCTGTGCTTGGGTCCTATTGTAAATGCACCATGAGCTCAACTGTACTAAAAAATTATACATTAGGTTTTAAAGCTAAATTTGTTTCAAGAGACCGACCTATTTAAATGACTGTATTAATGCATGTCAAAAGCTTGTGGTAGAGATGCAACTCTCAAATGGATGTTTAGCCAAATATATTTTGTTTTCTTTCTGTTATTACACAAAAATGCAATGTGCCTGTTTCAGAGTTGTAGTTGTAATCTGTTAAAGGGAATAAATGAACTGAGAATTAATACATTTCTCAAAGAATTAAGGTCGGCAGCTGCTCCTGAAGTGAATGAATCTCAAGGCCAGTCTTTGACAGCATCCTGTTACGTACACTCCCTTCCAATACGTAAGTAAGAGACAAGTGTAGTAAATTATCTCCCCACACACACAAAGTAACAGAAGGGATCACCATGATGAGGTAACACAAGTCAGAGGAGATGCATTCTTGTCTCCAGGGATTGGCTGATGCTGAAGACAATAAGAGCCAGGAGGTTTGGACCCACCTATGCCGCAACAATGGGGGTTTCCAGGCTTAACCATGGTGACTTCCTACCTTTTAACACCAATCAATGTAATTTTATTTCATACTATTTACTGTATAAAACGTGTGCACTAAATGATTGTTGTTCTTTTTTCTGTGATACTGTGAGCCTTAGTAAGTGCAGTGAGTTCAACAGGAAAGAGCCCTTGTACAAGCAAGCTTGAATCTTCAATAAGTCCATAATGGAGAGACGTAGTTTGTGCACATTTTCATACAAACAATGCGCATTTCTTTTCCCCAAGAGTGGTGGTGTAAGTATTGTGTATTTTTGCTTATATGTATTATTTTGACCCTGTTTAGAGTCAAGAAAATTCACAATAAATTCAAATTTGTGCAGCCAACATTTTTTTTTAGTATAACCATTTACCCCCCAAAAAAGAACCATTTAAATACACATACACGTGCGTTTTGCTGTCACATAGTTATCTAGCATTTCTTATAAACTCTCCTTTTGTACATATTTTGTACATATATACAGAAGGGAGGAAACAAAGGCACCTGACTAATATTAGACCACACTTCTTCTGCATTATGGGATATGAAGTTTAGAGGCACCTGTAGTTTCCTCCACAGGTGACTCACAACAAACCTAAAATATGATCTCACAGGCCAGACAACATCGTAACCTAACCCAAATTTAACCTTAACGTGCGTTTTTAATATCATTTAAAGTTCTGAATTTCATTAAGTATATTTGATATCTTAATTAATGAAAATTAATTTCATAAAAGTTCTATTCATCTCTCCATCCATCCATCCATTGTCTTCTGCTTATCCCTGGGTCGGGTCGCAGGGGCGGCACCCTAAGCAGAGAGACCCAGACTTCCCTCTCCCCAGCCAACTGGCCAGCTCGTCTTGGGGAATCCCAAGGTTCCCAGGCCAGCTGAGAAACATAGTCCCTCCAGCGTGTCCTGGCTCTTCCTCTGGGCCTCTTGCCAGTGGGACATGCCTGGAACACCTCACCAGGGAGGCGTCCAGGAGGCATCCTAACCAGATGCCCGAGCCACCTCAACTGGCTCCTCTCGACGTGGAGAAGCAGCGGCTCTACTCTGAGTCCCTCCCGGATGACCAAGCTTCTCACCCTATCTCTAAAGGAGAGCCCAGACACCCTGCGGAGGAAACTAATTTCGGCCGCTTGTATCCGTGATCCCGTTTTTTCGGTCACAACCCAAAACTCATGACCATAGATGAGGGTAGGAACGTAGATCGACCGGTAAATCGAGAGCTTCGCTTTTTGACTCAGCTCTCTCTTCACCACAGACCGGTACAACCCCCGCATCACTGCTGATGCAGCATCAATCCGTCTATCGATCCCCCGCTCCATTTTTCCCTCATTTGTGAACAAGACCCCAAAATACTTATACTCCTCCATTTGACCCCTCCGGGTCAGGGGAGAGGCACTGATTCTCATCCCAGCCGCTTCACATTCAGCTGCGAACTGCTCCAGAGAGAGCTGTAGATCACGAGCTGATGAAGCCAATAGGACCACATCATCCGCAAAAAGCAGTTCTAACCTATTATTAACCTGTTTAAAATGAATTTGTGTTTCTTTTGTTTTTTTGCAGGTTTATTATATAAAAGCAAAGAAATGTTGAATTGTAATTCATTGTAATTCTCTTTACTATATATATGCTTCCAATAGCTCAAATTATCAGGCAGCATAGGATAAATTTTCACTGTTACGCTGATGGTACTCAGCTTTACTTTTCCATAAATCCTGATGAAACCAACCAGTTAGACTACAAGCATGTCTTGAAGATATAAAAACTTGGATGACTTTAAATTTTCTGGCTCTAAATTCAGACAAGACAGAAGTTGTCGTCTTTGAATTCAATTCAATTCAGTTTATTTATATAGCGCCAATTCACAACACATGTCGTCTCAAGGCACTTCACAAAAATCAGGTACATACATTCCAATTTATCTTAATCATTGAACAGTGCAGCCAGATTCTGTTATTTATTCAAATTGGATAAAAAGTTTTTCTATCTAAGGAAAGGAAACCCAGCAGATTGCATCGAGTCAGTGACTTGCAGCATTCACTCCTCCCGGATGAACATGTAGAGACAGTGGACAGTCACTGGCGTTGACTTTGCAGCAATCCCTTATACTGAGCATGCATGTAGCGACAGTGGAGAGGAAAAAACTCCCTTTAACAGGAAGAAACCTCCAGCAGAACCAGGCTCAGTGTGAGCGGCCATCTGCCACAACCGACTGGGGGTTAGAGAGAACAGAGCAGAGACACAAAGAGAACAAAGAAGCACTGATCCAGGAGTACTTTCTATGGGAAGGAAAGGTAAATGTTAATGGATGTAGCTCCTTTAGTCGTTTCACCTAGAAAGAAAGAACAGATAAACTCTGAGCCAGTTTTCAAGTTTAGAGTCTGAAGAGAGCACAGAGTTAGTCACTCAGTTAGACTTTGGACCGAAGTCTTTAAAAAAGAAACTGCTTAGTCAATCACTTAACCTGGATGGCATTAAATTGACCTCTGATAATAAAGTAAAAAACCTTGGTGTTATTTTTGACCAGGACATGTCATTTAAATCCCATATTAAACAGGTTTCTAGGATTTCCTTTTTCATCTCCAGAACATTGCCAAAATTAGAAATATCCTGTCCAGGAGTGACGCTGAAAAACTAGTCCATGCATTTGTTACTTCAAGGCTGGACTATTGTAATTCTTTACTATCAGGATGTCCACAAAATGCAGTTAAAAGCCTTCAGCTGATTCAAAATGCTGCAGCAAGAGTTCTGATGAAAATTAAAAGAGAGATCATATTTCTCCTATTTTAGCTTCCCTTCATTGGCTCCCTGTTAAATCCAGAATAGAATTTAAAATTCTCCTCCTCACATATAAAGCCCTTAATGATTTAGCTCCATCATACATCAGAGATCTGATTGTTCCATATGTTCCTAACAGGGCACTTCGTTCTCAGACTGCAGGTTTACTGGTGGTTCCTAGAGTCTCTAGAAGTAGAATGGGAGGCAGATCCTTTAGTTATCAGGCTCCTCTCCTGTGGAACCAGCTCCCAGTTTTAGTCCGTGAGGCGGACACCCTGTCTACTTTTAAGGCTAGGCTTAAAACTTTCCTTTTTGATAAAGCTTATAGTTAGAGTGGCTTAGGTTATCCTGAGCTATCTTCCTTATTTTACCTCCGTCTTTTTCCCTCCCTGTTGGATGGAGTAAGGGGGAGTCAGGTTTAGCCTAAAGCAGCTCAGTTATGGTTGAGGTGCAAACACACCCTCCATTTCTGCTACCAGTATGACCCCCTCTCTTTTCCAATAGTTATAATCAATCTGACAGAGAGAGGTGTCCCAGTCGTTGTGGTTTTTAGTATAACAATGGCCATCAGTGGGCTCTAGATGGACAAACTGTCTACTTTTAAGGCTAGGCTTAAAACTTTCCTTTTTGATAAAGCTTATAGTTAGAGTGGCTTAGGTTATCCTGAGCTATCTCTGTAGTTATGCTGCTATAGGCTTAGGCTGCTGGAGAACATAATGACCACTTTCACCCTCTTCGCTACATTCTCACAATACTCTCCAATTTTGCATTATTTGCTGTTATCTTTGTTCTCTCTCTTTTCTCTTCCTAGAAGCTACACCTGGCCTGACTCTGTGTCTACCTGTGACACCTTTCTGGAGAGGGGCATCGTCCGAGCTTCTGCTGGCAACAACTTAATGCTCACCCTCTACCGATGATCCACATGGCCCTTTCTTTTAGTGTTTAACCCTTTCTCTCTCCTAGACATGGCAATTGACTGAGCTTTTACTGTAACTAATTATATGTGCTCTCTTTCAGTCTCTAACCTTTAAAACTGGCTCAGAGTTTATCTGTTCTTTCTTTCTAGGTGAAACGACTAAAGGAGCTACATCCATTAACATTTACTTTTCCTTCCCATAGAAAGTACTCCTGGATCAGTGCTTCTTTGTTCTCTTTGTGTCTCTGCTCTGTTCTCTCTAACCCCCAGTCGGTCGTGGCAGATGGCCGCTCACACTGAGCCTGGTTCTGCTGGAGGTTTCTTCCTGTTAAAAGGGAGTTTTTCCTCTCTCCACTGTCGCTACATGCATGCTCAGTATGAGGGATTGCTGCAAACTCAACGCCAGTGACTGTCCACTGTCTCTAAAAGCTCATCCGGGAGGAGGGAATGCTGCAAGTCACTGACTGGATGCAATCTGCTGGGTTTCCTTAGACAGAAAAAACTTTTTATCCTATTTGAATAAATAACTAACTCTGACTGCACTGTTCAATGGTTAGGACTAATTGGAATGTATGTACCAGACTTTTGTGAAGTTCCTTGAGACAACATGTATTGTGAATTGGCGCTATATAAATAAAACTGAATTGAATTGAAAAGGCTTTTAATAGCATGCCAATATTTATTGAAATGAATATAAAAACAAAATATATTTTTTTAAATTGATACTTTATAATATTGTATTTTTGTCATCTACTGAGTCCTTCCAGGTTTTGCAATTCAAATGATTTTGTTTGTGAAGCAGAAAATGCGATAATTTTAGGGGTTTTTTTCTTCTCGTTCCTAGTCTTGTGTTTAACTTTCCATCAGTATAATTGGCCTTCAATGTTGGGTTAGATTTGGCAGAACTAGTTTCAAAACTGTATTTCCAGATATAAGGTATTTGAAGATGAAATATAAAATTTAATATTTGGTTTTAATCCTTCAGAGTACATCCAAAAGTGCCAAGATGAGCTCAAATCATACTTTCAATCCAGTACAAAGACTGTCTCAAGGAGCAGCAGACGAATCATCTTTAATTCCTTTAACCAAAACCTATACAGAGCTATACGTCACAGAGGGAGGCAGTGGTAAGGTTAACAAAGAACATGAGGCCAATGAATTGGAGTGTTTTCAACACTTTACCAAGTGAAGCGGATCCACCACAAAGGGAATTGCTAGTATTGGAAAAAAGTGGCTGTGCAGAAATTAACTACCTTCCAGTTTGTGATTCCCTTTACATTTAGAGATCTAAACTTGATCAAGGATATGAGCGTTTCAGATTACAGCTGTTCTAATCTTTGTTCATCTTCGATGGCCTGAATGAAACCAAATTTTCTCTGGGCTTTGAAAATGAGATGTGTGCTACAAGGACACCCTGCAGCAATAGGCGTGACTCGCTCCGTTGCTGCAGGGTAAGACGGGCAGGTTCTGCTCCTCCAGCTGCAGCCCATCTCCACTCCTTAGGAGGCTGTATTTCAGGAGCAGCAGGATCGGGGATTAATTTCCGGATTTTATTTGGTCATGTCTGTAGTCATGCTCTTCTTCTGCTCCTCATTATTCTCCTGTGAGTTATTACCCCTTTGTCTTTTTCTCCCTGTGCTTAAGTTCCGGAGCATCCCCGGCAGCTCTTGGAGACAACTCAATCCCTGACCTCATGTTCCTTGGAAGACTCCACAGCGACACACGTATCTCCTCCGCTCCAGAGTCCCTTATGGCTCCTCACTCAGTTTCCTGGAAACCATTTACCTGCCTGTCCACCCTCTGCTGCTCACACCCCTGCCCAAACGATTACCTGGAAACATCACCCACACCGCACTGCGCTTTCACAACCTCAGCCATAGCAGGTGAACACAACACCCTCTTTTCCGAGAACGACCATTTCTACCAAGCAGGGTTGAGATTAATTATTACTGCAAGATCCTCCAGATCTCCAAACAATCCTTTTCCTACATCAGTCCAGGACTAATCTCTCATGCAACCACTCCTTAATAATAAGTCCTATAATCTTCTATATACCATCAAAGGCTCTTAAAAAGAAAAAAACTGCTTCACTGTGCATGGAGCCAGAGAAAAAGATTTCTTCCGTAGCAAGGGCAACTCTAACCCTCTTTAAATCACTTCAAGTACAATATCTGGCAAGCACTTAAACAAAGAGCAGCACTGCGCAATTAAGTGCAAGTTTGTTTTGCAGGCAGGTTCGTCATCCAAATGTGGACGGCATAAATTATTTCTTAAATTTATAAGGTAACTTGTCAAATAGTCGGGTTGATAGTGCAACAACAAAATATTGTGTAGTTTGATCCACATCAATACACTTAACAAATGTAAGGTTGTTTATTCTTGTATGATCCAGTCTTTAGAACGGTGTTCTAGTGATGTTGCACTGGAAAAAGAACTGTATTTTTATTCAGTTATTGATAATTAGGTTATTTGCACACTAGAGGGCTGTGCAGTGCCATAGTGTGGTTACCTTGTCTTCAGGTAGAGAATGTCAGCCAGACACCTGTTTGCTTTTGTTTTGCTCCAGTTTGTTTGCTCAGTGACTGGCAACCAGAGATGCTTTTAAAATGTATGTTTTACAGACTTTTTGTTAATTATCAAGAGGAATGTGAATTTATTTGTTTCATTTTACATTTTGTTTCCTTCAACAAGATTTTTTGTATAAATATTTTTATATATTAAGATGATATTAAAAATATTGACATTTGTAATGTATAATGTAATTAATAACTTGTATTATTTTGTTTGCTTTAGCAAGGATTTGAATTTAACTCATGTAACTTTGTTGATTGTTTAAAGTTATCAACCTTTAACTCATCAAGCAACCAAAGAAAATAAAAAACAAAATGAGTTATCCTTGATCTAGGTGTTACTTAGATTAATAAGATAAAACAAAATCAACAGTTTACCTTGCAAATTGCTAAAATTTTTTCTGCATACATGTATTAGCTGTGTGAGAGTTCTTAACTAGTGTTACTGTACAGTATCATACAAGTTATAAAGCTGCCAGACAAACATTTGTTCAGAGGAACATGGACAACTTTAATATTTTAATGTCAGTACCACAAACACCTTGCCGATGCATCGACTAATCTTTTTTTCCTTAACTCTGCAGATCCAGAGGCCTGCACGCACATCCATCCATTTCTATACCTAGCTAATCCTTGCAGGGTTGCTGCTGTGTATCTCCAGCAGTAAATGGACAGGATGCACCTAGGATCTGTTGCCAGTCCATCACAGAGCAACAACAGACAGCCATGCATGCAAACACTCACACCTAAGGGCAATTTAGAAAAATAACCTGACATGCATGTATTTCTTGTAGGGTGGGAGGAACCTGAAGGAGATAAAGAAACCCACCAATACACATGGAGAGCATGCAATCCCCAGACAAAAAGGGATTTGAACCACTATGCAGCCCTGGGTAAAGCATGATAAACACGAATTTGTTCCTCTGATGCCCCCATATGGCTTACAGAGGTACTGCAAGTAAAAATGTTTTTAAAATTATCTCAGATTTAAAATTTGCTTAGTATAACTTCATTCCTATTGTGAAATAGTTAATACGAATTTTGACACATTTGATATTTGATTTCAAAATGATTGCAAGTTGTTAGGTTAGTTTGTTTTGTTTGTTGCTTTTATTTATGTCCCACGTCCTTGCTGGATTTCCTTGTTCTCTTTCTGGTTTTACTTCCTGATCAACTGCTCCTTGGTCTCTAACCGTCATACTTAATTTATATATTTAGTCTATATATCTATGTATAATCCTAGGTGTTTTTTGTTTTTTTGTTTTGGGGTTATCTGTCAGGATTGTATTATTATTACGTTGAATTTAATTTTTCCATGATGACTCAAACAGGGCAGGGTAGAAACTTGTTACCGGCAGTGTTGTGATCTGTGGTTTATACCACTGACTTTTAGACATCTTGAACTTCATGCCACATAATACATGTTGATGTTACAGCAGGTCTTTTGTCATCAAGAAATGTGGTAGAGTGCAGCGCCACTGAGGTAAGAAACAAGCACAGCCACAAATGTCTTTTTATGAGGTTTTCATTAGTAATTACCGTCATATTTCTTTCAGTGTCTGGTGTGTTTTTTTAGCACTCAGAGTATTTAATGTATTACAGTAATCTCAACCTGTTAGAAGCGAGTCACATAGATCTAAAAAAGATTTTCAGGAAAGAAATCATTTCTAAATTAAGTCTACTACCTATATGTGAACCTTCACAATCATTGACATAAAATATCTGGATGGATGGAACAAGCTAAAATTAATGTGCTTTGTTATACAGCACAAAACTTGTCATAGAGTATTTAAGTTTGTTCTGTGGTCTGGAAACAGACATAACTGGTATAGATTTCCACAAAAAGGACTCATTCTGTGGAGCTTTCAGTGATACATTTTACATCCCAACTTTAAAGCAGTTGTGACTAAAAATAATGTGAAGGAATAAACGTAAATACATCTAAATGTACTCAAGACAACATAATGTGAATATAAAATGATATTCCAAGGCTTGAACATCTCACAGACCTCCAGTCAATACTTCATGTTAAAATGGAAATGAGTATAGCCCATCTGCAAACCTATCAAGACATGTTTGCCTACCTAAATTGACAGGAAGAAGAGTATTAATCAGAGAAGCAGTCAAGAGTTAATTTGTAACTCTGGAGGAGCTGCAGAGATCCACAACTCAAATAGGAAAATTTGTTGGCAGGACAACTATTAGTCATGCACTCCACAAAGCCTTCAAAAACAGTGAAAAGAAGAAAGCCAATGTTGAAGGGAAGACACACAATGTCCAATTATCAGTTTTCCACAAACCATGTGCTAGATACAATAAATATATGAGAGAAGTTGCTCTGATCAGATAAGACCAAAATTAATAAATGTGCCTACATACAAAACACATTTTGTAATAAACACATAAAAAATACACATTCCCCCAAGTGACAAATGATGTTAGCAGCAACTGTAGGAATGCTTTTTATTGAGAACCTGTGGCAAGACTTGAAAATTCCTGTTTGGAGACATTTTCCAACCAATCTGATTGAGTTTAAGCTGTTCTTGCAAAGAAGAGTAAGACTTGTGCCTAACAAGTCTTATTCTGTAGATGTTCAAAGCTGGTGGAGATTCTGAGCTGTAACTGTAGCAAACACAGAATTTAACTAGTAATAAAGAACATTTCTTTCATAGATGTGATCCCTGAACCTCCCTGCACCTTCACCCCTGACCTGTCTGATGTGTTTCATGGTCTTCGTGATGCCGATTTGTTTCACTAATGTTCTCCAAAAAATCTCTGAGGCCTTCACTGAACAGCTATGAGTTCAAACTAAACACATATGGAGTCTGTTAACCTCTAAGTTGTACTAGATTTTATTTAAGGGTGTCAGAATATATGGGGTTAAATAGAAATTCATGCCACATTTTATCAGGTTATTATTTGAAACAAAAAACTAACAAAAATGTGTATCATTTTCCTGCTGTTTTACAGTTATGCGCCATTTTATGGTAGTTTATCACATAATCCAATAAAATACATAGAGGTAGAGCATGTAGAGGTCTGGGGCCGTCTGGGAATTCAATTCCGGACCCTGCATGGGACCTTTGATGCATGTCTTCTCCTACTTAGCAAACTGAGTTACCGGAAAAAATGAACTTTTCAACAATATTCAACAATAAGTATTGAATATACGACTGTACTTAACCTAAAATAATTACATGTGACATAATATCTCGTTTTACATACAGCCTTAAAGAGAAACTGCCCGCAGCCACTTAGTAATTGAAAACGTCGGAAATATAAATCACACGTCACCCCTGTTGTTTTTAGGACTGTGTCGTCATAGGTACGGGTGTTGCGGAAGTGGCCATCGCTCGCAGCCTGCAGGGGGATGAACACTGCTTGGCGTCCACACAGAGGGGAAAAACAGGTGTGAGCTCGGGGTCTGCAATAAACACTCATCTGGACATATTGTGAAACATGATCGCATGACCCCTGTCGAGAACATCCTGGGCTGCTTGGTGCCTTAGATCACTCCACAGCTTAGAGAAGCAGAGAGAGAGGGAGCGCCTTTCAGCCGCGATGGGAACACTACAGTCCTCACCGGCTCCAACAGAATATTGTGACCTGTCTGAGAAAACTGGCTGTGAGTAATCATTATTTGTATTGTTGTCAAACTCTTCTCTGTCGGACGAGAAGGAAGTGTAAATTAGAGCTTCCTGAAACGGAAACACGATTTCATTTTCAGTGTTATCTTAATGGGGATCCAAACAGCCAAACCTGACTTTTAATAAAAATAACATCACTACTAGGAGCTATGAATAATTTAAAGTAAAAGTTAAGGAAAGAGTAACATTATCCACTATACAAACTGCCAGGCCGTTAATAATAGATGTTTGTTGCTTCATTACTGTTTATATTAAGTTAAAGCTTCAAACTAACTACCTAGATCCTCTTAGAAGTGCGGTAGACACACAGAAGACAAACCAAAGTGCTTTAAATAAAATTTGAATAAACAAAGTTGATGGCTCAGAAGCTTCCTTTACTGAATAAGGAGCTGAGAATCAACAACTTAACCCTGAGTACAAATTAATGTTAAGCAATTATTACATTATCTGCTCTCTTTGTGTGATTTTGTTTTCAGTTTCATTTGAGCAGATTGCAGTCCTGCATAAGAGGTTTAAACAGCTGAGCCATGATGAAGACGTTTTAAGGTAAGCTCTGCCTGTCTCATTTTTCACAGATTTATTGGATCTTCGGTCACCCGTGAGTACTTCAGTTATTTATAAACTGGTTTCCATGTAGGGCCATACAGTAACGATCAGCTTTGATACGGGGCCAACTTGTTTTTAAGACTGGAAACCTGTTTGACAAGCTTCATTTCATCACATGTTGCACCTATGTGTCACGCTTTGTTCTCCTCAGGAGGGATAACTTCAGTGAAATCCCTGATCTGGCATCCAATCCCATCCGTGCAGAGATCATAGAGGCTTTCTTTGACCAAAGGTACTGTACAGTGATGAATTCTAATGGTGCATGTAAATTGTCTCTACTTGCAAGACAGTTCTTCTAAAACAATAAAATAGGAAACACAAAAAGCCAAGAGTGTAACACATATACTACTGAACATTAAATTTAATATGTAAAATATACTTACTTAGTAATTACAATTTTTGATTTTCTCATATTAACTTACAAATGTTCTTTATATTAAAGCACAAACAGTATTATATCTTAATGACAGAAAACATAAAAAGCAAAAGTTATAAAACATAATAAATCCTAATTGGCTATTCCATAGATATTTTTTTTCTAACTAGAAAGGACCTCTAGATGGACAATGACAGACAATCTATTGCTGTAAAGAGAGAACAGAAATATACTCTACCCTTGGCAGCTGTCTTGATATCCCTTTGATTGGTTGACTGCTTTCTGAACAAACAAGGAAAGCCAATCACAGACTCTGATCAGTCTGATTGGTTCTGCCCACTGTTACTTCCAGCTGAGATAAGTCTTTTCTTACCCACAAAAAACACTTTTTGCCTCAGGATTGTGAAACTACTGGACTATTAGTTTTAATGTTAGAAGCAACCTTTTCTATTCTATTCTTTTCTATTCTATTCTAAAGTAATTTTGTGACACAGTGGTTGGGAATAGGAGTGCTGGAACACATAATTCACATCAGAGTAACCATGGTGGTAGTCAGAAATTACAGCATCTACCTAAATGATGCCACAATATTTGTTTGGAATTAAGTTTTTGTAATTATACATTGTGTCACAAGCTATCATTTAATTTTTGTTCCAAGTGGACATTCAACTCTACGAAATTCAACTACTAAATAATTGCTTTCTATATTTATATTTTGCAGAAAATATATATTATGGTGTTTGTAACTCTATTACATTTTTATGGCATGTATATTTTGTTTTTGCTGTTTTTCAGAAACTTTTCTAAGAATGGTAAAGGCAAAGTGGAAGAGATTGGCTTTGAAGAATTTCTGGTGGTCATGTCTCATTTCAGGCCCCCGTCCCAACACATAACAAACGAACAGCATGAAAATGTCAGGAAGGAGAAACTTAGATGTGCGTTTTTTTTAATGGAATCACTTAGACATGCTTGTTGTTTTCCAGTGGCTGAAAAACATAAAAGTTTTCTTTTTCTCTGCAGTTTTATTCAACATGCACGACACAGACCACGATGGAACCATAACACTTGAGGAATACAGACATGTGAGCTTCTTATTACATGCAAAATACTCAAACAATACTCATTGTAATGAACCTATTGTCAGGTTGGTCAGTCAGCTGGAAATTCAGGATCGCTCCTCATTCCTTAACCTTCAGAAATCAGAGATTTGAGCCTTGAACTGTAAAATTATGGTATTTTATTGTTCTAATGTCTCTAGGTGGTGGAGGAGTTGTTATCCCGCAGTGGAGCACTGGAAAAAGAAACAGCCAAAAGCATTGCTGATGCAGCCATGTTGGAAGTGGCCAGTATATCAGTTGGTCACATGGTAAGGAAGTGGTTTCTTGATAAGATAATGCTAAGCTTGCTCCTATCCTTAAATAGTCCAACTCACAAGCTTCCCTTTTTGATCTCAGGAGCCTGATGAATTCTATGAGGGAATCACCTTCGACCACTTTCTAAAGGTTTGTTCACAGAATAAAATCAGCTGTAGTGCATAGTGCTTTATTAGAGAAAAATAGAATATCCAATATTTAATGTAGTGCTATAATAGTGTATTACTAACACTTCTGTGATCCAACTTGTATACGTTTAATATACAAAGCTGAGTTGCTGTTTGTTTGTTTTGCAGCTATTGGCTGGCTTCGAGATCGACTCAAAAATGAGCATTCGCTTTTTAAACATGGACACTATCACTTTATGTAAGTGAGGTTGTTAGACTGAAGTATGCAATTGTTTTAGGAATCTTGAGAATGTGAAGTCTAATGCCTTTATTGTTTGATATTAATTTCTTGTTTTGCTCTGTACCAAAATACTTGCACTGTATGTATATGCCTTATGCATGTATAGGAACAACTATGCAAACCAAAGGACAGTTTGGATTAATTAGAAGTGATATAATTAATTGTAGGCAATAACATTCTACTACTGTATGGCAGAATAAAGCAATAATATTGAAATATTAATGACTCAATGCATGGGAAGATATAGGCTTGAATATATATTCAGAACTGTCCCTTGTCAGAGACAATTTAGTTTGTCTTGTATCTAGATGTTTCCTGTAATTTCCATATGATCAAAGCAAATATTTATGGCAGCAATAGAGTATGTGCATACCCTGCACTATATTTGCACAAAAAGGGACCTTAAAACAGTTTATTATTTTCATGTCTTTATAAAGCGATAATAACGTATTTTGCTCCAGTGAAAGCTTTTTAAAAAATCCTCATGGGCATGAATGCTGTTTTAATTTTCGGCCTTGAAGGATGTGCTTGAATTGTTCTTTTTCAGACAAGAGTGATTGCCACAACCAAACCAAAGCACCACAAATATTGGGTTAAAGCTCCTTAACAGCATCATGCCTCGACCACACAGTTCTTATAGCTGTAGCCATAGCTAACAGCTGTTAAAAAGCTTTGAGCATAATTCTGGCTGGATATATGACTGCTGTTCATGGCAGAATGGGTTAGTTTTCTGGCATAGACCCAGTTTGTATGCATGTATCTCAAAGTCTCTGGGTTCATGGCTTTCAGAAGGCCATCCCTGATTTGTCCATTCTAATATATAGGTTAAAACCTGCCATGGAAACTGGAAACTACTGTAACCCCAGTGTCACAGTCTACAGTGAAACATGTTTAACATTTCATTTGACTGAATGGGTTCTTACCAAGAAATAAGTCTCTGTCCTAAGATAGAGATCTTTCAGCTTGGATGAAATTTGCAGATGCCCACACGAACAAACTTGTCACGATGATAACAAATCTGTGTGGAGGAGACTGCACCCAGCAGCTGTCAAGCATAGTGGTAGAAGCATAATAATGTGGTTTTGTTTCTGCACGTACTGGTACTGCAGAGTAGATGAAATAATGGAAATGAGGACTGCTTTTAATTTCCTTACAACAAATAGTCAGCTAGATAGTTGAAAATTGGACACTATTTAGTTTTCCAAAAAGTCAGTGAATTACACTAGAAGCTTATTGATAGCTTAAAAATGCATGTGCTCATGGTTTGACTTGCTAAAAGACATTTATCCACATGTCAGTTGAAGTATATGTAATCAAACCTGTGTACTCAGTCACGTATTTTTTTAAATCAATAAAGTTGTATCATAATCAGCCAAGTCTGTAAAAGAATGGTTGGATTTGGAATAATATTTAGATATGGATTACTATGCATATAAATACAGAGGCTTGAACATGTAAGATTTTATTTTCATAACTCTCCTTGATCAGAAATAAGATTATTAATGTTACATCAAAACGTTTCTTGTGATTTCTATACTATCACAGAAAATATTTTTCTGGTTGTTAGCATTATGTTCCTGCCCTGCACTCTGTATCTACAAAATAAAGAACCTTGAAACTGTTTAATCTTTGCATTTCTGTCCAAAAGAAACAGGATTTTTGGTTCTGGTTAAAAGTTTACATACATTCATCAAGGGCACGAAAGCCATGTTAATTTAGGGTCTTGAATGATTCATTTGTACCCTTTGTTTTTCAGGTTGGGATTATTATACAACAGCTTCAACTAATTTCAAATAAGCATTATAGTAATATTTATACAAATTGATTTCTGCTTCATCATCATAGGATAATGTGTTAATTGTGGAAAGGTTTATCAGAAGGGTCATTGAACTCTGAAATAAAATGAGTCATGGAAACAATTTCCTGTGAGCTGTGGTGAGTAAAATAGAGAAGATGCATAACACTAAAGTTTTTTTGTTTTGTTTTTTTTTCTCAGAGTTTATCATACAACTACTAGCAAACAGCACCAGTAGTTTCATATGTGGGCCTTTGGAAAAATTCAGTGTTTTCAAAACAAAAATAAATAAAAAGCAAAATAAAATAAAATCAGAAAATCAGCGTTGGAACTTTATACGAAATGTTGCAGCAATAAGGAGGCATGTTGTCATCTTTTCTTCCTTCTACCAACCCTTTTCTAGAACCATTCTCTCAGTCAGTAAAAATAACACAATACTGGAAGTAATCAGAAAATGAGAAGATCACTGCCATAAATTTGAGTCATTATTTTGTAGCGTTATTATTGCTGTTTTAGTCAGATTATTCAAATCTTCTCATCTTATTTTGTTACTGTGATATACTGCCATCTTGAGGTGAAAGCTAAGGGTTGTCATTATGAATTCACACCTTAGACTTTAATGAGATACAATGATGCTTCTGTTAACAAAGATGCAAAACATGCTGTCTCAGCATTCTTAATGTGTTTTTCATTAATTAAAATCTTAACATTTTTCCATCTCTGGCTGAGAAACTGTATTTTCTACAGCTGGTCATAATTGCTGACATAAATACAAGTTCATAACAGTTGATGCACAAGAAATGGGGTTTAAATGAAAAGAAAGAGAAACCACAGCCTTATCTGTAGCCCTATAACCTAGATTTGTTATTTCTCAAATCATCATAGAATGTGTACAAACTCTATAATCTCATTATGTCTGAGCTCTACATTTTCTCTTCATACAGTCATATTCAATAAATCAATATGCTTTCCGATGAAGCTTGTCAGTTAAAAGTACCTTTTGAAAACAATCTTTAAGCGGGTAATGAAACTTT
Source organism: Crenichthys baileyi (assembly GCA_036173005.1). Taxonomy (NCBI): domain Eukaryota; kingdom Metazoa; phylum Chordata; class Actinopteri; order Cyprinodontiformes; family Goodeidae; genus Crenichthys; species Crenichthys baileyi. The sequence continues at coordinate 74,325 of JAHHUM010002392.1, forward strand.
TCATTAAGCCCACATTTCTAAATTCAACATTTAATTTTTTTGCTGGTCTGATATAATATTCAAATCATAGCTGTAAAAAGAAAAATATTACAATTAACAGAAATCTATCATTTAGAAATCTATCTTTGTGTAAATAATTTATACTACATGTTTTATTTAGTGAATTGAGTTACTGAAATAAATGAATTTCTCCATAATCTTTTAATTTATTGAATAGGATTGTAGGTCCTATATTGTTGAAACCATAAGATTCAACTACTCAAAGTTTACGAAGTGTTTTTCGACATGACTCATAGTTTTGGTAAAGCAAGTTTTTTTGCAGCACAAATACAAGTTTATGTTTCAAGAAAGAGTGACTGTGTGGGCGCCTCTTCATGGCTGTTCCCCAGACATACAAACTCCACACAGAAAGACCCCAGGCCTGGATTCAAACACTGCTAACAGCTGTGAAACCATGCAGCTCCCAGTATTTTAAAGTTCTGAAAGAAAACAGAGATGTTTGATTAACTCTCACTCATGACTGCCCTTGAAAATTTAATTAAAAATCCCTTTCTTTAAGAAATAAAATTTTAAGGTCAAGAAGGGGATAGCAAAGGTAGCTGCATGAACCCTTTCCAAAAATTTCTGGTGCCAAAAGACTCATATTTTGATAGTGTAAAATAGTATTTCAATGTATTGTTGAATTTTTAAAGTTTGCAACAAGGTTCACAAACTTGCATTTTTTTGTCAGTGATGTTTATTTAAAGAGAAGTGTTTTCATTAGTCATTCTTGGCTAATGAAGTTGACAGTTTTCACTTGGGTGAGTCGTGGTTACAGCAGATATGGAGGCCCATGTGTTCAATCTCTGTTCAGTCAGTTTTTTGGCTTTGAAATTGCAACATTTCTGACATTTCTCCAATGCAATAGTTTAGTCAGGTACAAAAGTTGCAAAAGTATTCATTACCTTTGACATTTTTCCCATTTTGTCTCGTTCAACCTAAACTTTAATGTATTTCATTAGGTTTGAATCTGATAGACTAATATCAAGTAACATCTAGAAATATGATGCAGGGTTTTTTAAAGAAAGGCATTTTTGAAAGAAGGTCATAAGAAGTCTTGTTTGCAGTTTGCTACAAGTCATGTAGAAGACGCAGAAGGTGCTCTAATCAAATTAGACCACAAACTAAACTTACTGGCCTAGATGCACAGGGCAACATGAGGTGGAAACTAAGTTGTTGCACATCTTCCCCAATGCACCATCCCCGTTGTGAAATAGGGTGATGGCAGCATCATGCTGTGGTCATTTTTCTCTGCAGAGTCTGAGAGGCTGTACAGAGTTGATGGGTAATCCTGGAGCAAAACCTGACACTGCAGAACACATCAGGCTGTGGCAGAAGTTCATTCACCAGCAGGACAACTACACCAAATATACAACCAGAGCTATAGTGGGATAGACCCAGTCTCAAACCTACATCCAATTTAGAATTTGTGTCAAGACTTGAAAATGTACCCAGTTTGACTAAACTGGGGCTGTTTTATGAAGAAGAGTGTTCAAAACTTGTAATTTCTAGATGCTGGCAGAGACATAACCCAAAATACTCACCACTGTAATTGTATCAAAAGGTGATTCTACATTTCCAATTACTATTTGTAAAAAAGGCAGAAAGCTATGCATCGTTTTCCTTTTACTTCACTATCATACAATATTTTGTGTTCACATAAATGTCCAATAAGGTACACCGACGTTTGTGGTTCTTATGTGACTAAATAAGGAATGGATTTAGTAGCGTGACTATTTTTGCAGTGCTCTGTAAATAAGATTTTACAGAGACGGCATGAGCTGTTCTTTATTTCCTCAAACGTAGGATGCAGTATTATAAGCACTGTTAAGAGAAATGCATGATCCACACTGAATAATGGGTGTTGCCCTAAGGTGCCCTCAGTGTAGCTTTAAATAAGGCAGAGTTATAACAGGGAACTTGATGCATGACCTAGAGTAAATCCCCCATCTACTTCTAGTTTCCTGAAAGCTTGTGACTAGAGGAAAGTTGGGCTAAATTTAGTTAATTTGGAAACAATATTATCCAAATTTATACAGCTCACACGTCTGCATTTAATGACTCAAAGAAGCATCTTTATCTCAAATCTTAGCATGTTTTCCCCATGCTACTTAATACGTCATTGGATGAGCATCTATATAAAGGTGCAAAGGTGCAAATGACACACTGTTAACCAATTCAATGGTCTGACCCCCCGACACACACACACACACCCACTCACACCTTGTGACTGACCAGACAGCCCGCCAGATTCATGAAATCTTTCCTATCTGATGCAGCCTTGTGTTGAACACATGCGTCACTTGAAGCTGATATCACACAGTCAGCGTCTCAGCAGCTTCCTGATTTTCTTTTTAACTCCTCTTTAGGGAGTGATTCTGTGCAAAAAACAGCACATGATACTTTTCATACACTCTGGGAAAAACCTATTTGATAAACTTACATGAACAATCCAACAGACAGGAGAACTTGTGTTGCATCTTTTAATTCTTCATGCTGTTGCAACCAGACATGGACAACAGTTTACAGTTACAGCAAAAAAAAATTAAATTACAAAACATGTAACAACAAGCCTGTAAATGATATCACACTTTCCGCAACATCTCTCTTTCCAGGAACACTTTGAGAAAATAAATATTAAATACCATAAATATGCTCCATTACCCCGATGACTGCCATCTTCAAACTAACTTATCTTTTCAGAAGTCTGTCATCACCTTAGTAAGTAAAGTGCTGCTGGAAACTGACCACCAAAGGCCAGTCTCAGGTCATCTAAAGAAGTTGAATTCACTCGCTGGTGCCCTTCTGCAGACTTTGCTTTTTAGAGTTCTCATGTCTTTAGAAATATTTGTCAGGAGCTTCTTGTAGGTCGTCAGGACCACACAGCCATAGACCTTCTGCTGGAAGACGTTCTGAGGCGGAGGTAGTGTTGTGGGTCCACCCGCCGGCTCCGGTAGAGGCAGGTTTGGGAAAAAGGTGCGATAAAAGTTGTTAATGCGAAGAGTCAACCTCCTGCTTTGATCTCTCACTACGTTGATTAGATCTAGCAGTGGGCTCTTAGGGGGCTGTAAGTCCATTTGCTGCTCGTGCACCCTCTTCAGATGAGGGGAGAAAACTTGGAGCTGCGTGTAGATGCTTGCTATCCTCTCTGAGGGCTCCAGCCCAGAGATGTTTGGGTCAGGGATGCCACTTACTGAAGCCTTGCAGAAAAGCTCTGCCATTTCTCCTTCAGAATCTTTCTGCCAGAGAGGAGTGCAATTTCAGTAAAACTAAAAGCATAATCTAAAACTGTGTAAACAATTGTACAGGTAAAATAAAGTAGATTTCTGAATTTACTCACATATGTTTTGATTAGATTACCAGTTTCCTTATGGACCTGTCTGCTGAGCCTTAGAGTCTGTTGCAGATCATAACCACACTCCTGGTTTCTGCCAGCTGCCACAGCTTTTGTTGAATCAACAGCCAGGAGCAGCAGGAAGCAGAGTAATGCTGAGGAGAACAGAAGTGGTCAGTTATCGTACCTCTGCCTCACGTTACATGAGAAGTTCATTTACAAAACTGTACAGAACTAAAGAGGAGAAAACAAACTCTTTCCCATTCAGAACTCACAGGCATCAAAAACGGACTATGTCGTTACATTTCACAGTTTAAATGTACTGAAATAGTGTGAAAAGACATCTATTACACAAATACTGGACAAAAAAAGCTAAAGGGAATCAGACTCATTCATCCAGGAAACTGCAAACTTCAGTTAGTTTCACAACAGCCACAAGTCACTAAAAATAGGTTGCAAAATTGTTAGAAGAAAAAGATCCAAAACTGTTTAAAGCAGATTTCTGAGTTGATAAGAAATAAATGTAAACTTACTCGCTGCTTTTTCCACAAGCTGTCGAAGATGCATATTCTTTACATGACCATTCATTCTCCTCTGTGTCTCACAATCAAATTGCGTGGACTCTTCATGATCACACTCCTTTGAAACTTCTTTAGAAGAACCCACAGGAAATGACGTGCGCCGCGCCTCATGAAGAGCACGTCATCCTTGTAGATTTCTTCTTGACTAAAATGTAAATTTTTCTGATTAATATCAATATTATCATTATTTGCGTTAATTTCTATTTTCATTATTAATTTTAAGGAAGAGGACATTACTCAAATATGCCTTATATGTGAACAGACATGTCAGGGTATTGACCTAGACATGTATGGAGATATGGTTTAAAAGTTGAAGAAGCATTTAAACCAACTTTTTTTTTCTGCGTGGAAAAAAATACGCACAACCGGTAAGTTTGTGTCACTTCAGAAAAAAAAACTACCCAGATTAGGTGTCGAACACCAGAAACTCTCAGGGCTGAGATCACCCTTCCCTTTCATTCAGTTCTGAGCTCACACAATTAAAGAAAGTTTTACCAAAAGGCTTTAATTCTTTGACAAATCAAAGTTCAGATGTCTATTGTGCACAGATCTGCTTGTTTTATCATATCTTTACTATTTTCCTATTAGAAGGCTCCACACTGTCCCATTAAACTTTCATTTTGAGTATATTTTAGTCAATTAATACTTAAAAAGATGCTTTTTTCAAAAACAGTGACTGGTGTCTTTTTTTCTCTGGATTTTGGTGCACATTTCTATTGAATTTTATGTCTACTCCTTAGACCACAGTTCTTTTTGGTTTTACAGCAATAATCTTATGTGGCATTGCGTACAGAATGCTTGTAAGGTCACAGGAAATGCATTTCACAATCAGAAACTTTACAACTACGTAAATATGACTGAATCTGTGTAACAAGAAGCAATTAGCCCCAGCTTATGACAGACAGAATCAGTGGATGAGTTTATTGTTACACGTTCCTGTGTTGCGTTGTTCAGTGATTTGAGGGATGAACCACAGAAAACCTTTTAAGAATGACGATCACTTCTGCTTGAATATACTCCCATGGCTGCAACTGAGGAACAAAACGTTGGAAGTAAAAAAAGGTTACCAAAATATCACTGCGTCTTGCAAAAGTATCCCTACCCATTTAAATATTTCATATTTTGTTAGATACAATTACCATCTTCACTGTTTTTTAAAATGATTTTATGTGAAAGACCAACGCAAAGTAACATATAACTGTGCTGACTAGCTGACTAGCTCAAGCTCAGTCAGACTGGATGAAGAGCATATGTAAACCTTTAACTGGCAGATTTATGGAGTGAAGACTTAAGGTTTTCACCTGAGTTGTGGATCTTCTCCTCCAGAGTTACCATGAATCTGTTGGCTACTTGTCTGACTGATGCGCTCCTTGTCTGGCCTGTTAGTTTAGGTGGGTGGCCATGTCTTTGTAAGTTTTGCAGGTGTGACTAAGCCCTTCCACTTTCAGGTGATGGGTTAAAACAGTACTCCTTAAGGTGCTTGGGAAAGTTTTATGGTCTCAGCCCTTTTTTTTAATTCTCCACAACCTTCTCTGCTGTTTTCCTTGGTCTTCTGGATGCTGTATGTTCACTAATGCTCTCCAACAAACCTCTGACACCCTCACAGAACAGCTGTATTAACATGACATTAAAATGCATACAGGTGGACTCTACTTACCAAATGGGTGTCAGTGTTTAAGGGGGCTGAAACCATATGCAATTTTCATTTCACTTTACAACTATGCAATTTGTGTTGGTTCCTCATAAATGCTTGCTTATTTATTCAAAAGCTTTCTCTTGTGAGCCTGCATCATGTAAAAATTTAAGAGCTCAGACTGCAACACAGATCATCCTTACAATGACTGCACTGAAAGTGAAACAGCTTGTTGTGATCTGACATGACCCCCACGATTATTGAAAGTAACTGCAATATGGTTTCAGCACAGGAAGACATGTTTTGGTTGCCAAACCAAAGAGTACCTGAGAATAGGCAGGGAAAGTCGAAGCGCCTCAACCGTGTCAGCACTGCTTCAGGTAAAGGCTAACCACTCTTCATGCCATCCCACGGGGCTTTCCATTTGCCACGGGGGATAAAAGTGGGGTGGTGGTGGTAAGGACGTAGATGATTGCTGCAGATATCTGTCTCAGAGGTTGACAGTTCAAGGAAACTACAGTAGAATTCCTGCCAATGTGTCGAAAAAAACCTCATATTTGACATTTACATCTCCCTGAAAAGAAAGTGAGCCTTAAGAAAAACCTCTGCAGGTCCAGTTCCCTCTCCCCTCTTGTTCCAATGTTTACGTTTCTGATTCTCTGGTTATTTCTGACCCGCATTTATGTTCGTTAAATATAGAAAACAGCAAATGCATCAATGTAGGTCACGGCGGTCATTTCCCACCAAAGAAAAGAAAGCGTGTGAAGTTTCACACCACATAAAAGAGGCATTGCAAAGAAATTAAACCACACACACTGAGGATTTCTCTGTGTTAAGAAGCAGGATGTTGAGTGTCAAGACTCCTTTTTCTGTTTTCAACAAAATCTCTTTTATTTTGTCTTCGAACTGCACAGGAAATGGTGAATAAAATTCTTTAGGAAAGTCCCCTTTATTCTAACTAAATACATCTTTCTAATAACCTAAAATGTACACAAATTGTAAGGTCTGCTGTTCTGAAGCTCTCAGGCAAACATGCTCGAGCACCCCAAATAAGTTTTTCTTTATGGATCCATTGTCCACAAAGCTTCAGTTGATAAGCGACCAGACAAAAAAAAAGGCTTTACTGCATATGAGACACAGTTTCAACAAATTTCAAAAAGTTCATTAAAAATCGAGCTTGGCCATTTAAACTTCTGAACTTAGTCGGGTCGGGCAAGAGCAAGAGTGTTATTAGATTCCTCCTGTTAAAGTACTTTGTGAATTTAGGGGACATCTTCCAGCTTTCCAGCCCGCCTTGTGAGGAACTAGTACAAGTAATAGAAGCATTTGCTTTGCTGTGGAGAGAAACAAAACTAAAACAACCAATTTAGACAATGCTTAAAAAGTGACCCGTGATTAAATACCATTTTTTAAACATATAATTCATTATTTGAGAAATTTGGTGCATTAAGTGCTTCAAATAGTTCACAACTCTTTGAAAAACCAATTGTGTTTTTACTCAGAAGGGGTTGCAAAATGCTTACGAACATTTGTGAAACTCAATCGTTCTCCAAAAATAAAACAAACAAAAAAGACAACAAGGCTAAAGGTGGTATTAGAAATTAAGCACCAAAAATCATCTTTCCATTCACCATGAATGGAACAATTGTGCAACCTGTTCAATGACTATAATGAACATGGTGAAAAATATTGAAATCGTCAGACACAAATTGTTCAAATGCAGTCCAGACCCACATGTTTGCAGAGTCTCTGATCTCTGAAACATCATCACAGGGAAATAACAAGAAGTCTGTGGTTTCATTCACCAGCATTTATACAATCTGAAAGTCTAATGGTCTGACTTAGCAATATACTGAACTATTGTATGACCATTTCTCAACATTATAAAAAAAGAAGCAAAATCTTTATCGTTAAGCTCTGTAATCAGTAATAGACCAGTGTCTCTGTATATTCTAGCTATGTTCTCATGTACAAATATTCATATCAAAAATTATACAGCACAGATCTCACCATTTTTCCTTCACAAGATTAGTGAACAATTAAATGATTCACAAGTTTAGACGATCCCAAAAAAGGGAACAACACAAAAAAAAATGGTGCCAGCCTAAGTCAGTTAAAATATTAATATTACGAGCACTTAACTCAAACCTGCTTCAGACGCAACTCAAATAAAGGCATATGTGAAAAAAAAATCTTTTCAAATATGGCGTCTATATCTTGTATCGATAGGCTTAAAAAAAACAAAAACAAATGCTTTGACCACTTATTTACAAACAGCTAAAATCTCTGACAGATTCATGCTTCACTTCACAACCTGAATTTGTCCTTAAAGTGCATGCAATAATAAGCAGTTTGAGAGAGTGGGATCTTGAGTTGTGAGAGAATTAAACAGGTTGATCGAGTTGATGCCAATTAAATCTACATACTGATAAATGAAGTCTGTTTGAAAAGTGAAAGACCACACTATACTGTATGAGTAAGCAGACTGTGGATGTGTGACCAGTAGGAGAAGGAAATCCTGTAAAAAAAAAAAATTGAGTAAACCCCCAGTGACCAGTACAGTAATATTCACATTCAGAAATTTAAATTAAATTAATAGAGCAAAATTATATAATAATTAAAAAGAAATAAAAGCAGCTTTGCACCACGGGGGAGTCCGCAGTTCACATTCCACAATGTCCCTCCATGTAACACGCATATTAAGCATCATATGAACATGATGGGTTTCTAATTAAACATATCAAAGTGCCCATTTTACTAAAATTTCCTGATTTATTCAATTCATACCAAGAAAGAGGAAATGGCATGGAGTAAAGAGTCTGTTAGCTGAACACACTGAGTTACACTAAGTTTGCTTGTCAACGGACATGTTTAAGGACTCCTCTGTTTTGCTTTCTCCCTGCGAGTGTCACAGTAAAAGCAAAACATCCTCTGTTCGAAGATGCAATATCTGAAGTGAGAGAGAGAGAAGAAGAGTAGCAGAGAAAGTTATCCAGTTTTGTCACCATGGATGCAGCAAAACTGTCGAGTGGATATGAGAAGGGCACGGATATGTTGTCCTTTAAAAAGATAGATCCGCTTTCATCTGTTGTCTTCTTTAGGGAAGTCCAGAGATCCAAGGCTTCCGAAACCCAGGCTCCGACTCTCTGAGTCAAAAGCGCAGAGTTCTCTGTCCTGACGTTCTAGCAGGTGCTTGATCCTTTCGGTTCGCTCCTTCTGAAGGGCAGCCAGTTCCTCTTCAATCTGTAACCAGCATGGTTGGTATTTTGTTACATGAAAGGTAAAATATGAGCCTATTTAAGAGACGGAAAACATGAAGTTGAAAAAAAGTGTTTTTCAAAGCAGATACAGTTTAAATTAAAACTATTCCTATCCCTTGCAGATTTAGAGTTAAAATGATTTTCACTCAACCAAGAAGTTTGTTTCTGATAGTAAATAAGAGGATGTAAAGGATGTAAAAGGGGTATACAATCTTTATTTAATAAGAAAAATGATCTGTTATCATTTTTATTTAAAAAAAGGGTGTAGAAAATTATTCCTACCATTCTTAATAATCATTGGAGAAATCTTTACTAGCAAAGCAGAAATCACACCCTTCTTATAATTGCTAAACTAAAAAGTTACTTTAGATCTAAATCTACCTGGGGTAGGAATGAATTTAAAAAAAATCTATGAGGGATTTTTTCAGAAACTTTTCTGACTCAAAAATACCCTGGCCCTCAAACATGGATCTACCTTCTTAATTGTGAAAAATAGGGCCTGGTTTTGCAAAAAACCAGCAGATAGCGAGCCCTAGCCAGTGCGGAGCACCGGAGGGTAGCTCCGTAGCAGTACTCCAGCAGACCCGGGCAGCCGGGGGCCTCAGGCGGCCGGGTGCGGTCGTAGGAGGCAGCCTAGATCCCAGCCAAGGTCACCACAACCCGCTGGTTTTAACAGATTTTTCTATTTTCCGCTCAGCGACACAAGTGAGAAGCCAATCTGGTAATGGCGCTCAGAGTCAGAAAACGTGCATAGAGACTACCAGAGACATAGGCAAAATGTTGCAGGGGCCAGAACGGGCGGACACAAATCATACCTGAAAACTGCTGCAAGCAACAAGCGTTAATACAGTAAGATGTTATCTCACAATGTCGTAAGGACACCGGTTACGTCAATCGGAGGTCTAAGTATTGTTGCTCGGGTGTAAGTTTGCCCAAACAAGTCGGACTTCGTAATTTCTCTGCGTCCCTCCACGATACCAGTGCAAGACATGTTAGCGCATGCTGTCATTCAACCGCTGGCGCTTCTAGGTGGGTCCAGAAACCAATGTGGTTACTATTGATAATTGGCGAAATTTGGGGGAAAAAACCCTGTTCGATCCGGAGAGAGGCATCATCCCCCACTTGGTATGGAGCAGGCTCTTCTTTCGAGGAATCTGGCCGAATTCTTCATTCCAAAACCTGACAACCCAGTTGTTCAGAACAGGAAGCAGGGTCGTAGTAACACTCTCGCCAGCTCTGTACTGCTACCACCCATTCCCTATTGTAAGACTAGGCTGCCCACAGCCCAAAACTTATGATCAATAAACTAATCTAAAACGAGGAAAATCAGGAAATCTATAACAAAATAAACACAACCCAGCCTTAAGAAGAGAAAAGAAAAAAATTAAATGTGCTGCACTGAACATAGATCTCTTCTCAAAGACTTTGTAGTATGAACGATGTGAAAATCAGATTGATTTATTTTGCCTCCCCCGTCAACTGGCTGCAGCAAGAGGATTATGTTAATATGAATGAGTCACTCTCTACTAATTTATTAAATTTTTCACATTCCTACGATAATACTGGGCCCCGAGGAGGAGAAGAGAGTAGACAAACCATCTTTATCAGTTCGAATTTATGACTAGTCCCAGACAAATCACATAGCTTAAACTTCTTTTGAATATTAATCCTCAGTCATCAAATTTGCAAAGCATTAAAACCAATTGTTGTGGTTTTGTACCGTCCACAGGCTACTATCAATTTTAGATTCAGTTCCAGACCTTATTGATCTAGTGTTAAAGACAGATAGGTTATTATAGTGGGGGATTTTAAATCAGTGACACGAACAGGATAGCTAAATATAGCTGAAGTTTATCTTTAGGACTCAATTGGACTTCTCAAAAACATTAAACCAAACCTACCACCTTGTCTCATCTCGGACCTTTTCGCATGACTTAATGGATTGAGTGTAAAGACCCTAAAAATTTCTTCATAACCTGTCCCGTCTAACCATTTGTTAATAACAGAGTTAATTTAACGAGTAACTCACACCCGAAAGAAAACTCCATTAAGTCGAGCATAAGCAGCTTGTTTACCCACTTTAAAAGAGTCTGTTCTCACGTTGTAATTCATCATTACACAGAAAAACACCGTGGAGGGCAAAATTCTGTTCATCCGCTCACAATATGATTCTCTGTCACTACTCCATCTTTGTGCATGGTGCATTAGGACAATGCAGCCCATTGAAAAAGAAGGTAATATTCATAGGAGGCGAGCTCCATGGTGTGAATTCAGAGGCGTAATTTAAAAGCACTAAGTTAGACCAAGTGGAGAGAAAATGCGCTCTACACACTAGAGCATTCCTAGCTGACTTTGTGAAATAGCCCCTCTACTGTTGTATAACAAGACACTCGCAAGCAGAAACAGCGATTTCTCATCATTAATAGACGAGAACAAGAATAATCCTAGGTTTCTCTTTAGTTCAGTTGATAAACTTACACAGATCATGCTCCTAGTTGAGCCTTCCATTCCTTAGCTTAGCATATAGAGTTTATGGATTCTTTTTAAATAAATTGATTTTATTAAAAAAGAAAAATCTTTGATTCACTTCCACGAAGATGATTCTTCGATCATCAGCAAGTGCGACAACATTGAAAGGTAACTGTAGACCTGGTCTGGTGCTTGGATGCTTTATCCTGGAGCTTCCTAGTTATCAGAAATATTGGCTTCCATCGAACCTGTCACTTGCATGTTAGACCCAATCCCATACCAAACTTATTTAAGGAAGTGTCCCTGCTGATTACCAGCCCATTTTTAGATGATGGATTAATTTATCCTATAGTAATGGATAGTACCACAAGCTTTTAAGGTAGCTGTAAATAAACCTTTGCTTAAGAAACCTTCATTGATCGATGATGATTAAAAATACAAGACTATATCCAATCTTAATTCCATTCTTATCTAAAAATTATTGAGAAAAATTAGTGCTAATTCCAAGTGTGAGCATTTTATACAGCAGTGACTGTTTGAGAGTTTCAGTCAGCTTCAGAGCTCATCATTAGCACTGAAACAGCTCTGCTGAAAGTCACTAATGATATTCTCTAGCCTCAAGGAAATGACTTGTGGTCGTGTATGGTTTGTTAGCTCTGCAGCTGTGCATTTGATAAGTCGGCACAATGATACGGCTTTTAGAAGGCTGGAATATGCTGGAAGGGACCAGGGGGAACAAGCACTTAGGCCTGTTTAACTTATTTGGATGACGATCCAGTTTCGTTCATGTAAATGACAATCATCTTTAAACTCGTCCTGGGTTCAAATGGTGAGTACCCACAGGGTTCAGTACTTGGGGCCAATTCTTCATTACTATATATATAGCTTCCAATAGCGTAAAAATATAAATGCAGCATTAGAATAATTTTCACTGTTACGCTGATGATACTCAGTTTTCAGAAAACTAACTGTAAACTTACTCATAGAGTATGAATGGTGTGATATATGATGTCTTTGGAACAAAATATCGACCCTCACAAGAAAAACATGGACTGATCATGTGAGACTTGCACATCCACTTGTACAGTCACTGTACTGATATCTGTGCACTTTAGAGTAACAAAGCTGGCGCATTTTAGATGTCTATTCTAAATAGCATACACATGGCCGAGTCACCCAATGTGACCGGGCTGCCACAGTGTTCTTTTAAATCTTGGGTAGGAGTGACAGTTGTATAGAGTATCGTCCGAAAACCCTGATTGACAACTGAATCGCGCACCGATGGTAATATGTAAGAACAGCTTACAAAATCTTAACGTGGTGTACTAAGGATTGCCAGCGTCAATGACGCAAGTCTAAAGAGCTGCTCATAAAATATGTCTTTGTAACTGACGTAGAACACAAGTTTTGGCTCACGATTTGTTCCTAACACTGTTATACCTCAGACACACACGGTTGTCCAGGGAACATTTTGTCAACAGATTAAACGATAACGTGAGTGTACTCATATATTCCGATGAAGAAAAAAAATAAACCTGGAACAATCAATCGCGTATCATTACCACTCAGAGATTTAAAGAAGTATTAAGCTGCACGAGGACTTGAGATGGACGGAACACGTGTGAGCTGCTTGCTACACGCATGTTACAGCGTGGAACTCATGTCATTAAAGTAGATCACCTCTGTGAATCACTGGCTACATGGTTAAGAAGCAAGCTTTCAGAACGTTTTTTCTTAAGCTCATCACAACAATGTATATAAGAAATTAACTATTTCACGAGGTGTTGACACTGTTAAAATAAACATCAACCAAAACACTGACTAATATGTGACGACACCGGAGTAAAAATAATCAGATTTATATTTGGAGTCGAGATGGTGTTTGAGGCTTATGGTGGACTTTGAGCCAGTTTGCAAACTGCCTGAGACTTTTCCCAGTGCTACAGGATTTCATTTTGTAATCTTAACAGCAAGGCTGACAAAAGCATGTTTTGAGAAATTTTGATGTCACGTTAAGAAAAAGTATATTTTTTTAGATTATGATTCCCACTAAAAAGAATTCTCTGTTTCTATATTTGCGTGATTTCCTTCCTTTGTCGAACTATGTGAATTCACATGTATTAGTCTGTGCAATCACTGTTGCTATATGGGCATTGAAGCGTACGTCAATTAGTTTTTGGGATGTATTAAACTATGCCATTAATTATCTCTAAGTCACACGATAGCTATATGTGTTTAATGCAAGCTATACGAACACCTAAAGTAATCACAATTCCGACGTATGATTGCTCAGGCGAGTGGATAAATAAATTTCTCCAGTTGTCCTTTAAAATTCATCTTATATGGGTATGGTGCAAGTGGGTAGAGAGGCCACATGGCAGAGCTTAGTCGGACCGGTTGTCCTGGTTCAGTTCATCTGATGTCTCCCCTAATTCTCTCTCCACTTTCCTTCCTGTCAAACTAGCATGTTCAATAAAGAGCCACACATATTTGATGAGATCTTAATTGGATCTTCCATACCTCGATCCCCGTCTTTAGAGTCGCTGCTCATTGCAGGAGTTCCTGGGCTATTCACGTCAGAGTGTGACTTGATGACGATACAAAAGCAGTTCAAGCATTGATTTACAGAGTAAGACTTGCGGGTTTACCTTAAAGGACTGCCCAAGATTGCTCAGGTCCTGTGAGATTAAGCTACCCCAACACGCCCTAACCATCAGGCACCACCTAACCGTCCCTGTGCCCGGGTGCGTCCCCCAATCATACAAACGTAGGCAAAGGATCGGGTCAGAGTGGGAAATGGATAAATGTCTGTTCTAATGGCTCCACTATATGTTATTTCTGGATTTACATGCAAAGCCCTATAGATTTTAAGAATGAGCTCTTTGGTAATTTGTGTGTGTTGCAAAGTTCTTGACTTCCGTGATATACCCAGAGCCGGTCACAGTTGCATCTCTCAGGATATTGTCAACAGCTGTACTTCTTCATGCACTACTCCACCGGTTATGCCTGTATTCGCCAGCAACGACACGAGAACCATAGACATCTCCTCCCCCCCCCGCCACCTGTGTCTGGTGGCCCCCTGGATTTCGTCGACTGCCGCTACCCCCCCCGACCCCCCCCGGAGACCTCGTTCCCACTGACTCCTTCCCAGTGGTCGCTTTCCCCCCTCGTTACTATGGAGCCTGTCTATCTTCGCCGGCCTCACCCTTCAGTTCTTTTGGTTGACACCGCTATTCCACCTCATGGGACCAGTACTTAATTCTTCACTGTTTGACCTCACCCTTCTCCCCCACCTCCATTCTGCACAATGCAGCCCCACCACAAGTTTTTCTGCCTGTGTGTCGCCCTCTATATAACCTGTACAGCGTCTCGCACCATGCGCGACCCTGCCATCCTACTGGCACCCATACGTAAGAGTGTATAGGACATCTTTGTCAATTCGAGGAATGCCCCGAGTACCTATTCGCTTGAATAAAGCAGAATTGAGGCAAATATATCCGCCTGTCTAAACGCGAGGAGCCAAGGATGTGGTTTATACGTCGCCGGAACTAGTGCGAAACACTGGGACAGCTCGTATACCGCATCGTTACAGGGTAGTACGAGGGTCATCGGGCGTCCGCCCAAGCCGGTATCAACATGTGTTTAGTGGACCTGGAGAAGGCACGACCTGATTAGCATCCCTCGAGTGGAGCCTTGGGGTACGGCGCTCACAGAGATAGAAGGGATCATGGTGGCCCTTGATTTAGGCCATCCATTGGTCCCTAGATTAACGAGCGGAGCAGGATTTGGTCGCATGCACGAGCACTCAAAGTCAGACCACTGGAGATTCGGCGCCACCGCGTGCATGTTGGACGTACACGCAGGGTAGGACACCTTGTCAAGACAGGATACCTGTTCATAACTTTTGGAAGGACAGGGAGTTTTAGATGCAGTCCAAGGAGGACGGTGGTATGGTTTTGAGGACCAGTGGCTCGTGTCCTTCATTTCTTGCACGATGAGTGGTCGTCAGCGCCCGCTCTAGCGACACAGCAACGTTACAGCGCTATGTGTAGAGTGCGAGGACGGTTCGCAGCCAGAGAGCTCAACAGGGAAGGAATTCGCTCTATGGGGTGTGAAGATGGCGTGGTCTGAAGATCAGCCTCCAAGCAGAGGCTGGTCTTCGAACGGGATTAAAGGGTGGCTGTCCTCTCAGGTTGGAGGGCCTCTGCTCAATGGAGGGAGTTCAAGTACCCGGGTTTGTTCCCGGATGTGAGGGAAGAAGGATGAGGGGAGATACGACAACACGGATTGGCTATTTGGACGGTACGGACGCAGTCGTACATGGGCGGCGCTAGTGTCGGAGCGTGTTGGTAGACGTCGGAGAGGTAGAGCCATAATGCGAAGAGTCTACCCGACCTTATAGTACCGGCGGTCTACTTTCCGTGTACCCAGTCACCTATGGCCAATGAATTTCGGACTGCATTACTGACAAAGAGACGAATCCAAACTGATCGCCACGGTGCGAGAAGCGAGAAAATGCGATTTGCACCAGGTTCAACCATAAGGGTGGCTGCCGCCCTCTGTGAGTATGGCCCGGCCTTGGAGCCCGCGTTCGTATGCACCCGGTTCGCGCTGCCGGCCCGTCTCCGGGAGTGGCGCTCGGCGCGTATACGATTGGATACTAGCTATGCTCACACGAGCCAAGAAGATTACTCCATGAGTGTTCTACTCTATGTTCTACTTCCAGCAACATGTATGCCTGGCGCCTTCCTCGGAGTCCCCCCCGGTTCCAGCCCCGTCCCCCGGGCGGAGGCCCCGGTGACGGCCAGGACACACTGGGTAGGACCTATGTCCTCTCGGCTGGGCATGGTCCGACGGCTCCCGAGTAGCGTAGGCGAGAGATGTCGGGAGCGAGGCCGTGATGGGTGTCCTATGAGTCTGCTTCCCCCAGTCACTGTCCCCACGGGTTCCGAGCCGGGAGGAAGTCTCAGCCCGGCAGCTTCGCGACACGTCAGATTCCTATGTGATGGTTGTCACCATACACAACTTGTGCCCACTTGTTGCAACGAACAAGGAGCCACTGCGGGCGACCCAGAGCACACTACCCTGGACGGCACGAGTGGCACTCTGAGTCTGATGAGCCTCAGAGTGTGATATATGAACGTGAGAGAGTCCCTCGCCGTCGAGCGCGTTGGTCTTGTACTCATTTCTGTTGTTACATCACTCTCGTCCCTGTCCTCTTGCTTTTGTGCTGACCCATCACCTGCTGTCATCGCTCCTGTTTTTATCAGCCCAACTGGGCGTCCGATGTTTTTTTCCCATCGTTCCTCCCTAGGACCTTCCCATTCCAGTGGGGTCATTCTCCTGTTCCCCATCGTCCCTCTTTTTGCTTCCCCTCCCGCGACGAACGCCACAAGTGCGTTCACTCCGCTGCAACAGCAGCACGCCCGGGTATCGTGAGATGCCTCTAAAGATGCACCGTGTTTGTACACCACACGGTTAATATATTTTGTGCCCACTCACCCCCTATCTCCCCCATCAATGATTCACCCCCTTTTCCACTTTTACTGCTACCTCCTCCCCTTCCAGCCCAACAAATCAAACACCGCACTGAGTGAGAGCATCATACACCCCCATCGGGTCCCTCGCTCCCCCTGTGTTTCATAATGTGTATACCTCACCCCATACCTTTTGGCTTTCAGTCTTCATGGATGAACACTGGGCAAGTTTATAATAATCTGCTAATCTACACGAACAGTCCGTTGTCAAATTAGGCTTTTCTTCCCCCCCTTTGGTTCTTTTGTCTTTTGTTCCCCCCCCTTTTGCCTCTCTTGCTCCACGCTGCCAATTATCCTTGCATTTCCTCACTCGCTGCCCCCCCTCCCATTCTTATCTTTTCCCCCCCTTGTTCTCTGTGACTTGATGCCCCCCCACACATCCCGATGACACATAGGTACCTACCATACGCTCACACAGCTACCTGCATCTTTACACTATGACACACTTGTCACACGCACTGCTCCTTTGCAACACCTTTCCAGAAGTGCCATAAAATATTAGCCAGACCCTGCTTTTTTTGTCCTCGATCTGATCCCCCACCACTCTGCCATGCGCTCAACACAGCACCTTCGTATATGTGAGGCTGGACCGTGACATATAATCTCATTGTCATGTACATGAGACAGGGCACATCTAAGAATCACCTTCTGAACCATCACCCCTTGCAACCAACCAGTAGCCAACAAGTCCATATTCGGGACGCAGTAATGACTAACGTTTCATGGAGCTGCCAGAACCCGATCCCTCAACAGTGTCAGCCGACCCGACTTTCAGTGGGAGAAGTTGCCACACGAAGTCTCCGAGTCCCTTACGCACCACCACAACACACAAGATATCCATAACACAGCATGGTTCGGTAGAAGTCCGGACAGGACCAACAAAAGAAAGGGTTCACCTGAACCAAATTAATGTTTTTGATCGGCCAAACCAGAGTCCAGAGCTAAACCTATCAGATAATGTGTGGGGTCTTCTAACGAGGGCTATGGACAAAAGATGTGCTAACAATCTGACAGGTTTGGAGAACTTTTACAAAATACGTCAAGATGTTGCATGTTGACAAATTTCAACCAAAGAAGACTATGCTGACACTAAAAATGCTCTTTATTCATTTAAAGGTCTACAACTTTTGCAACTAGGATATTGAAGCTTTTTATGTTTTAGCATTTCCACAACAGATTTGTTTGTTTTTCAGTTGAATTGTTCAGGATATATGTCATATTAAAGCTGGGAAAAAAATTTGAAATGATTTACTATCACAAAAACCTGGCATTTTGACAGGGATATGTAGACTTTTCTGGTCCACTGTATTTTATGCGTCTTTTTATACAAACATGTTTATGTACATGTTCAAAATTATTTTTTTAAGAGTTCCTGTTGATGTAATAAATCCCTGGTCATAGAAAATGGACAAAAAGATACCATCACTATTTTGTAGCCATCCCCCTTGTGTGGATTTGATTAATAAAATCATTCATTTAGATATTTTTTGTAGTTACTGTATACATGTTTTTTTTGCAGCCAGCTTGGAAAATGTTATATACACTGTTCTATAAAGCTGGATAAACGCTGTTATATCACCACCTGCATCATTTTCAACTGCCACTACTGGACACCCACAACTACACATTATGGTTCATATTTAAAGCCCCAAGAAATTTGTTTAGGGGAAGACCTTCTAAGACCTTTGCTGCGAAATTAATATCAGCATGTAAGATCATTTTATGAAGTATATTACTACTGCTCTGATCTTACCTTCTGTTCAAGGTGTGCTCTCCGAATGGAAACCTTCTGCTCAAGTTTTTGCAGCTCTCGCTCATGTTGGGTCTCCATCTGTGACTTGGTTTTTTTCTGGTAGGCATCCAGGAGTTCCATCTCTTGTTTCAGCTGCTGCTTCAGAGCTTGAACCTCACCTTCCTGCTCTGCTTCTAATCGCATCTGGAAAACGAAACGATTGCAAACAAATAAGTGGGAGATGTTTATTGTCAAGGCTCCGCTATCAAACAACTGGCCAGTAACTGGGCAAAATGAAGAGCAATGCTGCTCTTGAAATTCAATCATGTGACTTCAAAATCTTTATACCGCTTGTGAGGCCATTAATTCGTTGATGCTCTGTTCGTACTGCTCTGCCAGTACTGCCAGCTTCCGTGTCTGCTCCTCCTTCAGGTTCTTCAGGATTGTTTTATGGTCACCTTTGGGAGAAACTTCCAGCTGATGGTTCCTAAGAGCCTTGTACTGCTTGTTCTGAACCTTACAAGTATCCTGAAACTGTTTTTTAATCTGCATCTCCAGGCTCTGTGCAAGGTACAGAAGGTGTAAATCACAATGAATAACATGCATACCAGTTCTCTTTGTAACGTTTCAGTCACATCCAGTATAAAAGAAAGTTGGATTGGGATTTAAATTACATGAAACTAAAAAATAAAGAAGTAAACAGAATTCTTTAAACACCTTGAGGTTTCTGGGCTGCTGTCGCTGCTCCAGGGTGTGTTTTCTGTGTAGTTCTGTCTGTCGTCGGCTGTTGTACTCCTCCTGGTTTTCTAGTTCGGTCTGGTGCTGCAGCCTCAGGAGTTCCACACGCAGCTTCTGTAGCATCTGTAGCTGCCTGTGCTCCAGGTCCTGGGTGGACTCATCCTGCCGGATCATCATGGCGTGTTCCATCTCCTTCTGTGTCCTCTTCTTGTTCAGCTCCTGAAACAAGGTGATTGAGTGCAGTTTTGCATCTTATGTATCTTGGTGTATATGCTTTTTTATTCATTTATTTAATATCTGCAATACAGTTTGAGAGCACAACTTTATTGCTGCAATTTTTAGGCAGTTTTAGAAACAGCTAATTGTTTTTCAGGAGCAGTTTTTGGGCCAGATTGACAGATGCTTCACTGAACAAACAACTTCAGGAGAATACTGAGACCAAGTCAGCTCCTCAAGCAAACCTGTAGTTCCTAAACGTTTCACCTTCCAAATCACAAAATAACAGCATAAGAGATTTGCCTGTCCATTGAGTACACAGTCATTACTAGTAAGTCAATTAAACAGGGGTATAATAACAGCACAAACTGCATCCATAAAAAATATATGTTTTTAATCATTTTGCAAGAACGGTTTTTTATGTACTGTGGAAACTTTAGCATGAACATGATTTTACCATCATTTATCAATTTATTTTAAAATAAGAAGAGGATCTCATGACTCCAAATGTGTTAATTTGTAGCCCTAAGTGGTGCCCAGACCACAACCTTAGGAACTAGTGTTTTAAACCATTCCTAAATCAGTTTCGTAGTATGACAAGGAGTGTTGTTCTGCTGTAAGAGACCTCAGTCGTTAGCAAATACTGCTTCACAGAAGGGGAAAAGCTGGTTAGGAGCTTCTTTTAGGTAGATGAAACATTGAAATATCAGCCACATAAAACACAGAAGCAGTGGTTTCCCAGAAGCACAGCATTCCCATACTCCTGTAGTGCATTCACAAGGCATTTTGGCTCAATATATTTTCAAGCACATCCAGATTCAGCCATCCATTTTATGAAAACCAAAGTTTGATACATCATACAGGCCACCCTATTTCACTGATAAACTTTTGATGCTGAGGTTGAACCATTGATAGCAGCCAGAGACCAGCATAAGCATCCCAACAGATCTGCAGCTAAGCTTTATCTTGCAAAACAAACTAAGATACAATGAAATTCACCCTTAATTTTCTTAGCAGTTTAATCAACGACTTTGCTGGAATGGACAGCTCATGCCGGCCTTCCCTCACCATTTGTATCAATGAGCTGCTAGGCAACCTGTCACAGACTAACCATTATTTTCTGAACCACTTTTCGAAGCTCCTGACCACTTCAGCATGGAAAAAACACATAGGAGGTGCAGCAATGTTAACCACATCAACAGACAAAAAAGGGTAACAGAGAGATCTTATCCTGTGTACCACAATAAAGTAAACAGAAAAGTCCAGAAATCCCCAAGAAACAGCTTGATCGGGTTATTTCATGGAACCCTGTTTAAAACAAATTATTTGAAAACAAAATGACTTGCCCTAAAACACCAACAGCCTTCATAGTCTTCATAGTAAGTGGTGCACACTAACAGAAAATCACAATACCTCTCTTAACTGCTCCTGTTCAAACTCGTGCCGTCTTATCAGACTCCGGCGTTTAAGGGCCCGACAGCTGCGGTCATAGACAAGCCTCTGCTGGGCCAGCAGGTGAGCTTCCTCCTCAGCCTGGGAGTGCTGCATTGTTTCTTTGTACCTGGACAGTCGTTCCTGTTTCTCCTCCTTGGATGAACAAGCGTCCTCATTCATCTCCTGCAAACAAACCACAAACAAGATTAAAGGTTGAAAATGTTAAAGCTATCTTTGACAGAATTCATGCATAACTTCAGGAACACATCTGCTGGTGATAGTTACATCCTTGATCTTGTCTTTGCAAAGCCTGTATTCCTTCTTCTGGTCCTCCAAGAAACCGGTCAGCTCTTTCTTTTGTTGAGCAACAATCTGTTGCTGTATTCTCCTTTCCTCTGCTGCAACAGATTTCATCTGCGACAGACAATTTAACAATCACTCTAATAATCACTCCTTCGTGCCCGAGTTTACATGTTTGTAAAGACTTAAATGAGCCTTAACTCATTCCTTAGTTTCCCAATCATTCCTAACTAAATGCTGTTAAAGCTTTACCTCTTTATCCGTTTGAGCAACGTGGCGTTTGGCCAGCCGTTCTAGCTCAATGTAAGTGTTGTTCGCATGAGTTTCTAATTCCTTCTGCAGCCTGAGCATGTGCTCATCCATCTCGGCCTTTAGCCTGTTCTCCAGGGCGATCAGCTGCTTCTGGTGCTGTCGCCGCATGCGCTTATACCCAGACATCTGCTCCCGCAGCTCAAAGTCCTGCTCATGCTCCTGGATCTACCTGATGCCCTAGACAGGAGAACGCAGGATGGGAAAGAAGCTGAGCAGGCAGAAAGGAGCTACAACCAGGCAGACAAAGGCACACTAAAAACTTAGAAACATAAATATCATATTCACCTTTAAAAAAATAAAGATAAGTGAGCAATAACCTAGTTCCATAAGTATGCCCACCCTTAAACTAACACTTTGTTGAAGCAGATTTTGATTCAACTTCAGCTTTCAGTCTTCTTTGGTAGGTGTCAATCAGCATCTCATATTTTGCCCACTCCAGCTGGAAAAGTTCTCCAAATATATTAGTTTGTGAGGGTATCTCTTGTTCACAGTCCTTTTCAGGTGGTCCCACAGATTTTTTGTTGAATTTAGTTCTAAAATAAAGCTATGCCTTTCAAAAAATGTACTTTCCCAGGCTCCGTTTCTAGTTACGGTCTCATCTTTTCCTCAATTTGTTTTTTTTTGTATCTTCTCCTGATTGATACCTTTATGCAATGGGATCCTTGTGATACTTTGTAACGTATTTGCAAACAATGGCTTTATCTAAAAGAAGCAAATAGGCAAATGTGATAAAAAAATCCTACTAGGACAGCTAAACTTTGTTTTAGGTCAGATTCACCATAGTTGATGGCAGGTGAGAAGACTAAGAGCTGAAGGTGAATTAAAATGTGCTTTAGCAAAGTTTAGCAAAAGTAGTTTTTGCACACTTATGCAAACAATTTTATGTCAGGTTATTGGACTATAATGATCTAATTTACATTAATGTAACAGTATGGTGTTTAAAAAATTATATGCTTCATCATGCTTTTATTTGGTTTGTAACTGCCGCAAAAACAAGGACTCACCCTTACAAACTTTATGAGCTGGTCAACAGGACATCATTACCGCTACAAGAAAATCTTGGCGTTTGGACAAGAAATTATCTCCAGAACAGAGTTAATTTGGATTAATTCCTCTTCCTGAGCAGTTGTCACTAATGTGACTAATTTGAATTAAGTCTTTAAATTAGTGTGTGGGATTTTCTTGAGTCTTGAGCATTTCTTTTGTAGTGATTATTGAGTTTATTTTAGCTTTCTTTTCTGGTCAATGTTTTAACAGTGCATTCCAAAAGTTTGCATACTCTACGAGGTTTTCCACTCTTTGTCACATTACAGCATCATACTTCAATACATTTTATTAGTATGTTAATGTGATGGAACAACACACAGCAGGAAAACAATTGATGGTTTTCAAAATGTTTTGAAAAGAAGAATTTGAAAAGTGTGGTATGCTCATAGTCTTCTGCCCCTTTTACCTCAAAATAAAATCCAGTGCAACCCACTGCCTCCAGAAGTTACCTAATTACTAAAAAGAGTCATCCTGTATGTAATTTAACCTTTGTATAAATAAAGCTGTTATATGAAGGTCTCAAAGGTTTGTTATTATTGAACAGTGTCATGAACACCAAGGAACAAAGCAGACAGGTCAGGGAAACAGGTATGGAGAAGTTCAAAGCAAAGTTAGCTCATAGAACAATATCCCAAGGTTTTAACAACTCAGAGTGCACTTCCATTCATCATCCAAAAATGGAAAAAGTAGGGCACAACTGCAAAGCTTCCAAGGACATGGCTGTCCACCTAAACTGTAAGCTGGGCAAGGAGAACATTACTGAAAAAAGCAGAGGAATAGCTAAAATATGGAGAGGCTGCAGCAATTCATAGCTCAGTGGGGAGTATCTGTTGACAGGACAACTATTGGCCAAATTCTGTGCAAATCTGGCCTTTAGAAAAATGGCAAAAACAAAGCAATTTGTTTTCTCTAACTCTTTGGTACACTGTTGAGAGAAATCCAAAAGAGGTCTGGTCAAATGTGACCATAGAAAGCGTTAAATCCATGGTGATCCTGCAACCTTCAGCTAGAACTACCTAAATCAAATTGAGAATGTGTTTGGGGACTGCTGGTAGAGTCATACCCCAACATCTACAGATCTACAGGCAGCTGAACAGAAATGCACACCACACTTTTCAGAGTTTTATTCGTAAAAAGATTTAAAAATGAAGCATCATTTTCCCTTCACTTCACAATGAAATGCAACTTTGTGCTGGTCTATCACATAAAATCCTGTAAAAAGTTTCTGATTATAACATGACCCCCCACCCCCGATTCAGGAAATGTATTTCAATACTTTTGATGCAGAACTTTGTCTCGAATGGCAAGTTTGATGAAAAACTATCATATTAAAATACGAATAGTGGGAATTTAAAATTACACCTTTTTACATTTTATTAAAAAAACCCCAAACGATTGCGACCAGAGACATCAGGCAGGTTTTTGTACATAAATATGCAATCCACACACATTAAAGCAGAGGCAGAGGGGTAGCTAAAGATGGGGAAAAAATGACATCCATTAACTAGAGCTGGTTGCCATGACTACAGATGTACAGCTGAGAACACAGACACGCAGGCCCGTGCGCGCGTGCGCGCACGCGCACACGAATTTTCATGCAAACGGCGGAGCTCGGGCGCGCAGCGTACCAAAGGTGCTGATTTGATGGTGGTGATGTGTTCACAGATCTGGCAGTCAAGAGACCGACTCTGGTTAGATGTAGGCCGCTGCTCTGGCCTGGCGTCCCTGTGCACGGCCTCATCCCTCACGCAAGCATGGTCCTGCAGGGGGGGAGGAAAAGGAGGAGATAGTGGGGCTGGGTGCTTCCCAGGCCCTCCGCGCTCGTTGTTCCCGCTGGAGCTGCTGTCAGTGCCGAATCTCCCCGAAAGCAGCACGCATCCAGCGTTAAATGCATCCTTTCCCCTGCTTGCTCCCCGGCTACTGCGTACAAGTCCTTCCTATGAGAGAAAAGGGCATTGCCAAACCAGTTGCAGGCAACACCGAAAGGGGCAGCCTCTGGATGTAGTCGTTCTCTCTGGCGTCCTCCTCTTGGAAAACAGGAGAAATCCAACGGCTCCGCTGGATGAGGGCGAATTATGCAATGCCTACCATTGATAATCAGAAATATACCTCAGAGACGTATCTTCCTGACACTCTTTTCCGTTTCAAAATGCAGGAGATATTTGGGAGGAAAAATGGTTTCCCTGTCTTCCAGTGACCGAATGTGGTACCATGTTGAAAAACACTTGATTCAGATAAGGCACATCAAAACATGATTTTTCCACGGATGTGCCGTTCAATGATCCGCTTGCATTCCACTCGAATTTCTGCCCTACATTTACAGCGCACTTGGTCATGGTAGGTGGTTCTGGTGCCTTCTATTCATCTCTTTCCTCTGTCCCTTTCCTACACTCCCCCTTCCTTTAAAGAGACACAACAGCACAGGCACATCTCAACAAGGCTGAGGTAATTTCTTAAGGGATGTAATCTTTTTCTTTTTTAATTTTACTATCATCATCATTTCGGTCATCTGTAATGTCAGAAAAATAATACCCCACAATGTAAGGGATCTACAATATAAAACAAATTTATTACATATTTTATAATGTAACATGTTTTTTTTATTTTTCTTAAAGGTAAAATTGGAATGTCTGGAGCCTCAACTATTGTTTGAGGACTTGAATTATAAAGGAAGGAACTAGAATAACCTAGAATATTTGATGACTTTAAAAGAAAGTGTCTGGATAAAATAATCATATGGGAATCATGGACTCAAAGATTAAAACGAATAGGGAGGTGATTGTCTTTATGATTTATTACATTTACGCTTTCCCACTTATAGACTATTTATCGTACTCGTAATCCTCGTCTTCCGCTTTATCCGGGACCGGGTCGCAGGGGCAGCAGACTCAGTAGAGACACCCAGACGTCCCTCTCCCTAGACACCTCCTCCAGCTCCTCCGGGGGGAGCCCAAGGCGTTCCCAGACCAGCCGAGAGACATAGTCCCTCCAGCGTGTCCTGGACCGTCCCCTGGGCCTCCTCCTGGTGGGACGTGCCTGGAACACTTCCCGAGGAAGGCGTCCATGAGGCATCCGGTATAGCCACCTCAACTGGCTCCTCTCGATGTGGAGGAGATCCGGCTTTACTCCGAGCCCCGAGCCCTATCTCTAAGGGAGTTCCCGGCCACCCTACAGAGGAAGCTCGTTTCAGCCGCTTGTATCTGGGATCTCGTTCTTTCGGTCATGACCCAAAGTTCATGGCCAGAGGTGAGGGTAGGAACGTAGACCGGTAAATCGAGAGCTTCGCTTTTCGGCTCCGCTCTCTCTTCACCACAACGGACCGGCACAGTGCCCCCAGTAATGGGGGCACTTTGCTCGTATCAGTCTGTATTACATCCTCAGCAACTCCTCCAACACAGTCCTTACAATCGCAATCTGCTGAAATGTTTAACTTATAGCACAAATCAAAATATACATCATGAACATTATTTATGAAGCAATGAGCAAAGGGATTTTGAAATGGTTGCTGTTCTAACTTCCTGTAGCAGTTAGCTGTGCTGCAGTTCCAGCACTAGCTTCTATGTAAACAGGAACAAGTAGAGATTTAGTTTTAGTTGTGTTGTTTTAGCCCTTGACCTCTTCTGTAGCAGGTCGTCTGTAACAGCCCTGTGACTTTGTCTCTTTCTGTGCAATGTCATGATTTGAGAAAAACGTAAACATGTTTGGATAGACTTCATTTACTGTACAGTAATTGTGCATAACATTATGACCTGCCCTGACCGGTTGAGGAATGGTCTGGACTAGACTCCTGAAAACATGTTGTCATATTCGGTGCCCAGATATTGGCAGTAGACCCTTAAATTCTGTAACTTTTGTGGTGCAGCCTATGGATTTAATTATTATTTTTGTGTCCACCACATCGCACGGATGCTCGTCTGATTGAGATCTACTGAAGTTGCTGGTCATATTAACACCTCTGAATGGTTGTACTCCTCAACCCATTTCTGAACTATTTTTGTGTTGTGGCAGGTGCACAATCCAGGCCAGAGTGACAAGGGCTGATAACTAGTTTTCAGCAATGGTCAAAACTGCAATGCACTGTGAATTCTGAAATCTTTCTATAAGAACCTCTTCAGCAATTGGTGTGCAGTTGGACCACCCAATGTTCCTCCCATGCATCAGTCAGCCTTACAACCATGACCTTGTCTGCAAAATCACTCCTTCTCCCTCCTCTGACCACTTTCAGTAGATACTGATCACTGCAGACCAGAAACATAAGAGCTGCAACTTTGGACCCCAGTGTGCTCTGACGCAGTTGTCTAGTCATCACAATTTGGCCCTTACCAGACTCACTCATATCCTTGAACTTTGCCATTTTTTCTAATTCTCTAACAAATAATTTCTTAGGAAAAATGTTCACACGCTGCCCAAGATATCTGATCCACTACCATGTGCAATAATAAAGGAATAATCAGTGATATTCACTTTACCTGTAAGTGGTCACGATATTAGGCATGATTTGTGTAAAGGGGTGTCAGTGCTAACGCTTGTTGGTGTCAATGTTCATTAGAGAAAACCATCAAAAAGGACCACATAATTACCACCTCGAAAACATTTTAACATACCTCCAGGAAAACATTTGATCTCCTGGAAAACACCTCACTTCACAGAGCACAACTTGCCTCCTAGAAAACACTTTACCTCCTACCTAGAAATATCTTTTACATTCTAGAAAACACATATAATTTCCCAGAAAAGCATCTAAAATTTGTTTTGTAATGTCACAAATAAAAACCACCTGCTACTAATTAAGAATCTGTGAAAAACCCCTGGCACATTGCTCTCAAGAAAACCTGATTTGTGCAAAAATGAAAACATATATTACAATGTAACCTACATTTTTACTGACAGTTTCATTTCTATTAATTATTTCTCATTAGATGGTACTAAATAGGACAAAAATTTACTTAGGAAATAACATTTTGAACAGTTTTAAAACAGAATCCTTTCCAATTTTGCTCGCAAACAGCAATGTAGTATCCATTTTTACCACTAGATGTCCGTATTGTCTGAATAATGTAAAAAAAGTGAAGAGTGAAAGTTAAATGTCTAAGATTTCTACGTAAGGATGTTTCTTGATGTCTAAACGTGGATGAATAGGGAGTTTGGACTGACTTAATGGGCTAATCAAGTTTGACTTTTAATGTCTTCTCATACGCTAAAATTGGACTGGACTTATGGGCTTTCAACATATTTGTCAAGACTAAATAAAATAAAGGACCGGCCAACATTTAATAGCCATATCAAGTCAATGGATTGTTTGAAATGGCTAATTTCATACATCTAGAGCAGCCAACAGAGAGAACGTTATATATGACCAGAAATAACCTTGTTATTTGCAACAACAAAAAAATACAAACACACTAAAACATAGTTATTAAAATGTTTTATTTTTTATGCAGTTGCCAAAGTTATTTTATCACACTTATTATGATATTATATGATATCATGGCAGCATTATGAAGATGATTCACCTTAACAGAATGGCTGAAGAATTCAGAAAACTAACCTGTGCTAAAATCTGTTTTTGTGCTTCAGAGATGAAAGGTTTGGGATGTGTTCATCTGACTTTAAAAGCAAAAGTTTCATATTAATCTACAGAAGCCGATAAGCTACAATATATAAC
Organism: Crenichthys baileyi; assembly: GCA_036173005.1. Taxonomy (NCBI): domain Eukaryota; kingdom Metazoa; phylum Chordata; class Actinopteri; order Cyprinodontiformes; family Goodeidae; genus Crenichthys; species Crenichthys baileyi. The sequence continues at coordinate 102,622 of JAHHUM010002392.1, forward strand.
GTAAGCAAACTTAGTAAATAATCATAAAATAGATGCAACAATTTAGTTTCCCCTTCTCTATGTCTGCCCTAAAAATGCTGCATCACACAGTTGGGTCTTTAACTTCTCACCGTCTTCTGTCTGTTTGATCTGAACTGGGACAACAATCTCGCTACTCGGGTTGCTGACAGATGTGCCAGAGACGGGAGTCTCTACGGAAAGGACTCCATCAGACAGCGCTGAATTGATGTGTCTCAAATCAGCTCCCTGTGGCAACCTTAAAAAAGTAGAGACAGTTTGTCATACATAACAAGCAGAAATACTTGATATTTGGTGAGATCTGTTGAGTTTTTGTTTTTTTAACGAGTAGTGGTGGCACTAAGGGGGGCTAGGAAGGCAAAAGTCAGCAATTTATTTAATTAATTTATTTATTTGTATGTCCATTTTTACAAAGTGGCACACTTTTGTCATGTGAGCATAATCCGTTAAGCCAAAAATTATTGAAAACCCTGAAAATTATTTTTATTCAATGCCTAAACTTTGCTTCTGATAGGAAATGAAGTAAAACCTATACATTTAAAAAAAAATAAAAATAAATCTGCTGTTTTTATTGGCATTTTATTTTTAAAAATGGCATGTCAAAAATGATTTATACCATTCTCAAAAATCAGTAGAAAAAAAATGAATGGTTATTTGCAGCATACAAACTATTCTTATAATTACTAACCAGCTTTTTTGCATGTTTCAACTGTTGTTTTGATGATTTTTCTTTGGTGATAAGCTCTAAGTCTTTAAGCTTTGACACTCCTCTATTTAATCTATCTAATCTTTATCTCCCTGCTAATAAGCCACTGAAGCGCTTAACCCTCTGTATTTTTATCCACCTCTATCAGTCTCTATAGGTTGCTTTATTTTTTCGTAATTAACACGGCAACAATCATGTATCAGGGACAGACATAAATCTGTGTAATGTTTGAAATACTCTACTGTTATGCAGTCAGATGACTTACTTATATTTACGGTTGAAGCACCTGGAAACCACTCCATGCTTATCCTGCCTCTCTTCATGAGTTCCTTGACAACAAAACAGTTTTTATAGAATATCAGTGAGTAAAATCCACAAAATGCAAATAATGACCTATTGTTTCATTTTTGCACAGCTTTCCTCAGAAATTTCACTGTAAATCCATTTAGAACAGTGTACCATACCTGATATTTGCAAGTACCCATCCTTGGTTGTGATTGTTATCTCTTCTGGTGAAAAGTGACTGACATCTAGGCTAATTTTCCAGCTGTTCTGCCCGGTTTGGATCTCTGACACACCACTCGTCAGCTGTCTTAACTTCTTCTGGTCCTGTTCACTGTGGTGACGGCCGGTGAACGGAGGTAGAAGTGGGGACTGAGTGTAACCCGGCCACGAAAAAGAAGCTAGCCTCTTCTTTGCCCAGTCAAGCCAGTCGAGGTCACTGGGTTCCAGAAAAGGAGGGAGCCCGAAATCTTGAGCAAAGATGCGGCTTGGCTGGGTCCAGTTCAGGAAAGGTTCCCAGCTCACATCTCTGCGGAAGATGGGTCGGGGTAAAATTTTGTTTTGCTCATCCATATCCTCGAAAATAAGCTCAGGGCAAATGAAAACGGGTGTTTGAAGTGCAATTCCTGTAGCTCCAACCCTGACAAGTGTGCGGACAGAACCACAGAACAATGGAGCAGCTGTAATTTATTGCTCACATGTAACAAGTGAGGAGAAGGTCTGAGGAAAAAACTACCCTTAGGTCTGCAGTGCTGAACACACACACGTTATATATGCAGCTGATTCCATGTAGCACTTGCACAGCAAAAAGTGTGATGTAAGAGATGTGAATGGCTTGATATACGATGATAAAATAGGTGATGCTCCTCTGTTGCCCCGGGACATGGAGGGGACAATGTTGATTATTTGTATTTATAACTCTTGACTCCTACTGTAATGACTCTGGAAGCAGCAAGCAGCCTGTTAATTCAGCTGTGGCCTCTGCAGTCTTGTCACATACTGGTGCTCTTTGTCCACAGAAACCACTGCAGTCTGTTATGTAGGAGAACAACGGCTCATTTAAAGTCACACAGTAAACAAACGAGTTACTTCCAGTCACTAAGCTAAAGACTGAACTAAAAAGAACAAAATAACATCACGGCAAATAGGTTAGACAGAGAGAACCCTAACACAGAGTTAAAGACTTGTTTACAGGGAGGACATTGTGATGGATGGAGGGATTGTTGAATTAAGGTGGCGGTGAGGAATTTCACAGCTGCATCTTTGTGGGTGACAAGTTATGTGGCAACCATCTGGGAGATAAATCTCACCTTTGGAGAGGGCGGTATTTATTAGTGAGGTAATATCTAAAGCTTTCTCAGTTACGCTCAAAGGTTAAGTCAGATAAACAGTGAGTATTTATCTGGTGAACACATGCAGTAAAACAAAGTGCTGAGGATGAGATTTTTTTTAATTCTTTAAAATTTTACTTAACCACCCATGTGTGTTTGTGTAATGTAGTGTTTTCAACTTTTAGTTCACTTTGAACTAAGAGAAACTTCACTAAAAATTCATGTTTGCAAACCTTACAGAATGCATGACTTTACGGTTAAGAATACTTGAAGCCTGCTCCTTTTTGTAAGTTTAAGTAGAGTCTGTTGTTTTCTGGCGTGAAATAACAGCTTGTACTGTAAAGTTATGGGGGCAGAAGCTCTATCTTCTTTTAAAGGTCTCATCTCACCATTATACACATCAGTCTTAATGTTTTGTGTATGCCATGGGTACAAAAACAGCTGAAAACTCGCCTAAGCTTGCCAATTGGGGCACCAAAACAAGAGGAAGATCTGATGTATGATAGTAGGAAGACTAGCACGAGGATCAGATCATCAGCGTACAAGGACATCCTGTTCTCCAATTGTCTCGGTTGTATTTTCTAGAGATCTGCATGTTTTAGATTGATTTCAACAACCCTAAGGCCTTAAAGAAGACCTCTTGCTAATTATGTGCTATGCCAGGATATCCTTGGATGGTTGCATTTTAATGTGTCAAAACTGTTTTGATGGCAAAAGGGAAACCAAACATATATAGAGGCAGATTTACTGACAATGTGCATAGATTATATATATATACACCAGTATTACGAGCCTACACAAAATCCAGAGTTAAAAATGAACCCTTATTGAATGCTTATGGTGCCTCAATGCATTGCTGGATCTCATACTAGTGCAAGAAAATAAATTAACACCTCTGGTCAGTCCATAAATTATGTTCAGTTATCAGCTGCCAGACAAAATTTACTAGCTCTGAGCTTCTAATAAAATTCCATGTGAGCATGTAGCACTGCACAGTGAGAAGAATTAACTGACAATGAAAAAGAAACTCAAGTATGCGGTAGCTTTACTGATCAATAAATTTAATTTCTCTTTTTAACACGAACTAAATGTATGTTAAGCTAAATATATAGGATATATAAAATACAGACATTAGTACAAAAAGGCACCTTTATTTGTTGTAATTCTTTAAAACTTCTGGTGCATTTGCTTAACGTTATGCTTATTTGTACATTTTCAGAAAAACATACAGGCCTACAGTCAAAGCTTACTTTGTTTGTATTGGTCTGCTCACAAGAACAATATCAATACATAACTTTTGTTTGTACCTTCTGAGAATTATCATTGTTTTTATATGAGTGTGCATGTATTTATCTTTAACACCAGCACATTTTGTCAGTGCTGATAAAATATTCTATCCAGGACTGAAATTAGGAGGTGTTACTTCTTCCACCTTCTTCTGAATCTGCAGTTTTCCTAAAACAGAAAGTGAAACAAAATAAAAATTAAGAATCTATGAAACCAGAGCAGAAGTTGCTAAAGATTCTAAGTAGGATTTTAATTCCCATTGTGTTGCTGCATTGGTGTTTTTTACAAGAGAAAGTTAAATTATTTACCTTTTCTGTTTTCTGGAGTGGAGAAAAATAGTTGTTATAATTACAATCAGTGTCAAGGTTCCAATGACTGAACCGGCCACTATTCCAGCAATGTTATCTGAAATAAAACAAGGATTTACATTATTTCAATGGGTGACTCCTTATAATACGAGAACCAGGATTTAGATAGATAGTTGTGATTTAGATTTTTTTATGCCTCAGTCATACATTTTTATTGCACTAATATTAAACAAGACTAACTTTGTCCTTTAACAGCTTTCAATCATTAAACCTGACATTTGTTTTCAATAAATACTGTGGGGAAACAATCCTCCATACCCAGTTTCTAAGCACTTTTAATATATAATCTAATTAACTGCCTCTACAGGTGTGATGCAGGACAACTATGAATAAAAATTTGTGAGTTACAAAATTTGAACACATTTTTTGACACCCATTTGAGATGCCGCTAATATGGACATAAGGTTTCCACTGGATTGGTCTATATTTGTTGTATTTAGTCAAACTAAGTGGTTCCCATACAAGAAGCCCATTGTGAACCCCTTCCCACTTAGTATCTATCAAGCCTGAGGAAAATATGGGATATGGGACCAATATGTGGGATGGTCACATTACGTCATAAATTGCCAATTTATACATACACATCCCTTCAAAAGAAACAAATTTGTTGTTTAAGAACTATACTGGCTAAAGTTTTACACTGGCTAAATTTTAGACCACTTGCACAAATCAATACAGAACCATAGTTGGAACTGTTAATGGGGGGCTCCTGAAAACTGTCCAAATGCTTTAATCTCATATATTAGTAGGGAAGACTTCAAGAAAGGTTTGTTAAACAGTGGATCACATCATCGGCATAAAGAAATAACCTGTGTTCCAAAATTTTCCAGTTGCATGTTTGGGAGAACTGAATATTTTCAAATTACCATAGCCAGGGGCTCTATGGCCAGTCCCAGGTGTTATTCTGATGAGATGTCTTTTTTAAAGATTTTGTTGCAGTAGGTCCCGTTATTCTAAGTAATCAGACAAGCAATTACTTAAGAGAGAAAGGAGAGAGACATACAGCAAGGGTTTCAGGGTTGGGAGTCAAAACCCAGACGATTAGTAGCCTCTGTGCACCCACTTTACCTCGACGCCATTTCCCGGCCCATTCTGATGAGATCTGAGACCCTTACTGAACTATAAACTAGTATGAATCTCTTCTGATGAGTGCTGGGGAATATGAAGTGAATAGGATGAAATAGAATGAGGTTTATTTTAAAGATCGAAAATGTAACTACATTACAGTAGTTCAGAAGTGGCCAATGTCATCACAGTCATGATTCTTTACAACATTTTTTTTAATCAGTTTTCTGATTCAAGGAAATCAAGCATGGAAAATGTGCAACCTGTCTACATAAATCATATATATTGATTGGAAGAGTATAAACTGAGACAAAAATCAAACAGACACATTTGCAGACAATAATTTGTTGATTTGTGAAAATCAAAAATTCAAAGTTTATTGATTTTTATTTTTTTCTGCTTTTCATACTGGAAATCAGGCAGCTCGTATCTTCTCCAGACCATTTGCCGTTGCTCTGGCATGTGCGCTCTGCTGATCCACTAAGTGTGTAGCCCTCATCACAAGAGAATTGCACCTTAGCTCCCTGTAAGTAGGTGGTACCCTGCTTTTTCCCATTAGTAGGTGGTGGGAGCCATCCACAGGATATCACTGCACAAAACAATACCCAAGTTAGCCAACAGCCAAGGTGTACACAATCATGTAAATCTCAGAGGTTCTTCTAAACAACGTACCAGGCTTTAGATCATCCACCAGAGAAACGTGACTCTGGAAAGAAACTCTGGTAGCATTTCCCATCAACGGGCTACGGCCAACAAGGATGTCATATCTGCGGTAAAAAATAAGACATTAATGAAGCATAATCTGAAAATACAACCAATTAACGGCACTGACTTCATACAGAAACGTTTAGTATTTCGGAGTTTGGTAGCTGTGTTAAAAGATTAGTAATTTATACAGTTTTTGTCTAAGCCTTGTGTGGGCACTGCTGCTGTGTTGGCTGTTTCTTCATCTTACCTACAGAACTGAGATCCCTCTCCGATGCATATATCAGCTGCCTGATTGTTCAGTGGATCATCCGGATTCTCAGGGACAGAAAATACTGGAATAAAACTCGTATCATGTCTTGGTACGAAATAATATGTGTTCAGAAGATATTCTGAATCATATGTAAACAAAGCAGAGCTGTTCTGTACCGCCCCTGTAAGGTAAAAATAAATACCTCATCAGAACTTAAATGCATTAAACATGCAGTTAGGGGGGGGGGGGGTTAAAATCAGAGAAATTTACACAATATAGCAGGAAATTGCGCAGACATTCCTTTAATTAGCATTCTATCTACAAATAATTTTTCATGGTGTTTAAGTTAAAATTATTTCATCATTTCATTTTAATTATTTCACAGATTGGATAAAAAAAAAAACAACACATTATCTTTGGTGATTTCTTACAGCTAGCCCCAAAGTTGAACAGCTCCTCTGGGTTGCTGTGGTTCTGAACTAGCTGCCCATTGGTGAGGGCTAGGTCGTCTTTGGCGTCACCGTTCATCTTTCCCAACAGTCCAAGAGTGGAGTCTTTAAATTCCTCTGGCAGGAGGACAGTGGTGGTCATAGTTTCCCCTCTATGCCGCACCTCCACCCCGGCTCCAGACGGAAACATTATGGTCACATTTGTGGAGGTGGGAGAAAACACAAACACGCCTGCAAAATATTTGGTAAGAGGAGAAAGAAAACTACACATGCTGAAAGCATTTATGGTTTTAGTGTTTTCACAATTGGCTGCACGGTGGCGCAGTTGGTAGCACTGTTGCCTTGCAGCAAGAACGTCCTGGGTTTGATTCCCAGCCGGGGGTCTTTCTGCATGGAGTTTGCATGTTCTCTCCGTGCATGCGTGGGTTCTCACCGGGTACTCCGGCTTCCTCCCACAGTCCAAAGACATGCCTGTTAGGTTAATTAGTCAATCTAAAATTGCCCTTAGGTGTATGAATGAGTGTGTGCATGGTTGTTTGTGTGTTGCCCTGCGATGGACTGGTGACCTGTCCAGGATGTACCCCGCCTCTCGCCCATAGACTGCTGGCGATAGGCACCAGCTTCCCCGCGACCCACTATGGAATAAGCGGTAGAAAATGACTGACTGTTTTCACAATTGTCAGTACGCTCAGTTGCAAATATAAGATCAAAGTGACATAGTTAAAAAAAAATACAGATTGTCAGTGAAGATGATTTGGAAGAGAAAAGCATGGTATTACAAATGCAAGTGCTAAAATATGAGCTCTATGTTGAATAAAACAAACAAGAAAATATAGTTCTCTTTCTTTGTCAGAAGTAATAGAACCTATGATATTATCAGAAGACATGAGAGGAACCTCACCCTGTAAATCCATCCAGGTCTGCTCTGCAAAGGAGAGGGTTTGCTGATTACGCAATACTTCAAGGCCATCATTGCTGCCATCAAGCCGCACCTCTATAATGTCGGACAACCCTTCTCTCATGGCTATAGCCGTCAACTTTGTTGCCTTTATCGTTGTTCCTGAATCTGTTAAGATAACATCGGGGGAAATAAATTGTTTGTGTCCTGTGTGTTTTCCTTCATTTATGATTGGATTTATTCATTATTGTTGGGAGAAACTCAGTAACTCACCCTTCACAGGCTCTGTTCTGCCTTGAACTGTCAGCTGTTTCTCCTCTGATATGACCAGAGTATATTCCCCTTTGCCATTGAACGAGTAGCTGACACCATCAAATGTAATAAAGTGTGGATCTCCAAACACCACAGCTGACATTAAATCAAAATGTAAGCATTAAGACAAAATAATTATTCCATTAAAAGTGCCTTAACAACAAACGGTACCTGAGCTGGGAGACTGGTAGCGTCTGCAGTCACTGGAGGGCCGGTGTTTGAAGTAATAGTGGCAATTGTCAGACCAGAGGCAACAGTAATAGAAGCTGAGAACATCATAAATCCAGTGGGACTGTCCTGGGATCCGAGGGGGTTTCTTAAAAGGAGGTGACCCCCAGTCATGAGCCCGGTCTGGAGTACTACCTCCAATCGAGTCTGCTGTCAGGACCTGAGCGCCAGTGCTATCATAGCAACACTGCTGTCCAGCTGCATATATAGGACTACAGAAAAGAAATAACACCTAATTCAGTAGCAGCATTTTACCCACAGGAACTTCCCCATACTTGCTGACACCCTGGATTAAAAATCACCACAAAAGCATTTTAAGCTAAATTGGCCAACGCTGTAACAGTGTAGTACGTTTGAGCGTACATTGCACTCAGGTGTGTTGGACCACTTGTTTGCTGAATATTGGACCATTTACACATTGCTGGACACCACCAGGCCTTCCGACGTCATCGGCCATTTTGTATCCAGAATAGTCTGCCACTATAAATCCCAGCGGGCACTGCGGCTGATAAGACAGGGACGTCCCAGTTCTGGAGAAGAGATCCCAAGTGGATTTCATACATTCTCTTTTGTTGGCCAACGAGAAAGCTAAGCGAATTAAGCTTACAGGAATAAGAAGGCTTGTAAGTTTTCAAGTTTTCCGATCGAAGACGTGAGTTTAACAAGTAACCAAAAACCCCTGAGGTTTCAAGGAGACGGATCGCCAACTTGTTTTGTTCCAGTCGACTGCTGACGGTCAGATCATATTTTCCCCTTTTGCCAAGGAGGCCAGAGGACGAAGATTGACCGCTCTTCCTGAAGTTAACTGCGGATGCGCAGTGACTTCCAACTTCCCCTCTCTCCCTCTCACTCGCTGACCAGAAGGAAGGCTTCAACACAGTAAAGCCCATCCTTTATTATTTTCTTTTATTTCTTTACTAGGAATAGTCTGGGCAGGGTACAGATAGGATTTTAGTGCAATCAGAATCGGCACTTATAGTCGGATGTGTTTTCTGAATTGTATGTGCATGCAACATTGTATTGAAACTTTGATGTGCTGTGTTGATTTCTGAGGCCGCCGTGTCTCGCAAGTTTGTGTCTTTACCGTGCGAACACCTGAACGCAGTTGCGCGGTAGAACTGGACTGCTATAATAACCTTATAGTGAAATTCTACCATTTTCTTTGTCTTCAGTTTCATGTCTTACTAGCTTGCCGCCAAAAGTTTTATAACTCTTTGTGTGCGCGGACCTCGCTCAGAGTTGGGGGATGTTTTATGACCTAGCATAACTGAGTTACAGTTTGGGAGGGGCAATCTCAAACTCCATTCAACACCATATTCCCTTGTCATATTATCACTTTTGCCATAACTGCTGGTTGATTCCATAGTTAGATGTTTAGTTAGATATTTTACCCTTTTGTGTAGAACTTTGCATGTTTGAGTAGGTGAAGATTATTGAATCGAAGAGTTGATTGTATCAGGCTGATTGATTTAATAAATTTTCACGTAGATAAAGAGAAGGCGTTTTGTGTTTATTTTGTGCAAGAGTGATTTGTCAGTCAAAATAAGGTTAAAGTTCCCCACGTTTCGGCTGGCTTCGATTCATAAATAAGGATTTTTGGTTAAGAAATTAATTTTCTCAAATTATGATTTTAAATTATAATTATTGATAAACATTAATTAATCCCAACAGGTGTTACAGGGCAGTGCCTCGTCTGTGACGCCTAAGAAAGGTACGCACCTACTGAGGTCCAATTTCAGTTCCGAGTAATGGTCTACAGCTTTGAACCATATACAGTTATATTCAATACATTAGAATATACATTCCAGTGAGGCTTGTTTGTCGAGTCAACCTTTAAGCCAACACTAAACCTACTTTTCATTAAGTCCACATTTCTGTACTAAAAAAGTTAGGTACACCTGTCCAACTGCTCGTTAACGCAAATTTCTAATCAGCCAATCACATGGCAGCAACTCAATGCATTTAGGCATGTAGACATGGTCAAGACGATCTGCCGCAGTTCAAACCGAGCATCAGAATGGGGAAGAAAGGTGATTTAAGTGACTTTGAATGTGGCATGGTTGTTGGTGCCAGACAGGCTGGTCTGAGTATTTCAGAATCTGCTGATCTATTGGGATTTTCACACACTACCATCTCTAAGGTTTACAGAGAAAAGTCCGAAAAAGAGAAAATATCCAGTGAGCAGCAGTTCTGTGGGCGCAAAGCCTTGTTGATCCCAGAGGTCAGAGGAAAATGGCCAGACTGGTTCGAGCTGATAGAAAGGCAACAGTAACTCAAATAACCACTCGTTACAACCAAGGCATGCAGAAAGCATCTCTGAATGCACAACACGTTGAACCTTGAGGCGGATGGGCTACAGCAGCAGAAGACCACACCGGGTGCCACTCCTGTCAGCTAAGAACAGGAAACTGAGGCTACAATTCGCACAGGCTCACCAAAATTGAACAACAGAAGATTGGAAAAACGCTGCCTGGTCTGATGAGTCTCGATTTCTGCTGCAACATTCGGATGATTGTGTCAGAATTTGGCGTCAACAACATGAAAGCATGGATCCATCCTGCCTTGTATCAATGGTTCAGGCTGGTGTTGGTGGTGTAATGGTGTGGGGGATATTTTCTTGGCGCACTTTGGGCCCCTTAGTACCAATTGAGCATCTTGTCAACGCCACAGCCTACCTGAGTATTGTTGCTGACCATGTCCATCCCTTTATGACCACAGTGTACCCATCTTCTGATGGTTACTTCCAGCAGGATAACGTGCCATGTCATAAAGCACGAATCATCTCAGACTGGTTTCTTGAACATGACAATGAGTTCACTGTACTCAAATGGCCTCCACAGTCACCAGATCTCAATCCAATAGAGCACCTTTGGGTGTGATGGAACAGGAGATTCGCATCATGGATGTGCAGCATCTGTGTGATGCTATCATGTCAATATGTACCAAACTCTCTGAGAAATGTTTCCCGTACCTTGTTGAATCTATGCCACGAAAGATTAAGGCAGTTCTGAAGGCAAAAGGGGGTCCAACACGGTACTAGCAAGGTGTACCTAATAAAGTGGCCAGAAGGAACAATGTTTTGACAGGGACTCACCTGGCTTGTATTGCCCTCACACAGTGAACACTCCCTGGGTGGTATGTGCACACACTCCCTTTCTCTATATCACAGCCATAATCAGTCTGAGGAACAAAGAGGAGATCCAGAGTTTAAGACCAGGAAGTGCATTTCACTCTGTTTATTATACACTTCAATAACCACTTGTACCAGCTCATAACTGCTTGGTAAACTACATTACTCCACCATAACTCAGAAATCGTTGAATTCTGTGGTTTAATGATCCACGGCAGTGACCTTACAACAGAAATGATTGTATGGTCTTGAACCCAGTAGCATGTTTGTGGAGTAAACATGTTCGCTCCTGCAGTTTGTTGCTTGTAGATAATGTTCACATAAATACTATAATTAGAGGAGTGCCTCTTCTTGACTTTGAACTGATGAGGATTATGCTATCATGAACAGATCAACCAATTACACATTAATCTTGAGCACAAATTCCGATGCCAGCACTTGGATGACTTCACTTTGAAGTTAATGTAAGAAAAATATGTTTTTTTTTCTTATGTTCTCCAAGTTGCTTTTATTATACTACAGAATTTTTTAAAGCCCGGTCCATCTGTTCTTAATTTTGGTTTCTGATAGGTCAGATTGAATTTATGCAATGGCTCATTTGCTGCACTTATTTTGTAAAATTCTCTGACAGGGTTGGTTTCTGTTTGCATTGCAACAATTCTCACAGTCTTCTCCTGTTTAACCCTTGTTTCAAACAATAAATATTTAATGTGTAGTCTAATCTTAACATTTTATCTCCACCTACATGAAACCTCCCTGTGTCTGCTCTTGCTTGAGCCAGTGTACATGGGCAGTCGATGATCTCAGTGAGGAAGACGGGTAGCTCATTTTCCAGCTGATCCCAGTCTAAACACTTATCCAGAGCCCATCCTGTTGAGTTCTGCCTGAAGCTTTCCTCTAGATGCCAGGCCAGAGCATGATCCTCACTCCATGCAGCTTGCACATTCCTAAATAAAAAACATGGACAGTATAGCTGTTACACTGGAAGTGATGGATAATAGCCTTTAAGGTCTTTTGATGATCACTGCATGAGAAGGTTAAAACTGAATCAATGTTGGAGTTTTCTGGGAGTACTGGACCATACCACGTGCCATTAGGGTAGCTGCTTGAGCTGACACGAAGGGCACCAAGCTCCCAACTTGAAAAGCCATCCTCCGCTATTTTGGGAAAAAAGCTAAAGGAGCCATTGTTGGGGTGATCCTTGGCAAGGGAATACAGATAAAGCCATTCACCCTGCCAGTACTCTGAGTAGGGCTCTCCTGTAGAGAAACAGTTTCTTCTTTTCCTAAATTACAACGGTCATATACAGTACCTTTAAAAAGTATTAACAACCGCTAAAGTTTTTTCACCTTACAACCACAAACATTAATGTATTAAATTGAAATTTTATGAGATTAACCAATATGAAGCATTGCATAATCGTGAACTAAAGAAAAATGAGACATGGTTTGTATCTTTTTGCAAATAATGATCTGAAAAGTTTGGTTTGCTGCTCTTCAACCCCCCTTTTCTCTGATAAATAAAATTCACTAAAATCAACTCTCAATGAAAGTTACATTAGTAATAGGCAGCATCATGAACACTAAGGAACACACAAGACAGGACAGGGAGAAAGTTATGGAGAGGTTCGTATTAGGGCTTGGTTAGAAAACTCTATCCTAAGCTTTGAACATCTCACAAAGTACTACTCCACCCAACATTCAAAAATGGAAAACATTTGGCACATCTGTAAGCGCACCTATATTGAGAGGCTAGGCAAGTAGAGTTTTAATAAGAGAAGTAGCCAAGAGGCCCATGGTAACTCTGGTGAGCTGCAGACATCCAAAGCTCAGGTGAGAGAATCTGTTGACAGGGCAACTTTTAGTCATGCGCTTCACACATCTGGCCTTTATGGAAGAGTGGAAACAAGAAAGGCGTTGTTGAAGGAAAGCAATATGGGTTCCTGTTTAAATTGTTTACGTTTTTGGCCTAAACGCAAAACACAATGCATAATCAGAAAATAGCACAGTACATCACCCTAAAGCACCATCCCCATAGTGAAACAAGGTGGTGGCAGCATCATGCTGTGAGGATGAGGAATCTGGTACAGATCTGATACAGATGCTCCAATCTAACTGAGCTCTGCAAAGTTGGAAGACACTCCCCAAAGCAGCTGTGGTGATTGTAAAAGCTATTGTCTCAACACACAAAATGTTAAAAACCATGTATCATTTCCCTTCTGCTTCATGACAATGCAAAACTTTGTCATGGTATAACATGAAATCACAATAAAATAAAGTTCTGGAAGTTTGTGGTTGTACCGTGACGAAAATATAAAAAAATAGCAGAGGAAATAAATATATTCAAGTGGATATGTATTTTTCCTACCTGTCTCTCTGTATCCCCAGAGCTCTATGTTGACCTTTTCTGCATTGACTAAAGTGGTATTCCACGTCATTTGTAGATTGCCTCCAACGTTAGGGGTTCCATAGTACTGCCACTTTGTTGAGTTCACCAGAATAGCTTTGAATCGAGAATCTAACTTGCCCGTGTGAACTGCAGGGGCACACGTAGATCAGTAAAAAATAAAATGTAAAATAACATTTCAACTCCAGTAACTGAATCAAAACTCATTGTTAGATGAACAGTTTCTATTTAAATATTTTTAGAAATAATGTGCATTCAGTTGCATCACCTGAAAGCCAGGATCCAGCTCTATTGAATCTAGCGCCGTTATCTGAGGAGATCTGCAAAGAAACCCAGCCGGTTTCGTATAACAGTGGGGAAATACAATGGCCTCTACCTTCTTCATCGACGTACCCTACAGTGTTAGTTTTATTATCAAATCTGCAAGTTGAAAAAGAATGATCAGTGGTTTTCTAACTCATTTTACTCATGCTCAGCAAGAAAAAGAAACAAAACTGATCATTTAGGTATAGAAAAATGTCCTACCTACAAACAATGTCAGAGCTCTTGTTGAAATATGCATCAAGGACAACAAAGTCTGTTCCACCCAGTATGGACCCGGAGTACGGAGAGGTATTTACACAGGACTCTTTGTAGTCAGAGCAGCAGGACCCAAGAGACCCACATGTTGGGTGGCAGGAGCAAGAGTTCAGTTTTTTCCCACAATTTTCTGCACATGTCTCTCCTGTCCAAAATTCCAAAAGCAGAGATACAAATTAAATGCATAGTGTCACACCTTTATCCAGTCTAAGTGGCCTTGCAGGGTGCTGCATGTCAAAAAAAGCATGATTTTGATTTTACATTTTTAAACTTAAGCTCCAAAGTGGTTTGCATTAACAGGGTCAGATGTTTGCCTTAAATGTCTTTACTAGCTCCTTATGATGACTTGAATGGTCTTTGTTTATTTGTTACCTGTTGTATTAAAGTTTGAATGCTTGGTTTTCTTAAAAGGAATCTATTAAGGATAGATTTGTAGCATATGTATTCCCACATTTGCTTTAATAAATTTGAAGAAGCAAAACTGAAATGTTGCAAAAGTATTTATACACGTTATTCTTTCGTATACAGTTATGTGGATGTCTTGTGCACCTTTTGTTTCCCATTAATATAAGCAAAAATGTGAATCTCAGATTGTTACGATGTGTAATTCAAAATATAACTGTTGATTTTTTAGGTGTGCAATGTAAAAAATTTTATAACTCCTACGTTTTTCTCGATGTAACTCCAAATTTATAGCAAGTTACTCCAAATTTACTCTCATAGAAATATATAGGACAAAATTGCTCTTGCTACTGGATTCAGTAAAGTAGTTCCTGTAGATTCATTTTACTGTTTATCATGTTATTGTTAATTAACCATGTTGGATTTTAAGTTATTTTTAAAGTTATTGTGGAACTTAACGTACTGCCTCATAGCATTGTGTTTAATGCTTTCTTTTTAGACGGAAAGAAATCAAATCCATAAAAGTGGAGCTGACAGAAGCTAGTTGAATTTTTCTTTTTTAAATTTTTTTAAGTTAGTGTATTTTTTATTTTTTTCTTGTCGTTTTCTTTCTTTTCAAGTCTTTTGTTTGTGATGTAATTTTGGATCAGTAACATTTGCAGATTGGCGGAGGGTAGTTTGTTCAATTAGCTTGTATAGGTAACACAGAACAGGAGTAAATATCATAACTGACCCTGATTAAGACCAACTTGAGTTGCAACACATTCATCAGAATTGTTTTTACTAGAATTACAATAATGGCATTACATTAATACACTACTCCATAATGGCATTTTAAATCATTTTCATTTTGGAGTTGTTGAGTTGGATTCTCCTGTCACAGGTGTGCCTTATGTTACAAGGCTACAATAATGCGTATCTACATGTTTACACAAAATTGAGGGAAGGTTTAAACAAAACTTCCTACTGGGCCCAGAACTCTAAATGTTGTGCAACATCAAGCAAAAGCTGCTTTAGGAACAAGCTAGCTTTTGCATCAACATAATTACAAACTTAAATATAAAAATACTAAAAAGACAATTTAGGTCTGATCAGAGTCCATCACTAATGTCATTTATTGTGGTAAAAGCTGAATGAATAGATGTAAAATTAAATTCTATGCCTCCTAAGTCACGAAATGATCTAAAATAACATTCAAAATCCTGTCAGGGTGAATGGCTAAAATTGTTGGCTTTAAACTGATGTATTGATGCAATATGTCAAGCATAAAACATATTTTTTTAACATTTAATCTATAAAGTAGATTTATTTCAGGAGTCAGACTAAACATAGCTGAAATGTCTTATTGATCTAAATGGAATAATCTGAGCTGATTTTCTAAACATGTTTAATAAATCCTTACTGTTGCGCAATATATTCAGATTTATTGGATCCGTTGATATGATTGAATTAAAAAAATTCATTTCAAAAGGGCAAAAAATTTTAAAATTTTAATATAGAGCTCATTTGCTTTTTTATTCACAAAATAGATTTCTAAATAAATTCAGTAAACAATTTAAATTCATTTTATACTATTGATTAACAGCTTTTATCGAGTGATATCCTGAGTTAAAAATACATAAGGGAAACACTGCATCTCAAAAATAAAGAGAATTAAATTGAAAATGTGATCTTTGAGTAATGTAGGAGATACTTGCCTAATGTTCTGCAGAGAAATGAAACCAAAAGGGTAAAAATCACTGCTGTTGATCTTCTCATCCTTGCAGAGTCGGACTTTTAGCTCCACTCTCTGTTTCAGTATTTTTACCACGCTGATCTACTCAGCATTTTTCTAAACCTTGGACCTTTGTTGATCTGTATTTATACTCACCCCTGTTAATCACTGACTAGGAATCATTAAGGCAGCATTTTCAGCTGTATGCTGACGTGTTTAACTTTGACCTTCTCTCGCTTTGAAAAATGCTAAACTTGATTAAAAACAGTAGATAGGCACATTGTATTAGATATGATGAATGAAATATGCTGACGCATTCAGAGGCATTGTATCTAAAAAAGAGACTGTAAAAAGACTAAAAACAGTAATGAACATGTGTTTGATTGTTACAGGATTAATGTTTACTATCAGAGTAGTAGTTTCAGCATAGAGTAAACCTGATGGCCTTAAACAAGTCAGCTTGTGTGAGCGATTCAATATTTTACATTTAATCATGTAGAGAGGAATACATTAAAGTCATCATCACAGACGCTAAAAATAAAGTTGTTGTTGAGAATTTGTGATTAATATGATTAAAGCTGACTATAGTGTGCTAAAGTTTACTTTTTTACATTTTTAAATGTAAATGACCCTTTTACACAATCATATCAAGACTACATAAAATATTTACCACTTCAGGTCATCATCAAGCATTCAGCTCAGATAAGGTTCTGTGCAGGGGCGTTTTTAGGGTCTAAAAACATTGGGGGCTTTAGCCCAAACCCAAAATATTTATATTTCCATAAGACAGTTTATAAGTAATTTAAAGTCATAATAACATAGGACATATTGTACCAGTTCTCTGTCTCGACTGGGTTTAGACTGAATGTAAGTTATTGTGAATCAAACAAAAAAGGTTTACAATAATTTTACTTGTTTTTTATTTTTGTTGGAAGCTGAATGAAGGATAAGAAGAAACAGTTTAGGACTGATGAAAAACCATTTTGCTGAAGCAAATAATGACACATTTTGAGGTATTTAGAAAAAAACTTAATCTGAATTTGTGATGACAAAACTTTTTCTTAAACTCAGAGATGTTTACTATGGGCCAGATAAATGTGCTTCTTTTGTCATCTACATAAATTACCTTTTTAAACGTTACACTCTCATCAAAGTGTTACACTCCTAAGGCTCCATTTTCATACTTTCTTACATTTCAGAAAATGACTTTTTATTAAATCTTAGTCAAATGGTAAAATCCTAAAACATATTTATTTATTTTAATTGTGACAAGAGCTTTCGAAACATTTCATTAAAATTGTTCCTTCTTTTATGAACCTGTTCTCTTTTACCGCCATCTTTTCAGCCCTTCATTCCACTTCTGAAGAAATTTGGACTGCCAAAAATAATAAATGAAACACTGGCTGCTGCAATAAGATGTAATGTGTTGATCTGAAGGACTTTTATTGTGTTTAGCTACGTTAGGATTAAATGTTTTTTTTTTTCTGACTGAAGTAAAGGACCAGATATTTTCACATCATGATGCAAGTCCAGCATTTGTAGATTTACCGCTATCTTCAGCCTGGGTTATACCGCTCTGCTTCCACCTTTTTCCTGTACACACACACGCACCAGCCTCCCACTCTCTGGTTGGCTCCGTGGTTGCTCTGAAATGAGCCCTGTTTGAGGCGCTCAGTGTAACTCTTCGGGTAATGAACGAGGCAGGTCGACGGCCCTGGAGTGAACTGCTGTTCTGGACTTCTCCAGAATGGAGTCCGTCTCTACCTGTGCGCGTAGTTGCGCATTCGCGGTGCCGCGAGTGCGCAAATAAGTATTTTTTTGTTTCTCCTTTTAACTCATCGTCAGGTTAGGTGGAGTGGGAGGTGACTATGTGAAACACAATTGAAAAAAAAAACTGATTGTTTTTAAATAAAAATGTGAAGTCCAATACCATTTTGTGGCTGCATCTTTTTAATACTTCTAAATTTCGTATATCAAGAGGTCCGGGGCTGTTCAGAAAACCTCTGGGTCTAACGATGCGCCTGGTTCTGTGTAAAGCTCCCTTTATATGAAAATGTTCAGTGTACAAAGTAGAAACATTTCTACTTTGTACACTGCGGTAATGTTTCAAATTTACTATTATTTCAGCTTTTAACTTTGTTCTCTCTCTTTTCTCTTCCTAGAAGCTACACTTGGCCTGACTCTATGTCTACCTGTGACACCTTTTTGGAGAGGGGCATCGTCCGAGCTTCTGCTGGCAACAACTTAATGCTCACCCTCTACCGATGATCCACAAGGCCCTGTCTTTCAGTGTTTAACCCTTTCTCTCTCCTAGACATAGCTACTGACTGAGCTTCTACTGTGACTAACTCTATGTGCTCTCTTTCAGACTCTAACCTTGAAAACTGGCTCAGAGTTTATCTGTTCTTACTTTCTAGGTGAAACGACTATAGGAGCTACATCCATTAACATTAACTTTTCCTTCCCATAGAAAGTACTCCTGGATCAGTGCTTCTTTGTTCTCTTTGTGTCTCTGCTCTGTTCTCTCTAATCCCCAGTCGGTCATGGCAGATGGCCGCTCACACTGAGCCTGGTTCGGCTGGAGGTTGCTCCCTGTTAAAAGGGAGTTTTTCCTCTCCACTGTCGCTACATGCATGCTCAGTATGAGGGATTGCTGCAAAGTCAAATCCAGTGACTGTCCACTGTCTCTACATGTTCATCCGAGAGGAATGACTGCTACAAATCTCTGACTCGATGCAATCTGCTGGGTTTCCTTAGACAGAAAAACTTTTTATCCAATTTAAATAAATAACTGAATTTGACTGCACTGTTCAATGATTAGGATTAATTGGAATGTATGTACCTGACTTTTGTGAAGTGCTTTGAAACTACATGTGTTGTGAATTGGCGCTAATAAATAAACTAAACTGAATTGAACTCAAATTCCAATTCAGTTCTCCACAGGGACCGTCTGTCTAAAGCAACATCGGTCATGAACGGACCAGAGAGCAAACACCGTATGCAGGCGGGGCTCATGGGAGTTGTAGTTTCGTAGTGTCGCATTTCAACTTGCTTATTATTTCAGATCCCATTTGACATAACTACAATTAAAAATTGTATATATAATTCAACCCGCCAAAGTGGCTAGTCGGAGTGGCTGTTACCCGCCACTGCTAAAATTCACCCACATTTGGTGGGTTGGCGGGTGTTAATGTCAAACTCTGTTAACAACTATTAAAACAACTATTTGCAATATAATGTAGTTTATATTGATAAGATGGCAACACAGTTTTAAATATCTCAATACATTTTTAAAGATGTAAACATATTTATTTTTCACCAGGCTACATTTACAGCAGCTTGTAAAAGTATTCATATACAGCTGTAAAGTGGAAAGAAAATTATACAAGACTTCTTTTTTTTTTTTACAAAAAAAACTGAAAAGTGCGGTATGCAAAAGTGTTCAGCCCCCTTTACTTTGAGTGCAACCAATTGCCTTCAGAAGTTGCCTGATGATTGCTAATGACTAAATAGAGTCCACCTGTGTTTAATCTAATCTCAGTACAAATACAGCTGCTCTGTGATGGCCTCAGAGGTTGGTTAAAAGAATATTGGGGAGCAAACCGCATCATGAAGTCCAAGGAACACACTAGACAGGTCAGGGATAACGTTGTGGAGAAGTTTAAAGCAGACTCAGACTATAAAAATATTTCCCAAGCTTTGAACATCTCACAGAGCACTCTTCACTCCATCAACCGGAGATGGAAAGAGTATGACACAACTGTAAACCTACCGAGACAATGTTGTCCACCTAAATTTACAGGCCGAACAAGGAGAGCACTGATCAGAGATGCAGCCAAGAGGCCCATGGTGACTCTGGATGAACTGCAGAGATCCACAGCTCAGGCTGGGGTATCTGTCCATAGGACAACTATTAGTCGTGCACTGCACAAATGTGGTCTTTATGGAAGAGTGGCAAGAAGAAAGCCATTGTTAAAAGAAAACCATAAGAAGTCCTGTTTGCAGTTTGCCAGAAGCCATGTTGGGGACACAGCAAACATGTGGGAGAAGGTGCTTTGGTCAGACGAGACCAAAATTGAAGTTTTTGGCCAAAATACAAAACGCTATGTGTGGCAGAAAACTAACACTGCACATCAATCTGAACACACAATCCCCACTGTCAAATATGGTGGTGGCAGCATCATGTTCTGGGGGTGCTTCTCTTTAGCAGGGACATGGAAGGTGATCAGAGTTAATGGGAAGATGGATGGAGCCAAATACAGGGCAATCTTGGAAGAAACCTGTTGGAGTCTGCAAAAGACTTGAGACTGGGACGGAGGTTCACCTTCCAGCAGGACAGCGACCCTGAACATAAAGCCATGGCTACAATGGAATGGTTTAAAATAAAACACATTAGTGTGTTAGAATCACCCAGTCAAAGTCCAGACCTAAACCCAATCGAAAGTCTGTGGCAAGATCTGAAAACTGCTGTTCACAAGCGCTCTCCATCTAATCTGGTTGAGTTTGAGCTGTTTTGCATAGAAGAATAGGCAGAAATCTCATCCACTGGATGTGCAAAGCTGGTAGAGACATACCATAAAAGACTTGCAGCTGTAATTGCAACAAAAGGTGGTCCAACAAAGTACTAACTGATGGGGACTAAATACTTTTGCACAATGCCCTTTTCAGTTTTTTATTTAAAAAAAAAAAAAGAAATCATGCATAATTTTTGTTTCACTTCACAATTGTATACCACTTTGTGTTGGTCTTTCACATAAAATTCCAAGAAAATATATTTATATTTGTGGTTGTAATGTGGCAATATGTGGAAACGTTCAAGGTGTATGAATACTTTTACAGCCACTGTAGTATACTAAATTGCCAGGAGTATTTGCTCACCAATCAGAAACATTACAATCACTTCCATGACCAAGGGATTATAAAATCCAGCACGTAGGCTTGCAGACTACTTCTAGGAACATTTGTGAAAGTGTGGGTCGCTTTCCGAAACTCAGTGAATCCCAGTATGGAACCGTGATAGGATCTGCCTGTGGAATACGTCCAGCTGTGAATTTTTCTTCATTCAAATATTCCAAACTTGACCGCCTGTTAGAGGCATGATAACAATTTGGAATTACAGCTATTTAGCCACAAAATGGTAGACCACGTATAATCACAGAGCAGGATCAACAGATGCTGAGGTGCAGAGGTTGCCAACTCAGCATCTGCAAAGTTAGTTGCTACAGACCACCAAGCTTCATGTGGTCTTCAGATTAGTTCAATGAAAGTGTGTTCTTGTTTATGGAATGGATTTCCATGAAGCTCTACAAATGCTGCATCCCAGCCTTACATCATCAAGTGCAATGAAAGCGCTGGCCAAGGCACTGCAGGAACTTGAGCAGTGGAGCCATGTTCTCTGTAGCAGTCTAGAAATCCACTGGACGAGTCTGGGTCAGTTGCCAGGAGAGTGTTACTTGTCTGACTGTACTGTGCCAACAGTAACGTTTGGTACAGGGGATGATTATGATTTGGGGTTGTTTTTAAGTAGATGGGTTTGGCCTCTTAAAGCTCTTAAAGCTTCAGCATAACAGAATATTTTGTTTGGACAATTTTATGTTCCCATCTTTGTCTGAACAGTTTGAGGACAACCTCTCCTTGTTTCAACATGACTGTAGTGCACAAACAAGGTTCAAAATTACATGGATGAGCAGGTTTGGTGTGGAAAAACTTGAAAGGCAAGCCTAGATTTCTGACCTTCCTCGAGATGAATAAGAGCGGAGACTACAGGTCAAGCCCTCTTGTCCAACATCGGTGTCTGACCTCCCAAATGCACTTCTGGAAGAAAGGTCAAAAATTCCCATAAACACATTCCTAAACCTCATTGAATGCCTTCCAACAAGAGTTGAGGCTATTATAACTGCAAAGGGTGGCCCGACATTATATTGAAACACTATGGATTAAGAATGGAATGTCCCTCGAGTGTGCGAAGTCAGAGTGAATACTTGGCAATATAGTGGATATTATTGCTCTTCTTTAACATGAGGAAAATGAATGTATGCTGTCATTTGTTGTTGGATTGATGACTGTTTGCATGACATATGTAAAAAGTGGATGTTATTAAGTGGGAAACAGCAAGAACTGATAATGTATCAGCTTCTTGAAGGATTGTTATTTTTCTGAGTGGAATAGTTTAACCACAATCTAATTTGGCTGCAAAGGGAAAGGGTTAGAGGGGGGCCAGTGGGACAGATACCATCAGGATTTAGCCTTAGACAACATCTCTATTGTTTCAGCATTAAACAGACTGAGCTAACCACTTCAAGATTTGTTTTTTTCAGCACAACCTTATGCATGGTCAGCGAATGCTCAGCAGAGGGAGCTGCTACATGGGGAACCATCACAGTAAACACAGGATGTAAATAGACTGACAACTATTTATTGTATTGTACAGTATTTGCACTGACATAGTTTTGCAAAGGTCATTATTCCAAAATGACATATTGTTCAGCATGTTCTTACATGGTGTGGTCAAACTCTTTATGGTTTTACACATGCATGTCTCTAATTGCCATATCAACAAAAATCAAATACAAAACAGGCTTTAAGTAGCTTATATAGTTTGTTTGGTCTAAATATGTTTTTTGATCGGGCTCATCTATAAGTTGATCTTTCTACCGTGAAGATATTGGCGTTATTTGATGATGAACAACATCAGGTTACTGTAAAATAATGTCATAAAGATGCAAAACATAAAACAATTGCTTATAAAGATCATGTTGTTGTGGGAAAAGCTGTTATTACTGAGCAAACATGGCTGTTTATTCAAGAGTTGCATCTCTGAGGTTTCTAGGAGCACCATCATCCCTGTTAAGCTTCATCTTCATCTGGATTTAGTTCTTGTTGATTCCTGAAAAACAAAATCTGCATGAGTTGCTTGTGTGTTTAGTTAAAAAGCATTGTTAGATGAACTCCACACTCACCACCATCAGATGGCCATTTTTTGCTCTGTAGACCATGGACTCCTGACCACTTTTGAACTCGACAAACCCCTCTCTGCCAGGCTGAATGTCAAATCTCACACTGAACACAAAGGGAAATGTGTCCACACTCAATTTGGATTCTTTACAAGAACTATTAAAATAATGCTGCATATGATTTCAGATTCTCTACCTCCCCTGGACCACTTTGACACAGCTGTGCTTGTCTCCAACAACGCTTAGCTTAGTCAACGCCTCATAGAGGTAGTCGCACTGCAGAACCAGATCTCCCTGAAACAACAAATATTATTGGGCCTCCTTTTATATTACAGCAAGTACCTAATCACTGTCTTATAATCATCTTTAAGAGCACAAAAAACACAGAGACAGATCTACCTTTTGTTTGATATCATCACATGTAACATGGAGGATGAAGAAGTTGTCACTCAGGTTGCTCACAGACACACCTAGAAAAGAGGTTATCTTCAGAAAGCTGGTAGGTACAGCATCTTGTGCTCTTATTCAGACAACGATCTGTAACAATCCCTGAATTAAATCCATCTTTTATTTTACTTGCATAAACTCATAGAATTAAATTTACAAACATCCATCCTTTAATTTGAGTTCATTTATTCACTGTCCACACTTAGGAAATAATTGTTTTCTAAAGATAATTACAACAATCTAATTACTCCCCTAAAAATTCCAATAAAATAAATGTAATCAGAGCATTTTCTTAATTTCAACATTACATATTTTAGGTGATTCAAATTTCATAGCAGCTTTTAATTGGTTTTAACCACTTATTTTGTCTGTGGTAGAAAAAAGTCATGGTCCTTTCCTCTTAGTCAGGGGCCACTGAACTGGACATTTATTTTTCCACTCTGCATAGTGAGGAAGGTGCAGTAAGGTAAAACAAATCACCAAAGCTTAGTGTAGTACAACTGCTATAAGAGTGGCATCTTTGGGTCACCAAGTCTAAACAACAACCAGTAAAGGCTATCTATATCTAGTTATATTTAAGAAATTAGAATATTAGCCGGAAACCGGAAAACCGGAAAAGGGTGGCTTGTCCTCTTCAGGTTGGAGGGGAGTTCCTGCCTCAAGTGGAGGAGTTCAAGTATCTCGGGGTCTTGTTCACGAGTGAGGGAAGAATGGAGCGGGAGATCGACAGACAGATCGGTGCGGCTGCCGCAGTAATGGGGGCGCTGTGCCGGTCCATTGTGGTGAAGAGAGAGCTGAGCCGAAAAGCGAAGCTCTCGATTTACCGGTCGGTCTACGTTCCTACCCTCACCTATGGCCATGAACTTTGGGTCATGACCGAAAGAACGAGATCCCGGATACAAGCGGCTGAAATGAGCTTCCTCCGTAGGGTGGCTCGGCCATTCGGGAGGGGCTCGGAGTTGAGCCGCTGCTCCTCCACATCGAGAGGAGCCAGTTGAGGTGTTTCTACTCTCTTGTTTCTACTCCATCTATACCGGATGCCTCCTGGACGCCTTCCTCGGGAGGTGTTCCAGGCACGTCCCACCGGGAGGAGGCCCAGGGGATGGCCCAGGACACGCTGGAGGGACTATGTCTCTCGGCTGGCCTGGGAACGCCTTGGGCTCCCCCCGGAGGAGCTGGAGGAGGTGTCTGGGGAGAGGGACGTCTGGGTGTCTCTACTGAGTCTGCTGCCCTCGCGACCCGGTTCCGGATAAGCAGAAGACGACGAGTACGAGTACGAATATTACTGAAAACTTTATTTATTTCAGTAACTCAAGTCATTAAATGAATCACATTATAGAGATTAGTTACCTACTGACTGATGTTTTCAAGCCTTTATTTCTGTTAATTATGATGATTTTCCACTTACATCTAATGAAAACATGACATATAAGATTAGAAACTTACATCAGACCAATGAAAAAACATTTTAATAGAGAAATGTGGGCTTAATGACAAGTATGGTTAATACCTGCTTGAAGGTTATTTTCAAAAGGTATATTTTAATCTGACCAACGAGCCTCATCACAACGCACAATGTTATTAATTGAATATCTCTGCATTTGCTAGATGGTTGTTTGGGAGATATATGGGGAAAAGGCCTTTTCTCTTCTGCAATCACAATCAGACTTTGAAATTTGCCAAACACTGCTGGGACTTTAACGGGAACTGTGTGCTTTGGTCCTAGCTTTGGTCAAATTCAATTCAATTCAGTTTATTTATATAGCGCCAATTCACAACACATGTCGTCTCAAGGCACTTCACAAAAGTCAGGTACATACATTCCAATTAATCTTAATCATTGAACAGTGCAGCCAGATTCTGTTATTTATTCCAATTGGATAAAAAGTTTTTCTATCTAAGAAAAGGAAACCCAGCAGATTGCATCCAGTCAGTGACTTGCAGCATTCCCTCCTCCTGGATGATCATGTAGAGACAGTGGACAGTCACTGGCGCTGACTTTGCAGCAATCCCTCATACTGAGCATGCATGTAGCGACAGTGGAGAGGAGAAACTCCCTTTTAACAGGAAGAAACCTCCAGCAGAACTAGGCTCAGTGTGAGCGGCCATCTGCCACGACCGACTGGGGGTTAGAGAGAACAGAGCAGAGACACAAAGAGAACAAAGAAGCACTGATCCAGGAGTACTTTCTATGGGAAGGAAAAGTAAATGTTAATGGATGTAGCTCCTTTAGTCGTTTCACCTAGAAAGAAAGAACAGATAAACTCTGAGCCAGTTTTCAAGGTTAGAGACTGAAAGAGAGCACATATAATTAGTTACAGTAAAAGCTCAGTCAATTGCCATGTCTAGGAGAGAGAAAGGGTTAAACACTAAAAGACAGGGCCATGTGGATCATCGGTAGAGGGTGAGCATTAAGTTGTTGCCAGCAGAAGCTCGGACAATGCCCCTCTCCAGAAAGGTGTCACAGGTAGACACAGAGTCAGGCCAGGTGTAGCTTATAGGAAGAGAAAAGAGAGAGAACAAAGATAACAGCAAATAATGCAAAATTGGAGAGTAGTGTGAGAATGTAGCGAAGAGGGTGAAAGTGGTCATTATGTTCTCCAGCAGCCTAAGCCTATAGCAGCATAACTACAGAGATAGCTCAGGATAAGCTAAGCCACTCTAACTATAAGCTTTATCAAAAAGGAAAGTTTTAAGCCTAGCCTTAAAAGTAGACAGGGTGTCCGCCTCACGGACTAAAACTGGGAGCTGGTTCCACAGGAGAGGAGCCTGATAACTAAAGGATCTGCCTCCCATTCTACTTCTAGAGACTCTAGGAACCACCAGCAAACCTGCAGTCTGAGAACGAAGTGCCCTGTTAGGAACATATGGAACAATCAGATCTCTGATGTATGATGGAGCTAAATTATTAAGGGCTTTATATGTGAGGAGGAGAATTTTAAATTCTATTCTGGATTTAACAGGGAGCCAATGAAGGGAAGCTAAAATAGGAGAAATATGATCTCTCTTTTTAATTTTCATCAGAACTCTTGCTGCAGCATTTTGAATCAGCTGAAGGCTTTTAACTGCATTTTGTGGACATCCTGATAGTAAAGAATTACAATAGTCCAGCCTTGAAGAAACAAATGCATGGACTAGTTTTTAGCGTCACTCCTGGACAGGATTATTTCTAATTTTGGCAATGTTCCGGAGATGAAAAAAGGAAATCCTAGAAACCTGTTTAATATGGGATTTAAATGACATGTCCTGGTCAAAATAACACCAAGGTTTTTTACTTTATTATCGGAGGTCAATTTAATGCCATCCAGGTTAAGTGATGGACTAAGCAGTTTTTTTTTCAAAGACTCCGGTCCAAAGACGACAACTTCTGTCTTGTCTGAATTTAGAAGCAGAAAATTTAAAGTCATCCAAGTTTTTATGTCTTCAAGACATGCTTGTAGTCTATCTAACTGTTGGGCTCATCAGGGTTTATGGATAAGTAAAGCTGAGTATCATCAGCGTAACACTGAAAATTTATTCTATGCTGCCTGATAATTTTACCTATTGGAAGCATATATATAGTAAAGAGAATTGGCCCAAGTACTGAAAACCCTGTGGTATTCCACAATTAACCCTGGGGGTTTAAAGATGATTTATCATTTACATGAACAAACTGGAATCTGTCAGACAAATAAGATTTAAACCAGCCTAGCGCTGTTCCCCTCCCTACAGCATATTCCAGCCTTTTTAAAGAGAATATTATGATCGACTGTATCAAATGCAGCACTGAGATCTAACAGAACCAGTACAGACACAAGTACATTATCTGAGGCAATAAAATATCAATATCATTAGTGACTTTCAGCAGAGCTGTTTCGTGCTTAGATGAGCTCTGAAACCTGACTGGAACTCTTCAAACACAGGTCATGCTGTGTAAATGCTCCAAACATTTGATTAGCAACTATTTTCTCAAGAATTTTAGATAAGAATGGAAGATTGGATATCGGTCTGTAATTTATTAATTCATCTCGATCAAGCGAAGGTTTCTTAAGCAAAGGTTAATTACAGCTACCTTAAAAGCTTGTTGGTACATACCCCATTTACTATAGATAAATTAATCATATCTAAAATGGGGCTGATAATCAGAGGGAACACTTCCTTAAATAATTTGGTTGGGGATTGGGTCTAACATACAAGTTGGAAAGTTTAGATGAAGCTAATATTTCTGATAACTCTGGAAGCTCCAAAGGATCCAAAAACGTCCAAACACAGATCAGGTTCTACAGTTACTTCCCAATGTTGTCTCACTTGTTGAGGATGAAGTAATCATCTTCGGGGAGTATGTCAAAATTTTCTTCTTAATAGAATCAATTTTATTTTGAAGAATCCCATAAAGTCATGACTGCTGAGAGCTAAGGAATGGATGGCTCAACAGAGCTATGACTCTGTGTAAGTTTAGCAACTGTATTAAAGAGAAACCTAGGATTATTCTTGTTCTCTTCTATTAAGGATGAGAAATAAGCTGTTCTCAGCTTGGTGAAGTGCTTTTTATACAACAGTAGGCTATTTCCAGATTAAGTAGGAATCCTCTAGGTGTGTAGAGCGCCATTTTTCGCTCCAATTTTTCTAAAACATTGTGCTTTAAAGTACGCAGCTCTGAATTTAAAACCAGGGAGCCAGCCTCCTATGAATAATCACCTTGTTTTCAAGGGGGCTGCATTGTCTAATGCACCACGCAATGATGAAGTAACACTGAACAAGAGAATCAATTTGTGAAAGGGGAAGAAACAAAATTATTGCCCACCACTCTGTTTTTTGTGATAATGAGGAAATAAAAAGTGGAACAGATCTCTTTAAAGGTGGTTGTTACAGCATTGTCTGATAATGATCTACTATAATGAAATTTTCTTTCAGGTGTGGAGTACTCTGTGAATTTAAACTCAAAGTTTATTTAAAAAAATGGTCAGACAGGGACAGGGTTGTGAGAAAATATTGTTTATGTCTTTACACTCAATGCCATATGTCAGCACAAGGTCCAGAGAATGAAGACCAAACGGGGGTAGGTTTTGTTAATGTTTTGAGTAAAGCCAATTGAGTCTAAGATACCATTAAAGGCTATATTTAAGCTATCACTTTCAGTGTCAACATGAATGTTAAAATCCCCCCACTATAATAACTTATTCTGTATTTAACACTAAAATCAGATAAAAGGCTTGAAAACTGATCATAAAATTGAGCGTAAGGGGCCGGTGGACGGTACAAAACAACAAACAGAAGTGGTTTTAAGTGCTTTGCAATTTGGATGAGGAAAAAACTAAGGATTAAATATTCAAAGAGTTGTAGCAATTGATTGGTCTGGGACTAATCAATAAACGGACTGAAAGATGGTTGCCTACTCCTCCTCCTCGCCCAGTATTTCGAGGAATGTGTGTTGAACTCATTCATAGTAACATAATCCTCTTGCTGCAGCCAGGTTTCTGTGAGGCAAAATAAATCAATCTGATTGTCACAAATCAGGTCACTAACTAGCAAAAGTCTTTGAAGAGAGAGATCTTATGTTCAGTAAGCCACATTAATGCGTTTATTTTTATTTTTAGTCTGAGTTGTGTTTATTTTTATTAGATTTTCCTGATTTCCTCTTTTAGATAATTTTTTAATCTATTCAATTTTGGCCGTGGGCGAGACACTGTCTTAATAGGGTAATGGGTGGGTAGCAGTACAGAAGCTGCAGAGAGGAGTGTTAAACTACGACCCTGCTTCCTGGTCTGAACCCTGGGTTGTCAGAGGTTTGGAGAACTAATAAATTCGGCCAGATTCCTAGAAAGAAGAGCTGCTCCATCCAAAGTGGGATGGATGCCGTCTCTCCGGATCAGACCAGGTTTTCCCCAAAATGTTTGCCAATTATCAATGTAGCCCACATTGTTTTCTGGACACCACCTAGACAGCCAGCGGTTGAATGACAGCATGCGGCTAAACATGTCGTCACTGGTTAAATCGGGGAGGGGACCAGAGAAAATTGGCAAACTTACACACCGAAGCAACACTAACTTTGGTGATCTCCGATTGACGTAACCGGGTGTCATTACCGCCAGCGTGAATAACAATCTTACTGTATTTAAGCTTATCCTTAGCCAGCAGTTTCAGGTAGGATTTAATGTCGCCCGTTCTGGCCTCTGGCAGACATTTGACTATGGTCGCTGGTGTCTCTAGTGCTACGTTTCTAACTATGGAGCTGCCAATTACCAGAGTTGGCTTCTCAGCGGGTGTGTCGCTGAGCGGGGAAAATCTATTAGAAACGCAGACGGGTTGGTGGTGACCTGTGGGCTGAGATCTAGAACTATGCTTCCTGCGTACCGTCACCCAGCCGGCCTGAGATCCCGGCTGCAAGGGGTCTGCTGGAGGACTGCTACGGGGAGCAAACCCTCGGTGGCCCCGCGCTAGCTAAGGGGCCTCGGCTATCTACTGGTTTTTCAACAGCGCGGAGCCGGGCCTCCAAATCCGACACCCTCGCCTCCAAAGCTACAAAAATGCTACATTTATTACACGTACCATTATCACTAAAGGAGGCAGAGGAGTAACTGAACATCTGACACAGAGAACAGGAGAGAGGAGACTCAGAGAGAGAAACAGCAGAACGGGTAGCCATGGTGGAGCTACTGCTAACGCTAAGCTAGCGACCCCTTACCACTAATAGAAAAAACCGTGTAAAACACGGAGAGTCGCCAAACGTTAAATACAGCAACAGAAAGTATGTGTTTTAACGTGCTTATGTATTATAACAAGTAAGAGATATCACAGTAGAGAGAAATCAGATCAAACGAGAGAGCCTTCACAAACCAAACAATCCACCAAGCGCAAAACAGGAAGTGACGAATACGCCTTACCACGCCTCTTCACAAACCAGCCACCCCTCTTGAAGAAATCTGATCTATTGACAAGGCTTACAGACTGTGTCAGGGAAATGAGACTAAGATCAAGCTTTTTAGCAACAAACCCTCCTAAACCCTATAAACACTGTGGGGTGAGCTGAAGAGAAGAGTTTATAAGGAAGGACTAGATCTAGATGATATTTTACACTTATTGTTCAAACCTTGTAAAATGTTGAATGAAAGTACTGTCTTATTGGCCAAATAGGGTTGTATAAAGTAGCTGCCGCAGAGGTACCAATAAGTGATTTTGTAAAAAGAAAAAAGTATTAATTAATTCTTAAAGTCGGGATTTCTTTCCCAAGCAGAATAAAGGTACTAAAGTGGAAGCTTTTTTGTACTAATATATCTTTAGCAGGAGGTGCTAATAATTGTGGAGGGTCTAATATTATAAAGATGATGGTAGGACATTAATATGTAGCTACACAATCTAGTCAATATCAAGTATTATATAGCCCTCTCTGTGAGGGATGAAACAAATTTTATTCAGCTGCATCACTTGGTACCTTTCAGAGAGCTGTAATCAATCCGCTGCTTGATCTTTGTCTCCTCAACAAGGTAGGCGGCTTCCTGGGTGAAGATGAGCTGCCGGAGACGAGGCCTGAACCCGTTCCTGTCGTACTTCACCACTGGCACACTGTACTGTAGGTGAAACACAAACTCTTCAGAAAATATCAGTTAAGATGAAAGAGTCAGTGCAAACTCTGGCTTTTATTTACCTTGATGTGCTCGTGCTGAATGGTCTGAAGGACCTTCAGGTTTATGTCTTCCAGAGCTTGATAAAAGATTTAAAAAGAGAGTATCCAATCAACAAATAGCCCCAGCCTTTTTTATTGAAAAGATCTATTAGCTCACTTAAACTTTTATTTTGTGCAATATAAAAAAAAAGTGGAGCTTTTAATAACATAAAACAAAACCCATCTGTTAATTTGTGTCAGAGTAATGTTCAGCGTGTATTTCCCTACAGAAGTGAAGTGTTTTCAAAAATATTTATTCCCCATGAGCATTTTCACAATTTTTCAGGTCATAATCACAAACTTCCATGTATTTTATTAAGCAGTGCATATGTAAAATGCAAGGAACCAGAACAAGAAAAGCATCCCCACAGCATACCACCACCATGTTTCACTGTGAGGATGTGGTATCACTGTGCTTAGGGCGGTGAACAGTGTTAGTTTATTTTGCCTGTAATTTAAATGTCAAAAAGATCGAGATGTATAAATATTTTTGCAAGTCAGTATGTAATTTTATCCGTCAAATGCTTGAAAAAAAACAGCTGTAAAAACAATCCTACCAATCCTGGTGTCCACAAACAGTCTGCATACACTGAATGGGTAGCTTTCTTTTTTTCCTTTGAACATGGAGCTTGTTTGGGCTTTCAAGAGCAGCTAGAGAAGGAGAAATGCGCACACAATGTCACATCATGACTTTTATTCTTTAAATTGAGTCTTGAGATACAAAAAAAAGGTTCTGCAAAAACAATATTGAAGCTATTGAAGATGCTATAAATGTTTTTTTGTGTCCAATATACAGTTTTTGTGTATCACAGCTCTACAAATGCCGAAGACTGAGTGTGGATGACACTTGAAGTTTCTCATTTTCCCTAAATTATCCAAAACGTTTTAATGCAAGTTAACTAGTTTTCTCCTTAGTGTATCACAGAAAGCATTTTCTTTTTTTCATAGTGACCTTTCCATCTTGTTTTGGCTTGAAGAGAGTGGATCCTACCTGTGCTTTCCTTTGGGGGGTGATTTCTCGGACAAACTGTCTCACCAAATAGCGAATGTAGATGTTCTGCAAGAGCTCTGAGACCTACAAAATAGAAACATACTGTCATTTTTAGCACCTTAAAAACATATAATCATTGCCAAAATATCCTTTTTATAAACTACTGTAGCTTGTAAAATACAGTAATCACTCACCTCCTTTAATATGGGTGGTGGGGTGAGCCAAGAGCCCATCTCAAGGACTGTTTTGGGAAGGTTTTCCTTCAGGCGGGTGAGGTAGTTCTGCCTCACATAGGCCAGGTACTCACTGTTGTCAATGCAGGCTGGTTGATTTCTTGTCATGAAACCTTTAATGAATCTATCAGAAATCAAATAGGTCAGCTAACAAGGCAGTATCTTATTAAACTGCTTTATCACTCTCACAGACATCGTGTGGATCTTATAATAATAGTGACGTACTTCTTGATGACCTTGACTGCCCAAGCCCTCCTCTCACGTTCTTTCCTTGCCATCAAACCTCTCCAGCAGTTCTCAATTCTAGTTGCTGTTTGGACAAGTCAATATACCATGAATTGCTTCAAAATTAACACCTAAAAAGGACATTGTGGTCTTGACTGCCATCCTTTTATCTCTGGCTTTGAAAACAACACCTTGTCTCACTCACTCAGAATCTCTTCAGTCACTCACCAGCTTCTTTCTGTCTCAGGTAGTCTTCTTTCACTCTCCAGCCCTTATATTTGGCTTGAATCCTGGTCGCTATAGTGATAGACAATATTATCACTTTGACACTATTTAGCATCCCTGATAAAAATGTGTAACAATTATTCATCACCATGCCCCCCCCCATTCCTCATTGAATTAAATGTACTCATACTAAAGCATTGTACTATTAAAGATGAATTTACTGTATTTTATTTCAGAATTTATTTTTTTATTTGACTGTAGGAGCTGCTGAAACTAAGCTGTTTCTCACCTAGCTGATGCTTGCAGACCTGAAAGGCATCCTCTGTTGCAAACAGAGTCCTGGGATGGCGAATGAAAATCTTGGTCCTTCATGTGGAAAACAAACATTTTGGGAAAGCATTAATATATCCTGTGTTTCTTTCCAGGAATTATAGGTTTTAAGTGATCTTGCCATCCCATGCTGAACATCGACCAACCTGCCCAACTTATACTCATCAGTTTTGTAGCCCAGGTGTTTAATAAGGCACCGAACACCTTCTTCTGGAGTACCTTTCCAGTTGGGCCAGGTGTCTGGACACAGAGCTTTATACCTGAGAAGAAGAGGAGTATTTGAAGCAGTCGGTGTGGCAACAAGAAGAGCCAAATTTACAAAATTGAATGAGGATGAAGATGTTCTCTTACCTCTGGAGAAAGATCTCATATCTGCGTCGGTACGCAAAGCCAGCCCGCCTGACCCTCAGGTGCTCCATGAGTCCCAGGTATTTAATCTGATGTCTCACCAGCACATCATCAAATTTTGCTGCAAAACATAGCAGAAAACTACGATTTCAGCTCAGTTATCTGAATGCACTCTGTCTTTTCTGAGCATCACCAGCTCTTTCAGATCAGGCAGTTTTATAGACACAAGCTCTCACCTGGTTGCTTGGCTTCATTGGGTTTGATGCACCGCACATACCAAGGCTCTTTGGACATTAGGATCTCAGTCAGACCCATCAGGCTGCTTTTAAACTGGGTCACCACCTGAAGAATAAACAAAGTAAACTGTTTGAACCACTGCTAGATTAAAATCAGAGGAACATTCAACAACATCTGAGTATCTTCTCACAGTTTCAGGTCTCTTTTTGCTGTCGGGTTCAGAGGAGGGAAAGCAGTGTTTGATTATGGCGTTTTTGGAGGGCTGCATGACCTTATGGAGAACAGAAGAAATGTAAGTGGATCAGTCTTGGTTAGAAATGCAGTAGAGATGCTAAAAAAGACAAAATACATTAGAGTAAATAAAATAATATCACCCACAGTTTTTTTATTCTGTGCAATAGGTACTAAAGTAGCTGGGGACGTACATTTCTGTTTGTCAATATGATTGATGTATTCATCAGACTATATAAGGGTTTGGTAGTACTTGGGCTAACCGACAAAAAGCACAACAAAAATATCTAAGGGCTCGCTGCAAGATGCGAAAAAGAAATTATCAATGAATTTAAAAAGTCAAGGGGGTCTTTATTTTGGAAAACTGATGAACTAAACATTTAAGATTGGCAATTCAAACTAATTTTAATTAAAAAGCAGTAGGAAATAGGAGGTGTGATGACTTTGCCAGGGTTGGAGGAATATCCCAATAAATAACTAAACCCCCAGAAATATCCAGCGACCAATTGATTGGAGCTGCTGGTGCTTGAATATAAAAAAGAAAATAGCCATTTGCATCCCTGTGGTATTGTTCAAAAAACCAAAATTTGCAAATTACTTTGTGGATGAAAAAACATTTTTTAATATTTAAGTGTCTGACCAAAAAAAAATGAAAGAAAATGTGTTTCTTGGGATGAAAAATAAAGTATTGAACTCAAGCAAAACTACAGTGCATGGTTGTGGTACCATCATGGTTTAATGCTTGTTTTATGACCGTGGACGAAACAGATTGGAAAAGGTGGAAAGTCAATAATAAGGAAGAAGTGTCTCAAAATTTTTCAGCACAGCCCATCACAAAAATGGACTGAAGCAAAATGTGAAATGGATAAATAGCTAACATTAGGCTTTTGGAACAGGCTATTGTTGTTGATCGTAAATTGACCAATTGTGTCACCATGCAGCCCTTAAAAAAATATGTTAATTCTATCATTTATTTACATTTAGACCATTTGATGTTTGGGGCTTTCCTAAAACAAATCAAACTGTAGCATGATCCAAACAAATGAAAACTTTTTATCTATACTTCTTTAGATAAAAGAATAGTTTGCTATGAAATTCTTTATGATTGAATATAAATTACATTCAGGTATATTTATACAAAACCTCAATTTAAATTACATTTTGGTGTATTAAATGACATGGGGGTACTATTGTTAGGCACTGTTTAGTTTTTAAATAAAACCTATTTCTGTCCACAGAATCAACACATTGAGATCCAGAATAAAAAATCACCTCTTTTCCACTTCGGTACAACAGATCATTGTTTTTGTCCAAGAATCCTGAAATTTTACAAAATGAGGAAAAATATTTAACTTACATATTTTTCATAATGACCCTATTTGTTATCTCACTGAAAATACCTTTATAAAAGCAAAAACATTAATCAACATGCTAAGCTAAAGCCCTTAAAACTGCAACTAAATTAAAGAAAATCGTGGTATGCGAAAGTATTTAAATTCTCTAGATGATAACATTCATTACATAGCCTACATACATAAAATTATTTAAAGTAAATTAAACTAATATTTCATTACTTACCAACAACACAATATGTAACCTCCCCAGCATAGTGTAGGAGGCGGAAGTCTCCTCTTTCCAGAGTTTTTCTTGTGTTTTTGTCTGCAAGTTTGTGTCTGTGTGAGGATGAACTAGTTATCATTATTAGTTAGAATTATCAGGTGATTGGAGTTTGATTGTTGAAATGTGAATTTTACAAAATCGAATTGCTAAAATCTCACGTGACAAAATGAGGATGACCACCAATCTTTTCCTCCATCTTCTCCAGAAAGGTGAGGTCGGTGGCCTCCCCGGGACGCAAACATTCCTCATCCTATTGGGATAAAAATCAGTTGTCAAGAGACGTATGTATTTTGTTTAGCCAAAAGTTTATAAGTTCATTTATAAATGACCATAACCTATTTAAATACCTACCAACAACGAGATGATTCCTCTAAATTTCTCCTCCACAAGGTCACAGATTATCTTGTTGTTAAAATAAGGCACCGGCTCCCACTTTGCACAAAACATATGAGCAATTACAGTGGCTTATATCTTGTTAAATTTTAGGTTGCTTGTTGAATTAAGTCTTCTACTTATGGAGACTGAATGACAGGTTTATTACTTCAATCCCTTCCAGTTCGTACTCCTCCTGCTCTGATTTGAGCGTCAGCTGGATGAAAAGCTGCTGCAGCTTCTCGTTGCAGTAGTTGATGCAGAACTGTTCAAAGCTGAAATGGAAAAAGGGTTAAAAAGTTGTTTTTTTTAAGATGTTTTTGTCTAGAAACAGTCAAATGTGCATGATCACACCTGTTTACACTGAAAACTTCAAACCCATAGATGTCTAGCAGACCGATGACCATCTTCCTGGAGGAATCCTGCATGTAGCGCGCACACACACACACACACAGAGATACTGGTTTGTGGCAGCAGCCCAAGGCATGTATTGAGAAATTCAAGGATATAGAATGTCTGGCAAAAGTTTTCATACCCATTCAAATGTTTCACATTTTGTTACTTAACAGCCACAAATCAAATTCAGTGTATTTTACTGAGTTTTTTTAAATAGACCAAAAGAAAGTCGCACACAATTGCGAAGTAGATGAAAGAGGTAATAATCTTCACTTTTTTTTTACTAATAAAAAATCAGAAAATCAAAAAAAGTGTCTTGTGCATTTGTATTCAGCCTCCTTTACTCTGACACCCCAACATGAAATGTGGTGCAGCTATTTGCCTTCAGCAGTTAACTAAATACTAAACTAATCTATTTGTGTCTTTTTTAATTCCAGTATAAATGCAACTATTCAGTAAATGACTCAGAGGTTTATTAGTGAGCTTTAGTGAACAAACAGCATCACGAAGACCAAAGAACACAACAGACAGACCAGAGATAAAGTTCTGGAGAAGTTTAAAACAGGGTTAGGTTATAAAATAGTATAACAAGCTTTGAACATAAGCAAAACATGGCTGTCCACCAAAAGTAACAGATCAGAAAATGAGAGCATTGATCTGAAAAGCAACCAAGAAGCTAATGGTAACTCTGGAGGAGCTGCAGCGACCCACAGTTCAGGTGGTAAATGTGTAAACGGGACATCTACTAGTCATGTGCTCTACAAATTTGGCCGAAAGAGTGGCAAAAAGAAAGTCGATGAGAATGAACTTTTGATGTATAAACACAATGCTACATGTGGCAAAAGGCTAACACTGCACATTCCCCTAAACACACCATCATCATGACACAGGGTAGTGGCAGCATCACGCTGTGGGGATGTTTTTGTTCATCGGTGACAATATTCAGTACTATGGAGTAGTTTATTCCTATAAAACACACTAAAGCCTGCGGATGTAATGTGACAAAATACTCCTGACCTGATTAGCCAGTGATTCATTGATCTTGTTGACCAGCCAGTTGAAGGTTCGGCCATAGATGGCTTTGGCAAGAGCATCCCTGGCATATACTGCATGTTCCACAGACAAGGGGCTGAGGACCTTTAAAAGCAAAATAATGTAAATGTGTGACGGCAAATAAACATCACAAATTGGTGAAATCCATTCAAGCTATGGGAGGGTTACCTCTTCTGTTTTGGCTTCTATCTTTCTGTGGGTTAAGCCCTGTTGTAGCACCTGATTAGGAATACCCAACAACTGTAACAAGGACAGACAAAATCACACTCTGATCATTAAATGTATTCAAGGTACGCATGAGAAGGTTGTTGTAACACAGACAAAAAGTTTACTTTTGACACCCATTGGATCTCCTGGTAGTTTTTGACGGTGGCATATCCTCGAGCATCTGCTTCAAACTTTAGATTTCCCAAATGGAGCACACTGGCAATAATTGCAAACAGGTGCTGCATGAAGACAAGACAGAGACAGTCAGTAAAATAAATCATTATCCACATTTAAACATAATTAACTGTGCCTCCTCACCTCAGTGTCACTCTCGCTGAAGTCTATGACAGACAGGGCTTTACGCACTGTCTTCCAATCACTTTTATCATTGATCGAGCTAACTTTGGCACAGTCCCCCTAAAAGCATGACGTTTTAACCTTTGAGTAAAATGTTTTTGGTGCATGAGTAAACAGAAGGCTTATTTTCCTCTTACCTGCACAAGATAACGGTATTTCTTGCAGTTTCTCTCAAGGCCGAGCCAGCGGAGCAGATCCTCCTCTCCTCCTTCCACCAACTGGTAGAAGATGTGGAAGTTTCTCTCGCCATGGTTCTGGTGCACCACGCGGGACTTCTCCAGCAGGTAACTGAGGATGTGACCACCAACAGCTTCACCCTGAGGAAAAAGGCAATCTCTAAACTCAAATCGGTACCTAATCTGTCAACATTTTAGCTTATTAGACTGCTGCCTTTCTAATTTTGGGTAAATATTCCAGTCTACCCTATAGTTGAACTGGATGTCCATGTATTTCCCAAATCGACTTGAGTTGTCATTTTTCAGGGTTTTGGCATTTCCGAAAGCCTACGAGTTTGACAACAAAAAATAAATAAAATCAAATGCTTGATTAAAAATAACATGTTTACCTAAAATAGAGCATAACATAAGTGTACCACTGACTTCAAGCACTGGATTGGAGAGAAGGAGCCTGTCCCCGACGTTGTTGAGGAGTCTGTTGCTCGGACAGCTGACAGCGTAGAACTGGAGGATTTTTTTAGAGGCTTCGGTTTTTCCAGCCCCGCTCTCTCCTGAGATCAAGATGAAGTGGTTGTTGAACTCTGACAGCATGGTGCGGAAGACGTTGTCTGCCAGAGCATAACTAAAAATGCAATAACAAGTTAAGGTAATCTAAGGAAAGTCTTTTTGTCATGTGATGAATACATTTTTCAACTCAGAAAAGTTATCTTTTTTTTTAGATTATTTTATAATATTTCCAGTACCAATTTCCAGTAGGTTTTTATTTCACATCATCTCATTTATTTGAATATTTTGCACCTTAGCACATAATATTCACATCACAATAGATACACTACAGCATAAAAGAATTGAAAAATTATTTTAGCCTATAGGAACAAGTGAAAACTGCTTAAAAATGCTGTGAACACTGCACATTACCCTGGACACCATATAGCCACTGTGAAAGATTGTGGTGGCGGCATTATGCTGTGGGAATTAAACAAGCCGGTCAGAGTCGATTAAAGACAGATTAAGCTAAATTTCGGGCAAAAATAGAAAAATCTGACAGAGGCTGTAAAAGACTTGAGACTGAGGTGGCGGTTTACCTTCCAGAATGACAACAAACTTGAGAATGTGCACGGACTTCAATCTCTAGATGTACAAAACTGGTAGAGACATTACCCAATAAGAATTGCAGCTGCAAGTGCAGCAAAACTTGGTTTTACACGTTTTTAACTTAGACGAGCTAAATACAACTGCACGACACAATTTTAAGATTTCTATTTGAATAGAAAATTAAAAACAAAGTAACCTTTTCTTTCCACTTCATAATTATGCAATGCTTTGAGTTTGTTTATTACACAAAAATGTACATAAAAAAATGTATAAAAATGTATATAAAAACTAAAAACTTACATGTGAGGTGGCAGCTCAAAGAAGTTAACTCCCATATAGGTATCCATTTGCTTTTTGCTGTAGATGCCTAAGTCTTTATACGGGTTGACCGACACCAGAAGCGTCCCAATGTAGGTCTTCAAACGGAGACAAGGGCATAAATTCATGCTTTGCAGCTGTTGTACATTCAATGATAATAAAACATTTTTTCTTAATGATTGCATGACATTTCAAATCCTTCTTCAGCGCTGTATTTAGTTTTGTCCTTTACCAACAGCAATAAGTTTAGTTAATAACTTGTCATCATGATCCAGTGGGTGGTAGAGACCTTTTTAATGCTTGCACTGCACATTAAAAGAAGCAGAGCTGCTATTTCATCAACACAAGGTGACAGATTCAGCAGAAGGTAAAATGCCACATTAAAACAGCAGGGGTTAAAGGTTGAGGTCTGTGAGGTTTCAATAGGCTAAAGGGAATGAGCTGCACAGGAAATACCCACATAAATCAGGTTCTCATGGAAGCGTTTCCTCAGGTTGTCCAGAAAGGCACTCTCACTCGTGTAGGGGTCCAGGAGAACAAAATCCTGGATGCCCACCCGATCCCGGGCCGTGAGAGAGGCTTCCATGTTCCTCAGGATCCGGTTACACCGATCCTCTAGGCTCTGAGTCAAAACATCAGAAAAATTACAAGGAAACAACAGAAGTACATGTTATATAACATGTTATTGTCCATTCAGGTCAAACTCCTAAATTCCTAAACTAAACATTTGGTCATAAATTGTAACCTAGATTGTTCGTTTATACACGACCAGAAAAAGGGACCTTGTCGTTTTTCACAGGGCGCCATTTTGAAAATGATTGATTGATTAGTTTTTTTTTATAATGTATATGTTTTTTGAACTGCATAGTTTTTTGCACAACTTCATCTCTTATGCTAATGTGGCAAACAATTTTCCTAGTGGGATTAATAATATAATATAATATAATATAATATAATATAATATAATATAATATAATATAATATAATATAATATAATATAATATAATATAATATAATAACCCAGGATGGTAGGTTAAACCCCAAAATCAACCCAGGACTGGTCTATTTACTCAAATACGTTCTTTTTTCTTTACCTGCAGTTTTTGGTTATCATAGGCAGTTTATAAAGAAAATATGACAAAAAACATAGTTTGAGAGAATTGAAATAGTATTATTTTTACTAAAGTGCTGCAGCTGAAAGATGAAAAGGCCTTCCTGAATTTTCCTTTGTTTCTTTCATTTTTTATGGACCCACTTTGCTTAAGAGCTACATGTTATTGAAAAGACATATAAAAGACAAATTTACCTGTCCTTTAAAAAAAGTGATTGAAAATGATTGAAAAGTGGAAAATGGAAAACATGCCTACATAAATGTTTAAATTATATAGATTCATCACAGGCCTAAACAAATGTGACTTTTAATATCACTGCTTTGGTTTAATTCAAACAGAACTTTTATTTTTATTTGAGCTAAAAGACTTTTCACCATATTTTTAAAATTATTTCCTGCACTACAGCCATTAACTGTTCAACCTCAAATAGAC
Source organism: Crenichthys baileyi (assembly GCA_036173005.1). Lineage (NCBI taxonomy): Eukaryota > Metazoa > Chordata > Actinopteri > Cyprinodontiformes > Goodeidae > Crenichthys > Crenichthys baileyi. Next base: position 143,755 of record JAHHUM010002392.1, read on the forward strand.
GAAAAAAGATGTCCAGTGTTTGGAGGGATGCAGCTGTAGTTTTCTTTTTGTGTAGGATTTTTCTTTCTAAAGTAATTTTTTGTGTGTCATGTGTGAGGAAGACATTCAGACACATGCCAACAATCCTGGTAAAATATTTCTCCCAGTGGGCGCCTTGCTGCCTGCATATTTGTGCCTATATCTGTGAATTCCAGTTGGTGTCCTTGGCCACATCCGCTGTTCTTATGTCAAATCTAAATTCGGCCACCTCTATCATATCTGCTTCTGTGTTCTCTACAGACCCATTCTGTAAATATCAAAATAGAAAACTGAGTCTGGAAAACAGATTTTATTTTGAGTCCAGAAGCGGTTTCAACGACACCTACAGCAACTACAAGCAGCATCAAAGCATAGTTATGAGGTAGCAGAGTGCATGATTATATGCATAATTACAGGACATACCTAGCTACTTAATAAACAGCTCAGTTTCTGCCAGCTCACAATCAATGATTCATTGCACTTTGAGTACGGCAGTATGAAGGATCCCTCTGGTATCCTGTTTCAATAGTTTGCCATTTATCACTGCCGAGTTGACCTGTTATGAAGTCACATTTACTAAAGCTCATTCTCCAAGAAAATAAACCGCTCATTTAATGGCACAGCAGAAAGCTACAGCAAAATATTGCAATTACTGAAAAAATTCATGCCGGAGGTTTAGAAAACCTGAACCACATGCAAAGAAGTAAACAATGTTTGGCTAGAAGTCAAATAAAAAAAATGACCTACTCTCAAGGTCCGTAATGCTTGTCTGTGCCCCTCTTCTTTTTTTCCAAACTGAACTTGAACATCTGCTTTTATTAGAGGAACACAGGAAACACTGATAGATCACAGTCTCAGTTTCCTCTAATAGGAAGTCATAAATTATGTAGCGGCATTTACAAAAGGAAGTATACAGACTTTAAATATGTATTTGCTTGTCTTCTTTCTATTTGTGTTTGTGAATGGATGAAGATAAAAACACATAAGGACTGTATCTTCTATTTTTATAAATATCTTCATCATGACAGTTGTGATTATTAAAACACATTTTCAAACCAACGTCGTTCTAAATTCACAAGTCAAAAGGCCTTGAAACTGGCATGTACAAAAACAAAGATATGACTGCATTCTTTGAAGAAAATGTGTTTTCCATTTGGATCCTAAAAACTCTGTTGTCTTTCACTTTTTCCATCATATTGTTTTAACATTGCTGTAGAAAGTAAATGCAAATCAAAACAGTTGTTATTCATTCTATTCTCTCATCATTTTGCTGTTTTAGTTTTGCCAATTTTATTTTACAAAAAAAACAAAGCAATCTGTGCGTCAGCTCAGACCCTACTTGTTAGCATTTTGTACCTGCTTTGACAATGGATGATCCAAGGTAGTTTTCTATAATCTGTTTATAATGTACAGCTAGGAAATATGGCTATGTGACTCTGATATATATCTACCAAAAGGATGCTGCTCGTGGTTATCTTTGTTTGATCAAGAAACATAATCCATCATATCGCATGTTTGAATTACCACCATGCAGCCTTGGTTATGAATTATCTAGCTAGAAAAACGCTCTTCAGGCAAAAGTGTTGAGAATCACTAATTTCTTTCCTAACTACTTTATAGTGGTTACTGAATGTTGTGAAATTATTTCTAAACATTCTGTTGGGCACCAGTATACAGTACAGGGAACATGTTTGGTTGTGGTATTTAAGTCACTCAGTCCAAATATCACAATGTGAGTGTGTCTTCTGTGGCAGCCATCTTGTATTGCAGGCACAGCGGAGGCCTGCCTCAAATGCAGCTCTTTCATCGGATGTGAGCTGGTGAGAGTAGGAGTTTGATTGGTTGATCATGTATAGAATTTCAAAGTAATTAAGTGAAGTATGAAGTGACCTATAAATTGTGTATGTGTATTCCTGACATGTTTGCTTTATATATCATTACTTAGTTAATATTGTAATTATTTATGTGAAAGTTAATCGTATTTGTTTTTCTTTTTCCTCTCTGGAAGGATGATATAATAGGCCCGTTTGAACTGAGAAGACGGGACCTTAGTATATACGCTGGATGTAACTGATAATAAACTGATTTAGGGTGATGTCTTCTCTTTTCCACACTACACCTCTCTGCATAACAGAGAGATAAATCAAAGGAATAATTTTTAATAGTACTTTAATGTACTTTGTTACCAGCAGCCTGCATGTCACAAAAACAGTGTTTGCATTTATTTCTTTAGGTGAAACTATTAAAACTACTGAAACTAGCATATTTTGAGATGAGATGATTGTAGATTTTAAGAGAAATAAGAATAAGTCAAACACTTTTTCCATCATAATCGAAGAAGTTGAGGTGGTGGAGGAGTATAAATACCTCGGTGTTCACCTGGACAACAGACTGGAATGGAGATGTAACTGTGAAGCCATCTACAAGAAGGGACAGAGCAGACTTTACTTCTTGAGGAGGCTGAGGACCTTCAGGGTTTGCAGCAAGATGCTGCACATCTTCTATAAGTCTGTTGTGGAGAGTGTGATCTCTTCTGCCATCATCTGCTGGGGTAGCAGCATCAGAGCCAGGGACTTAAAAAAGCTCAACAAGCTGTTCTGGGGACTCCACCTGAAAATCTGGAGATCATTGTGCAAAGAAGGATTCTTCCCTGAGCATCCTCTTCATGAGACTGTTGTACAACAACAGAGTGTCTTCAGTCAGAGGCTTCTTCGGATGTGCTGTAAGACAGACCGCTACAGGAGATCCTTCCTGCCCACAGCCATCAGCATCTACAACAGCTCTTTAAAGAAACCTGTATAATATGAGCTACAACAATATTTAATTTCCCTTTGGGATTAAGAAAGTGTTTTTGAATATAATTGAATTTGAATTAAACGCATGTCTTTCAGGCAAGGTTAAACTTCTATGGATAGATTTTCAGGCCTAACACCCCACATTTTAGTCACATTTTAAAAGATAACAAGTTAGTCACTCTTATTAGAATAAAAATATAAGGACATTGCATTTGGTTTAAAACTTGTAGAGTAATTGAATTAATTAATCATATATTCTAGATGCTGATGGCATTACAGGCTTTAAAAGATGAAATGGTTAAGATAAACAAAGTGTGGGAATTTGCATGTACAGCAATCAGTCGGACGCAGAACATCAAGGCTGTTGTTGGCACGTCATGTTTTTTCAGCATCTAAGTTATCAGGTATCATTGAGTACAGAAGACAGATTGCAAAACAAAGGAAATGTGACCTCTGAAAACAGACGGAAGACGAAACACTATGCAGGAATGTTACAAAAACCACACAAAAAAAACTGTTTTCCTGGTATTGTTGTCATTTCACTTAAACTAAATGACTTGACTTGCTGAACTGTAAGCAAAAAAACTGAGATAAACTATGAAGCCACATTTAAATATAAGCAACCACAGTAAAACATATCTGAACAGGATAGTCTATCTTACTTGAACATCATCACCTGAGAGGACGCCCTATTGTCCGTGTCCATCCAGTATGGTGCTGGATCCTGTTACTCAGCCACAAAGTGGCAGTTAGCCTTCTGAAAGAGATAGCGGTCCTCATGGGCCACTAAGTGACACCACACATCACCAAGGGCAACATACGTTTAGGGGGTTCCAAGTGTCTGGAGAAACCTGACCTTCAACTGTCCTTCAAAGGTGCCAGTGCTAAAATGTGCCTCCCCTGAGTTAACTCATCATCACCTGCCTCACACTGATCAGCCAGTTCAGCTGAATGTTTTCGTCTTTGCATGCTAGACATTAGAGGGTTTTTGTCAGGATTGGCTAAATTGTCTCAAGTTTGTTCCTGAACAGATATTTAAATCATTTTGTACCAAAAAAAACCTGCAGCAGACGCTGAACACAGGATGGATTAAGCCCAAAAGAGTGAGCGGCAAATGTAAAGATGGCAAACCTGTGTAAGGATTATGATTATTGATTAAGTCATATTAATCAAAAATTATAATTAAAAATCATAATTCAGAAAATAATTTCTTAACCAAAATCATTACTTACAAATAGAAATCAGAGATGTTCTCTGGTGTTTTGATTATGGGCTCAAAGCCATTAATAATTACAATTAGTAAATTATTATGCAAACAGGCTCTCGGTGACAGGTCAGACAAAGAGCGGTTCAAGAATCTTTCATGAGGACTAGTAGATCGAGGCACGTGACGTCGCCCGGTAAGGCAGAGCCGGGTTCCCACCCTGGAGCCAGGTCTGGGGTCGGGACTCTCCGGAGAGCACCTGGTGGCTGGGTTGCTCCTTGCAGGACCCGGCCGGGCCAAGCCCGAACAAGAGACGCATCCCCTAGTGGGCCCACCACCTGCAGGGGGAACCGTGAGGGACCGGTGCAAAGACGATTGGGTGGAGGACAAAGGTGGAGACCTCAGCGACCCGATCCCCGGATGCTTAGGCTGGATCTAGGGACATGGAATGTCACCTCGCTGGGGGGGAAGGAGCCTGAGCTTGCGTGGGAGGTCGAGAGATTTCGACTAGAAATAGTCGGGCTCGCCTCCACGCACAGCGTGTGCTCTGCGAAAACATTCACCTCAATCGATGAGGGGACTAGGACTCTCTCATATCTACTCTTGGAGGGCCCACGGGGAGAGGCGGCGGGCTGGGGTGTGATTGGCTTGTTGCCCCACAGCTCAGCCGTTCTGGTGTTGAGGTTTACCCTGTAGATGTAGAGGGTCGCAGTCACTGGCCCTTCGGTGGTTGGGAAAGGTCTCTAACTGTCGGTTGTCGGCATACGGGCCATGAGCCGGTAGCGGTAAGGACAGGTACAAGTACACAGGACTCTTTCTTAAGACGTTCCCATGTCGGGGGTGCCTGCCCCCACTCCATAGTGCCCCTTGCCCGGGGACTCCCATACTATTATAGTGGGGGACTTTCAACGCATACCGTGGGAAACGAGAGTTGGGACACCTGGATAGAGCGTGAATTGGGAGGAGAATGGGCCTCCCCGAATCTGGAATCCGGAGTGGGTTTTGTTATTGGACTCTGTGCTAGTCACGGATTGTCCATAATGAACACCATGTCAACATAAGGATGTCCCATCAGTGCCACTGGCACAGGCACCCTAGGAAGAGAGGGTCAATGAACATACTGTTGTTGTCATATCATCAGACCTTCACCGGCCACACAATGCTTTGGACCTCTGGGTGAAGAGAGGGAACCTGAGCGTACACGATTCATACAGATACCTGGCTGGTGAGTGACACCTACACACTAGAGGAAGGAGTAAAGCCGGACAGACTTTGCCAGGCCCAAGCACATAGTGAGGGTCCTGCTGGGAGGCCTGGCGGAGCCTTAGGCCAGGGGATGTATCTTCACAGGCTCGCACACTCTCCCGCGCAGAGCTTTGACCAGATTCCGTGGGATGTTGGAGACATAGAGTATGAGTGGACCATGTTCGTCCACTATCTAGTGTCGGTTGCTGTTTGCCTGTAGCCGACAGCCGTAAGGTCCATGCAGTGGCCTTGTAGGGCAGCCCAATCCCAGACCCGAGTGTGGACACGGCAGTAACGGGACTCTTTCCACATTGTGTGGCGGTCCGGGGACAGTGCCTCTGGGACTGAAGACTGGGGTGGTGGTCCCCCTTCTCAAGAAGGATGACCGGAGGGTGGTGTTCAACTACAGGGGAGATCACCACTCCTCAGCCTCCCTGGTAAGGCCTACGCCAGGGTATTGGAGAGGCGAGTTTTCGAACCTTGGATTCAGGAGAGAGCAGTTGTGGTTTTAGTCCATGGCAGCGGAATACGGACCAGCATCTATACCCTCCACAGGGTACTTGGAGGGTCATGGGAGTTTGCCCCCACCGGTACACATGTGTTTTGTGGACCTGGAGAAAAGCATTCGACTGTGTCCCTCGTGATGCCCTGTGGCGGCGGGTGCTCCAGGAGGTATGGAATAAGGGGCACTTTAACCTTTATTAGCGGGCCATCCGGTCCTGTCAAGCGGAGCAGAGTTTTTGGTTCACTCATTGCCGGCACTACAAGTTGGACCTAGTTCCCGGTCTGCAGTTGGACTCCGCAGGGCCTGCCCCTTGTCAACCGGTCCTGTTCATAAATTTTATGGACAGTATTCTAGACGGCAGCCAAGGGCCAGGAGGGGTCTGGTTTGGAGGGGACCGGTGGATTTCATCTCACTTCTTTTTTTGCAGATGACGTGGTCCTGCTGCGTCCCCTCTAGCCAAGACCTACCAGCCATGCGTGGGGCGTTTCGCAGCCGAGTGTGAAAGCGGCTGGGATAAAGATCAGCCCTCCAAGTCCGCGAGGCCATGATTCTCGACGGAAAAAAGGGTGTTAGCTGTCATCATCAGGTTGGAGAGGCGTTCTGCCTCAATTGGTGGAGTTCAAGTAGATTATGGCGTCAGTGTTGTAAGGATGGAGGAAGAATGAAGCCGGGAGATTACAGGTGGATCGGTGCGGCTCGCCGCAGTATGGGTTAGGGGCACTAGTGCCCCCAAGTCCGCTTAGTGGTGAATAGCAGAGAGCCATGAGCTGAAAGCGAAGCTGTCAAAGAAGACGACAACGTTTACCGTAAGTATCAGTCTACGTTTCCTACTCTCACCTATGGCCAGGAACTTTGGGGTCATGACCAACAAAAGAACGAGATCCCAGATACAAGCAGCTGAAATGAGCTTCCTCGTAGGGTGGCCGGGTACTCCACTTAGAGATATGGGTTGAGGAGCGCTCGGCCCATCCGGGGAGGGGCTCGGAAGTAGAGCCGCTTCTCCTCCACATCGGGAGGAACCAGTGAGGTGGTTCGGGCATCTATACCGGATGCCTCCTGGACACCTTCCTCGGGAGGTGTTCCAGGCACGTCCCACCGGGAGGAGGCCCAGGGGACAGCCCAGGACACGCTGGAGGGACTATGTCTATCGGCTGGCCTGGGAATGTCTTGGGCTCCCCCCGGAGGAGCTGGAGGAGGTGTCTGGGGAGAGGGATGTCTGGGTGTCTCTGCTGAGTCTGCTGCCCCCGTGACCCGGTCCCAGATAAGCGGAAGGCGACGAGTAAGAGTAGGAGAAATTATTATTAATAATTGAGAATTATTAACCAAAACCACGCTAGATGTCACTGTTTAATCAACCGCTTCACCGAAGGTGGGGGAACCTTGACCTTATTATGACAGATAAAATTCACTACTGCACTAATAATAAACACAAACGCTTCTCTTAAAAAATATATAGGTGAAGGTTTATGGAGCCATATAGCCCTGATTACTACTTTCTGGTCCAAAACCTTCACCGAACTAACAAGCACTATTCTACACAAAGGGGATAAAAAATGACTAACAATAATAATAAAAGAAAATTAGCGATTGAGTGTTATGGAGAAAACCAGCAGTTTAGGGGAAAAAAGGGTTTTTGGGGTTAACTTGGAAAGAGAAGCCCCTCCTGGTGTGTGTTTCCCTCGATTGCGTGATCAGCTGGTAAAAACGGTGGGCTGTGCTTTTAAACCCACTAGCAGCTGTTTGCCCCAATTTCTTGAAAAAATAAAAAAAAATTTTAAAGGCGGGAACTCGGGAAAAAAAAAACCCCAGTAATAAAACGGGGACAAAGGAGTTTCGGGCCAGTGTAAAAATTTTAAAAAGTCCAACTTCTAACTCCTGGCTGTTTTGGATCACCCGGGAAACCCAAAAAACATGCCACCTTGCTGATTGAATCCCCTGCGCGTTTCAGCTCACTTCCCAAGCAAATCAAAACAGTCAGCATAAAAAAAATTCAATCAGTTTTGAGCAACAATTTGATACCTTAACTATGCCTCACCCGCCAGACGTTAAAGCCCTACCCGATTTAATATAAAAAGAACGAAATTACTCTAACATGATTTGTCTCTCCATGGGTTTGAGATGGGTCGGTCTGAAGAAAAAACGAGGGGTGGGGACCGAAAAAAATTCTATCTGTCCAAAAACTGGGAAAAATATGAAGAACCGTTTAGTAAACTGAATCAAAGGAGGAAAAACTATCCCCTTGGAAAAAAATCTCTGTGGTTTCCACCTGCGCTTGGTGTCGACGGGGTCTTCGATCAGTATATGAATCTTCTGACCTTCTTGTATCAGACAGATTTCCAGCTTTCAAGCTCTTCCGGTAATGGCCATGTGAAGAAAAACGTTCACCTAAGAACTTTTGTCTCTCGAGATATGCGCCTCCATTGCGTCGCCCAGTGAGACACGCTGGAAATGGCAACGAAAGCTTCTTTTCCGCGGGTTTTATAATCCTGGGTGACGTCAGAGCTGTGACGTCTGTTGAGCTGCGCATGTCGAACTGCGCAGCCTAGTCTGTCTGTCCGACCAAAATGGATGACCCCAACACCTGCAAAACAAGCCACACTAAACTGCACCATATCATAAATATATTTCATTTAAAACATCTTTGTGTTACTGCTTAATATTCCACCCCTATTGATATCAGACATTATGCTTTGACATACAGCCTTTTACATACTCTTATTTTCCCAATGAGTGCAGATAAATAGACCAACAATTGCTTATTTATCGTAAATATAATGTGTGCTTTTAAATATGTTCATTCAAATATAGTGTTCCACTTATCTGAGATCGGCTTGTGTTGCTAGCAGATTCTAGAAGGCAGCCCAGAAATGCTTCTCACCAGCAATACTCTACTGCTAATTCTGAGGGATCCCAAGGTGTCCTCTGGCCAAAAGAGAAATGGACGTCCTTTATGTTCTGGGTCTCCTCCAAGTGGGATGTGCCCAGAAACACTGAAAAAGGGAGGTGTCTGACAGGCATCTTGATCAGATGGCTAAACCCATAACTGACTATGGAGATTGGGAGATTGGGCGCGGTACAGGCAGGCCAGGAACAGACTTACAAAGGAGATTAAAGCAGCCAAGAGAAGCTACAGTGAGAAGCTGAAAAACAGCCTTTCTACTGGTGACACTTCGGCTGTATGGACTGGTCTGAGAAACCTGACTGCCTACAAAAGCCCCACCACCCTTCCTGAACAAAGTCCTCGCCTGGCCAACCGTCTGAATGGCTTCTACTGCAGACATGACAAGAAGCCATTCACACCTCAAACCAACTCCTCCACATCCCATTCAGGAACAGGTTCGACCAGCAAAGCAACCAACCCCCTACCTTCAGATCCTCTGCCTGCACTAAAGATCTCTGAGGATGATGTAAACAGGCTCTTTCAGCGCATGAAAACAAAGAAAGCTGGAAGACCTGATAACGTCTCCCCATCATGCCTGAAAGCCTGTGCAAATCAACTCGCTCCAATCTTCACCCGGATCTTCAACAAGTCACTGGAGAAGTGTGAGGTCCCCTCCTGCTTCAAACGATCCACCATCATCCCAGTGCCCAAGAAACCACACATCCTAGGATTAAATGCCTACAGGCCTGTAGCCCTGACGTCTTGTGGTCAAGAAATCCTTTGAGCGGCTGGTGTTGAAGCACCTGAAAGACATCACAGGCCTCTACTGGACGCCCTGCAGTTTGCTTACCGAGCAAACAGGTCGGCAGATGATGCTGTTAACTTAGGTCTACACTTCATCCTGCAACACCTCGACCGCCCAGGGACCTACGCCAGGATCCTGTTTGTAGAATTCAGCTCGGCCTTCAACACCATCATACCAGACATCCTCCACCAGAAGCTCACCCAGCTAAACGTCCCAGCCTCCACCTGTCAGTGGATCAACAGCTTCCTGACGGACCGACAGCAGCAGGTGAGACTGGGGAGCATCTTCTCCCGAACCAGATCAATAAGTACTGGTGCCCCCCAGGGGTGTGTTCTATCCCCACTCCTCTTCTCCCTGTACACAAATGACTGCACCTCAGCGGACTCGTCCGTGAAACTCCTGAAGTTTGCTGACGACACCACTGTTATTGGACTGATCCAGGACGGTGATGAGTCTGCATACAGATAGGAGGTGGATCGCCTGATACACTGGTGTAGTCAGAACTGCCTGGAACTAAACCCACTCAAGACTGTGGAGATGGTAGTGGACTTTCGGAAAACACCACCTCCATACACCCCCTCACCATCCTCACAACAACGTGTCGGCTGTGGATCACTTCAGGTTCTTAGGAACCACCATCTCTGAGGACCTGAGATGGTCTTCACACATAGACACTGTTCGGAAGAAGGCCCAGCAGAGACTGTACTTCCTGAGGCAACTCAAGAAGTACAACCTTCCACAGGAGCTGCTGGTCATCTTCTACACTGCCATCATTCAGTCTGTCCTGTCTTCATCCATCTCAGTGTGGTTTGGTTTCATCCACAAAACAGGACAGGTCCAGACTGCAACGAACAATCAGGTCTGCAGAGAGAATCATCAGGGCTGACCTTCCCTCCATCCAAGACTTATACAGGTCTAGGGTCAGGAAAAGAGCTGCTAAAATCTCTGCAGACCCACACCACCCTGCACATAAACTGTTTAGAGTTCTGCCTTCAGGCCGACGCTACAGAGCACTGTTCACTAAAACCAGCCGCCACAGAGACAGTTTCTTCCCCAGGCTGTTTCTCTGTTGAACATTCAATAAAATACCAAAACAGCATACAGATGTTGCAAATGCACCTTTTTATTTATATATATGTATATTGTACATTGTAAATATGTATATTCTGTAGTGCAAAAACAAAAACCAAAGAGCAAAGTGTACCGGAGTCAAATTCCTTGTTTGTATGTACAAACTTGGCAATAAAGCTGATTCTGACTACTTTCATTGCTGAAGACCAGAAGCTTTACACCAAGCTGACCACAGATGATGGAGATCCTCACCCTATCTCTAGGGCTCAGCTCACCCAGCTCTAGAAAATAAGTTAATTTTGTATCCACAATCTCCTTTTTCCATTCAAGACCATAGGTGTAAGCTGGAACATAGAGAAACCAGTAAATCAAGTGCTTTATTGTCACCATGACAGGCCAGAGCAGCACCCGCATTGCTGCAGATGAGACCCCAATTCATGTATCTATGTCCAGGTCCATCCTACCACAAATTGGGAAGATGACACCAAGATAACTGAACTCCTTTACTTGAGGCCCTCACAGATCCCAAAACTAACAGATGCAATCCATCGTTTTCTAAGTAAGAACCATGGCCTCATACATAGAAGAGCTGACCCTCATCCTGGCCATTTCACAACCTGTTACAAGCCACACAAATGCATGCTGAAGGTCATACCTTGAACCCAACAGACCAACATCACCAAACCAGACCCCTCCTGTCCATCACTATACTTCAAGATCCTTTCCATGAACACTGCAAACCGAATCAGTGACATGGTGGCAGCCTTAGTGGAAGTCTTCCCGTGCCTGGAACAAGCTTGAATTTGCACAGAGAATTCAGACCCAACAATTGCTTTGATTATACAAGGACTGGTGAGCACTTAATAGCACCCCCAGCACACCATACCCCCTCTGCACCACCACAACACATGTGAACTGAACAACCGGTCTCACATGACCCCTTCAGTGTCTTTGCAAGAGTAAAGATCTGGGCTTGTAGTCCCAAAAATTCTCAGAGTCCTTTCAGAGAGCTCCTATCCACTTTGCTGCTGAGAGCGACACTGGGCAAGGAGACGAAATCACTGCCATACTATTGAAAATGCATGCGAACGGCTGTGGACTACAAAACTCCGCTCTCGTCCCGAGGCTGCTATTCCGATCTACCGGAAGTAACAAAAATTACCCAGTGAACACGATGAGTGATCAAACTGAACTGGTAAAAATGGAGGCGCTAAAATCAAGGCAGTGAATGAAAACATATGACCGTAAATTTGATAACATTAATATTTATAACATTAATATTTACCATGTTATCATTTTAATGACCTCCAAATTCACATAGTCTAATTTTCACAGAGATAAAATTAATCACATGTTGGTTTTTTACGTCACTCAACTTTACCATGTTCCATATTTCACACCATTTCAAGTGAATTTTTGTTACTTTGACCCTTGATTGTAGTTGAATAAATGAGCACATAAACTTCTATCACAATTATACAATGATTAATATAGAGATAAGATTACCCTTATCATCCCCCTTGGGCAAAATTAAATAGCTTCAGCAGCAGGACAGGTTAAAGGTGCACCTCTAGTAAGGTAATATTAGGAAGGCTGAATAAATAATAGAAACAGGGCGCGGCGCTGGTGGTGTAGGGGTTAAGCGTGCGACCCATGTATAAAGTCTACAGTCCTCAAAGCAGCCATCCCGGGTTTGAGTCCTGGATCTGGAGACCTTTGCTGAATGTCTTCGCCCTCTCTCTCCCCCTATTTCCTGTCTACCTACTGTTGGAAAAATTGAAAAATACAGGTCTCTAGTGCCGCAGAAACGTGCATAAATAATAGAAATAACCATGAATAAAAATTGAACTAAATTGCAAACAATATAGTATAGAAAATACTATACTATTTTCTATACTATATACAGGGGTTGATAATGAAACTGAAACACCTGTCATTTTAGTGTGGGAGGTTTCATGGCTAAATTGGACCAGCCTGGTAGCCAGTCTTCATGGATTGCACATTGCACCAGTAAGAGCAGAGTGTGAAGGTTCAATTAGCAGGGTAAGAGCACAGTTTTGCTCAAAATATTAAAATGCACACAACATTATGGGTGACATACCAGAGTTCAAAAGAGGACAAATTGTTGGTGCACATCTTGCTGGCGCATCTGTGACCAAGACAGCAAGTCTTTGTGATGTATCAAGAGCCACGGTATCCAGGGTAATGTCAGCATTCCACCAAGAAGGACGAACTACATCCAACAGGATTAACTGTGGACGCAAGAGGAAGCTGTCTGAAAGGGATGTTTGGTTGCTAACCCGGATTGAATCCAAAAAACATAAAACCACGGCTGCCCAAATCACGGCAGAATTAAATGTGCACCTGAACTCTCCTGTTTCCACCAGAACTGTCCGTCGGGAGCTCCACAGGGTCAATATACATGGCCGGGCTGCTATAGCCAAACCTTTGGTCACTCATGCCAATGCCAAACACCGGTTTCAATGGTGCAAGGAGCGCAAATCTTGGGTTGTGGACAATGTGAAACATGTATTGTTCTCTGATGAGTCCACCTGGAGAAGCCCCAAAGAAGCGTACCACCCAGACTGTTGCATGCCCAGAGTGAAGCATTGGGGTGGATCAGTGATGGTTTGGGCTGCCATATCATGGCATTCCCTTGGCCCAATACTTGTGCTAGATCACTGCCAAGGACTACCGAACCATTCTTGAGGACCATGTGCATCCAATGGTTCAAACATTGTATCCTGAAGCCGGTGCCGTGTATCAGGATGACAATGCACCAATACACACAGCAAGACTGGTGAAAGATTGGTTTGATGAACATGAAAGTGAAGTTGAACATCACCCATGGCCTGCACAGTCACCAGATCTAAATATTATTGAGCCACTTTTGGGTGTTTTGGAGGAGCGAGTCAGGAAACGTTTCCCTCCACCAGTATCACGTAGTGACCTGGCCACTATCCTGCAAGAAGAATGGCTTAAAATCCCTCTGACCACTGTGCAGGACTTGTATATGTCATTCCCAAGATGAATTGACGCTGTATTGGCCGCAAAAGGAGGCCCTACACCATACTAATAAATTATTGTGGTCTAAAACCAGGTGTTTCAGTTTCATTGTCCAACCCCTGTATATATATTGTATAGTATTATCCTTGTCTACCACCCAGCTTACATGCCACTCAACCCTGATTTCTCTCCACACAGGAAGGGTCCACATGTAAGTTGCCTCCTGTCGCCTTCCTGCCGATCCCTAAGAGCAACGCTATACCATCAGGTTGTCACCAGTCAGCTCCACCCAGTCCTGGCTCCGAGAGGGGGCTTTGTCTCCCTTTTCCAGGTGAGGCAAGCCCATAAAACCATGGTAATCATTTATCGAGATTTTGCATTCACTGCAAGTCTGATTATTCCTTAGAGACCAATTTTCTATGGGACATCCTAGCAAAAGCCAAAGTCCTGGACAAGATAGCTCACAGGTTCATAGGCTTTTCTCAGTCCTGCAAGAAAGTAAATATTTATAAAATCTGCATAAATAGATTCCCAGTATCATAAACTGACTGGATTTTTATAGCACCTTTCTAGTCATAATGACTACTCAAACCCACATTAACCTAGTCAGACTCATAAATTCATATACATTTATACACCACTATGCAGATCGATAAGCAACCTTGGAGGAAGCTGGAAATGAAACCTCAAGTTTCCGAATGCAAGTTGACTTGTCTTCCCACTGAATCGCCCATTATCCAACATTCTTGAGTAATTTTATTTACAAGGAGTCAGAATTTTCTTTTTCTGAATGCAATGTTTATTTGGGGCTTTCTGAAGGTACTTCTTTTGTTTTATTTATTGTAAATTTAGTTATTTATTTTTTATTTGTATGGGCGCTTTTGTTGCCTTTTCATTTATGCCAGTCCAGTATCTAACCATTTACTATTTCCTACTGGATTTTTAATTGTTTTTTAAATCATGACTCTCAGACACTGCTAATCTGCTGTAGATAGACCTTTAGGTGTGAAATTTCATCTTTAGTCCTCCTATTGTTCACTTTCCTTTCTTATTTAGGCAAATGCTGCACAATGTGCTGTCATGATCAGGTACAAGTGATGAACATAAATATGCAATACATCATGGAAAGACCTTCTGAAACCCTAAAGACTTATTGATCAAGACCCCTTCTAAAGGTTGCATAGTAATGTAGATATATCATAGTAATGTAGATAAATCAGCTCAAGTAATTTACCTCCCTCACTTCCAAAGCCATGTGTGTCATGGTTGAATCGACCTTCTGTAAAGATTTTCAGTCCACAGGTGTACAACTCAGGCAGACACAGTCCAACAAAGAGTCTTTAAAATTTGAGAATGTCTTCTATTTTTCAGCCTCTTCAGTTCAGCAATGGTATAATCTATTCTGTCTTCTGATGCTCCATTGTCCATCCAAAATGCAATATTGCCTTAAAACAGCCCTTGTATCACAATCCAAAATAGAAAAGGGTGGAACTGCTGCTTCCCGCTTAGCTGTTGCCCCTGCTTTGACAGCAGCGATACAGTAACAGGCCACCTGGTTCTGGAAGCAGGGGGTTACTCAAACATTAATAGAGCCGAAGCAGCAAACATTCATTCAGTTCTTCACCTGAGTGTTGAACTGTGTGTATAAGAAGTCTGTGTGAGTGTTTTTTGCGTCTGTGCAGGTATGTAATACAAGGTTGTTGTAACGCGATCCACCCAGAGACCCACTCTCACCCTCCTGCACACAACATTACAGGAAAGGTGTTCAGTTACTGATCTTTGATTAGGTGGATGTATTTCAAAGTAATTACCTGCAACCTAATACAACTAGAAGGGAACAGATTAATTTAGGACTCAATGATCTCAAATTATTTGCACTAGTTATCAAGATAAACAATGACCTGACTTCAATGTCCAGTATCAAAGATTTTTATTTTTCTAAATGTGAAATTATATACATGTTATAATATTTCTTATTAAAATCTGGGAAATAGGAAATTCAACTTGAGCCAAAAAAGAAGTTTCAAAAGCATTTACTTTGGGACATGTTTAGTGTAAAATAACATTTTAATCAAGGACAGAGCTGACAGAAAATTAGAAATGATGTTGACACTGGCAACAGTCGTCATTGTGCAACACTATCAACAGATCTGCTGCTGCAACCTTTTCTTTTTCATTTGGTTAGTTCAGCCATGTCAGGAAGTGGTGTGCTGTCGTCTAATAGCACTTGTTTAAAATTTAACATTGCTTCCTGAAAGCATCAACGAAGCCATCTTATGTTACTGTCTCATGATTGAGGAAACCACACAGTGACACAAGAGAGCAGGATGGAAAAATGCTCATTAACATATTGTATTCCATTATGTGATACTTACACATTTCTAAGACCTCCACAAGCCCATTTCTCTAAAATACCTACAAAATTCTTAGTTAACAAAATTATTGTGGCTCATGGGTGCATAGAAGAAATATAATAGAAAAAGAAATAACCTGTATTGTCCCACAGTGGGGACATTCAGGTGTGTCAGCAGTGTCACAAGCAATGTAAAACGCAAACTGAAGTATACAAGTACACACAAATGTAAAAAAACTAAAAAAATCTAAAAGTGAGGGTAGACAGTAAAGAAAAATATACCACATGAGAAAAATAAATAATGTACAGTTATTAAAAAGGGCATACTCAAATTCAATGAAATGCAACTGAGTAGGGTGATTTGAAAATTCACCAGAAGCTCATTTGTAATTGTGCATGAGAAAACAAAAACACACTATTTGCAAAAAATTGAAAAACTGTGCAAATAACAGCAGGGATGTAAACCCTCATTGAGCATGTTGAGAGCAGTAGTTATAAAGTCTAACAGCTGCTGGAAGGAAGGATCTGCGATCACACTCCTTTGGGCACCTCTGAACTATGACACATTTAAAGAAAATGCAAGTTGCATATTGAAGTAAGGCAAGGTAAGGTTTATACAGCACATTTCAGCAACAAGACAATTCAAAGGGCTTTACATGATGAAAAAAGTACATTCCAGTGGGATGACAAAGGAAAGCAAAGAAATGTTGGACTACAAACGTAATGATCACAAATGTTTTGTAAAAATTGTGAGACTAAACGAACCCCTTGCAGGAAAATTAAAATCTTTAACCATTCATTGATCCACTTGGTGCTTTTTGGTCCATATTTTTTCATCATAAATTAAACATTTCTGCTCAGGTGGAAACTCCCAAATCACGGCTTTACCCAGTAGAAAACTTATAAATGGACCTTTATATATACTATAATAGAAACTTTTACCTAAATATTTTAGTTAACAGTTTAAATAGAACAGTCAAAAGCAACTCTAAACCAGTGTGTTTTTGATTTAAAAGAATTCAGGGATTCAACATTTTTTGGATGTTTATTCCAGGTTAGTGGAGGATAAGAACTGAATGCTGCTTCTCTATGTTTGGTTCTGATTCTGGGGATGCAGAGTAGACTTAAACCAGAAGACCTGAATGGTCTGAAAGAATGATACAACAGCAATAGGTCTTTAATGTATTTTGGTGCTAAGCCATTCAGTGATTTATAAACTAACATACTGTAAGTATTTTAAAGTCTATTCTGTGAGATACTAGGGAGCCAGTGTAAGGACTTCAGAACTAGGGTAACGTGCTCTACTTTCTTAGTTTTAGTGAGGATGCGGGCAGCAGCGTTCTGGATCGACTGCAGGCTGCCTGACTTTTTAGACAGACCTGTGAAGACACTGTTGCAATTATCAATTCACCTAAAGATAAGTATTCATCACCTGTTCAGTTGTGGATGGATGGATGGATGGATGGATGGATGGATGGATGGATGGATGGATGGATGGACGGATGGATGGATGGATGGATGGATGGATGGATGGATGGATGGATCAAACAAAATTAATGAAATGTAAAGTAGAACCCAAAACTCGTTCTAAACAAACATACAGCCACTCTGATAACGAATACTTAACACTGTTTAAGCTTTTAGATGTTGTTTTTTGTCAGATTTTTTAAAAATGTGACAATAACAATACTTAAAAACATTTTTTTATTCCAAAGTCTCAATTACTAGTATGTACTCTGCATCATAGACAGTGTGTTGTCTCTTTATTCACTGTTTCTGAGGAAACCAAACCAGTTTATCAAAAAGTTCAGTTTTAATAAATCCTAACCAACTGATTCCTTTTTCATTTTGAGCAAATAGCTTGTTGCTGAAGTGGACTCTGATCTTAGTTTTAGGAGTGGTACCAAGTAAATCACACAGTCCTCTAAACAGATTAAACTGTTACAGATGCAAACTCTCCCACCGTAATACATTCAAAATTGAACAACAGGATTAAAATTTATCTTCATATGAAAACTGTACAGGATATCAAACCTTACCTTCGTTTCCATCTTGGACTTCTTCTTGCGAAGCACTACAGCCCTGCTGAGTTTCTACAATGTTCAGTGTGAGCCTGCAGCTGATATTGGGACCGAGGGATGTGCTGTAGTCAACCTGTCCTGTATTTATGGCTGTCCATGCCGCAGCCTCAGCACGTCCTTTGATGTCCTACTTCTGAACCTGGCCTTATTCACACACAAGGGAAACGAGGACTGAAAGATTCAGATGCTCATCAAAAGCGACAGGAAATATAATTACAGAAGAAATGCACTTAATCCCTGTTTGAAGGCAGTTTTGTTTTACAGTATGTGCTTTGGACAAGTAGATCACCAGGATAATGTATTTATTACAGAGACAGAAAAAGGCTGGTTCAGGTTGGAAAGAAGATGGACAAATATTCCAGTGTAGTTGTGTAGTTTTAATACAATGTTAACTAGTTTCTGGTAACAGACTGGTCATTTTTAATGTCATTAACACAATTACTAAAAAAAATAAACAAAAGAAACAAGAAATACCACTGACGACATACAAGGTTTAGCAAGAAAGTCGAAAAACATTAGGGTAATAGCACAACCTACAGTCTGTCATACATTATGACACTCATGAGAAACTACATTAAAAACTGTATCAAATGAATTCTTTTTTTTTTTTTTTTACAGAACACCTTATATTTTTTAATTTGAAACATATAATTAAATAAATTCCTTATTTTTTCCATAAATTCCTTATTTGTAATCGAACAGTTCTTTTTGGTGTTTTGTGGAAGTCAAAACAGAAAAGAATCACTCGTCAATAACTAGTTATGCCTCTATCCATGCCATGTCAGATGTTTAAAAAATGAACATGACTCAAATGAAGCAAAAAACATATCTTTAGTTCTTGTAGATTGGAGAATAAAGTGAATGCCATTCATCATTAATGGCCTATTTCTATTTAAAAACCTTGAAAACAGACGCATTTATTATTTCTTCTTATTTCTTTTATCAGAATTTCTGATCCAGCTATTCTATTTTTTTCTACATTTTTTTCATTTTTTAACCAAACTCAACAATACATTGTTGCTGATTATTACATTTTACTCAAAAGGACCGTCTTATGCAGTTTCTAGTGTCATTAATTTAAATATTTTTTTCTTCTAGGATCTTCCATTTTATAAATTGCATTTGTTAAAACCCCATTTGCTTTTCGTGCCAGCGCAATGATCCCTGTATAAAGCTTTATTGTGAATGTCTGCTTGAATTGCCACACTCTTGTTTCCTGGTGTGACCACGCCCCCTTCAGTTTCTGCAGGTATTTTGTTCACTGATTGGTTGTATCATTGAAACTTGAAGCGACTGCTCTGGCCGGTTTGACAACAATTGACCAGTTTGTCTTCAGCTGAAGTTCTGCGCCCTGCTGTCTACTCCAGGACTGCAACATGGACAACTGGAATAGATCTACTAAAGTCACTTACAGGCGCTGGAGTAATCCTGAACCAGGGTAAAAACACCCCCAGATTGTGTTGCTTTCTTTTTAATTCACTGAAAGGTGATATAGTCTTAGAAAACGAATCTGCTTTCAAGGTTTCCAGAGCTAATAATACTTTATTTCCTCATTTGAACATATTATTTTACACAGTTAACTATGATATACAATGAAGGAAGCCATTTTAATTGGGTAATGACTGAATGTGTTCTTTCTATGTGTTGACACTTAGAAATGAAGGTGATTTTGTGGGTCACACTGATGAAGACCAGGCCACTGATAATGAGATCTGCACTATTGCCTCAGCAATAGTTGACTCAGGGAGCAGAGAGTCTGCAAACAGCTCTGGAAATTATAAAGCTGCAGGTTTGTACAGGCCGCTTGCAAATCACACAGACTTATTTTCTTGTGTTATCAACTATTTCTGAAGGCACATGGTATACACAGATTTAGCAGTGTCATAATCAGCTGATATGGACGCATTTTAGATTTTTCCTAAGAAAAAAAATGGAGACTGTAATGTAAAAAAACAATTATCTTTTTTACAAGTCAGTCTGTAAGTAAGAGATCAGTTTATATGGGCCATGGCCCATTTTAGTGTTTGATTATATAATTAGATCCACAACTGAAAAAAATAGGATCAATGCTCTAAAGTTTGCCTGCTGATTTATTTACCTTTAATAACTGAATCCAGATTGTTCAGTAAGTCAACTTTCAATGTCCTGTAACACTATTATACTATTGTAGGTCCCTTGAACAAATATTATTGTCTGTGTCTATGTGGGAAAAATTGCATACTTATATGAGAGTAATAATACTTTAGATTTGAAATCACAAATAAGTTAGAGACTAATCATATATTGTCCAAATCAGTGTAACATCAATGATTTTAACACAGCTAGAGCTTTACTGCATGCAACATTCAATCCTTTAGCAAATCTTTATTCATGTACAGTACCTTGTAAATCTAATCATACACTTCGGACATGTGGTCATGTTAAAATCCAAAATGTCAACGTAATTTATTATGTTTTTATTTGACAGGCCAAAGCAAAGTAGTTGTGAAGTTTATTCGGATAGCACATTTCAGCAACAAGACAAATAAAAGGGCTTTAACCAAATTAATGATGTTGCAATTAAAAGTTTAAATAAAACAGTCAAAGCCAACTCTAAACAAAAGGATTTTTAACCTTGATTTAAAAGAACTCAGGAATTTAGCATTTTGCAGTTTTCTGGAAGTTTGTTCCAGATTAGTGGATCATGAGAAGTGAATGCTGCTTCACCATGTTTGGTTCTGATTTTAGGGATGCAGAGTAGACTTAAACCAGAAGACCTGAGTGGCCTTGAAGGTTGATACAACAGCAATAAATCTTGGTGCTAAGTGATTTATAAACTAACAAAAGTATTTTAAAGCCTATTCTCTGAGGTATAGGGCACAGCCAAACTGTTGCAGTAATTAGTTTGACTAAAGATGAACGCATAAGGGAAAGGTTGGTGGGGTCTCGAGAGTAGGAGGTCTGGGGTCTTCAGTTGGGGCCAAGGGGGGGTGGGGGTTCCATTCATCTTGTTGGAGGCTGGGGGAGATTCCCTAGTGATGAAGAAGTCTCTTTTTGTGTCATTTTTTTTCTCCATGGTTCATCCTTATCTTAGCAGGCTGCGATTGTCCTTCAGAACCCTGTTCTATCAGTTGTTTTGTACTCTCATGTCTCCTGTTTGTTGCTGAGGCAGCTGGTGTCTGATTCACAGAACAAAACTGGAAATGGTGAGTTGTATTTCAGACTTGAGACAAAATCAATCTTCCTTGAAATTATGTCATCTTACAGTGAAAATATTGAAGATGTCAATAAAGTTTACCGTTCTGCAGCACATTCTTTCATAAGCAGTCTACTGAATCTTTCATCTCCACCCCGAACTGTTGGTAGAGGCCCACTGAAAAGACCTTGATATTGAGACCTTGAACTTTGTTCAGCAACTGAGTGAAATCCTCTTTCTGTGTGTATGATGTAGAGACTTAGGTTTTTGCCCTGCAATATATCTCAAGCTCAGTCAGATTTTGCAGTCTGGAACATGTTTTCCCATCTTCACATCAACTCTGCCCAGCTCCAATGGCCCTGCTGAAGAAGAAAAAATCCCACAGCATGATACCTCCGCCACTATGTTTCACTGCAGTTTTGGTAATTTCAGGGTGCAGTGTTAGTTTTCTGCCATACATAGAGTTTTGCTTGACACCCTAAAGCTTCAATTTTGGTCCCAACTGATCAGAGCACTGTCTTCCATATAGCATTCTTCCTTCAACTTTTCCACAAAGACTAGGTTGGTGGAGTGCAGAATTAAGAGTTGTCCTGTCAACAGATTCTTGCACCTGACCTGTGGATGTCTTAGGTCCCCCAGATTTGCTGTGAACATCTTGGCTTCTCTGGTTAATGCTCTCCTTGCCTGCCCACGCCTGGGTAGATATGACGTTTTGACACACGTTTTCTTTTTCTTTTTGTTGGATAGAAGCTTGCTCAGTAAACTGTTTTAAGGTCTGGTTATTTGTGTTATATACTAACCCTGCTTAAGCTTCTCCACATTATCCCTAAACCTGCTGCTGTGTTCATTGGTCTTCATGATGCTGTTTGTTCTCCAATGTTCTTTTAAAAACCCTTGAGGCCTTCACAGAACAGCTGGATTTGTACTGAGATTAAATCACAAAGACTATTAAGGACAGTTGGTTGCACTGGGGTGTATTTAGGCCTATGAGGGTAAAGGGTGTTGAATACAAATCACAAATTTTTATTAAAATAAGTAATCTGAATTTTGTCAAATTGCAACCACAAACAACTGTGAATTTTATTTGAGCTTTTATGTGATAGACAACCATAAATTAGCACATTATTGTAAAGTGGAAGGAAAAGGATACATGTAAGTAAAGTGCCTCACAAAATGACACGGATCATTCTGTCTTTGCCCCTTACCTTTCGCAGAAACCTTTACAGTGGACAATGCACTGGAAGCAATTGGATTCGGAGTCTTTCAGTGGAAGATTTCGCTCCTTACGGGACTCGCATGGGTAAGAATCCCTAAGAGATGCCGAAGAGCCTTTCTGTCATTATCTCCATTTTGTTTCTATCTTATGTGTTCCCCTGCATCAGATTGGAGATGCCATGGAGATGATGATCCTAAGCGTCCTGGGCCCCCAGCTGCACTGTGAGTGGAGTCTCCCCGGCTATCAAGTGGCGCTTATAACATCCGTAAAGAGCCTTTAGGTGCTTTTTGAGAAAGTGGTGATAGTGTAATTGATGATATTGTTTGCACTCAGTTTTTTTATTATTCACATCAGGTTGTCTTTATTGGGATGGGGTTCAGTTCTGCTGCTTGGGGTAATGTAGCTGACAAGTACGGAAGACGAGTAGTAAGTGTCACATCTTGGCTTTTTAAGGTTGATTTGATTTCCTTTCAGTACCTCATGTTTTTCTGTTTGTTTTTGTGGTAAAAGGGTCTGACAGTTTGTATGTGTTGGACTCTGTACTACGGCCTGCTGAGTGCCTTCAGTCCAGTGTACAGCTGGCTGCTGGTCCTTCGAGGCCTCGTAGGCTTTGGCATCGGAGGAGCACCTCAGTCGTAGGTTCTCTCCATTTTTCTTGTGAAAGCATTTTTTTGATGGGTTTTGGAGGATTTGTTTGAATAACAAAAAATTTTCACTTTCTTTTTAGAGTGACTTTGTACTCAGAATTCCTTCCAGTGAAGGCGAGAGGCATCTGCATCATGCTGATTGCGGTATTCTGAGTTTGTTATTGTGCAGTTTATCGAAGTTTAAACTAAAGTCATTCAGAAACATTAGGCGAAACATTTCTGACAGAAGCATTTCTGTTCTTAGGCTTTCTGGGCCATTGGTGCTGTGTTCGAGGTCTTGCTTGCCCTGTGGGTAATGCCGACTCTGGGTTGGAGGTGGCTGCTCGGCCTCTCTGCCATTCCAATAGGAATCTTTGTTTCTTTCTGCTATGTAAGTATATTTTATGACATTATGTGATCTCTGTAGCAAAATAAGCCATTGGCAAACTCTGAGCTACCTTCATGTGTCACACAGTGGTTGCCTGAAAGTCCTCGTTTTGATGTGCTGTCAGGGAGAAGAGATAAGGCCATGGCAACTTTGGCTCGCATCGCCCGAGATAATGGCAAAGAAATGCCTCGGGGAACACTCATTGAATATAAACAGGTGAGGTTGGGCATAAATGTTTACTCAGGGATGAGATGATGAAGATTTGCTCACAGCATGAAGATTATGTTTATTCATATATTAATACAGTCATCAATTTTTGTCTTTTATTTTCACAGAGTGAACGTGGACAATTTAAAGATCTTTTTTCTCATCAGTACTGGAAGACTACTCTTCTTCTGTGGTTTATATGGTTAGTTTGATGAATGTATCATTGATTAGTGTATCATTGGGTTTGTAGCTGCTCAGCAATCAGCAAAAAGAAACTGCTATATAGAAAGATTAGTGTTATATTGTCATAGTGATAAACTCCAGTACAAGATATTTACCAAATGAATGTAGCGTTGTAGGTTTAGTGTTCTGTGTGATGTTTTAATGAGCATCTAAAGTGCTTTAAACAGCCATAGCACATAGAAACTGGGAGCAACACAAAGCTCGCAAATCAACAGGTTTTATCAGAACTTTATATGCACCATCATGCACATGAATGTCATATTGATTTTGAGTTTTCATTGATAAATTTCGCAATTTTTTTTAGGGTTAAAGGTTTTTATGTCAAACAAAACATTCTTTTTTATAATAGTAATTGAATGCACAAGTTTACATTTAATTTCTGTAATCCACACACCTGAACCACATACTTTTTGTTGCCATCGACAAGTTTAATATACAAAATGAGCTGTACATTTGACCAAAATGAATGGAGTTCATTAAAATTAGGTAATTTCCAGGGACCGACCAGGTTTTTAAATGTACTCCTCAAATTATTTTAGGGGGGTTGATGAACAGGGACATCCCAGAAGTTTATTGCTCTAATCTCTGCTTGGAATAATTGTCCTGTTGGAAAACACCTAATTATGTCTAAGTGTCAACTACTTGGCTCACACACAGATGACAGAAAAGTCGATGGGATGTTCAGGATTTACCAAAGTCCAGTAAAGTGATTTCAACTTCCACTTGAACTGAGAGGGTACTGAAACAACTGAGCTTCTAGCCCAACTTAAATTTGCAGATGCCCATATGGACAAACCAAATGCCTTCTGGAGGACAGTTTTATGGTCAGAAAAGTCGAGGATTGATCCTTGTGGCCACAATGACAAGATATAGGTTTTGAGGAGTCAAGTTGACGCTTTTAAAACCAAGATCATTGTCCCAGCTGTCAAGCATGGCAATGGTAGCATCCTGCTGAGGCCCTGTGGGTGGAATACCAAAGACGGAGAAATGCCTCCCCTTTCTTCCAACTTTACATCAAATCCATAGGTAGATCCGTGAAACCTGAACACAACTGGATCCTCCAACAGGACAATGATCCCCAAAACACATCATACCTGGGTGTGGATAATTAAAACAGCTCACATTAACGTTTTTGAATAGCCCCCCCAAAGGCACTCCTGAAAGATTGATGGACAATAATTAAAAATCAGGTTAATTGTATGATCATACAATGAAAAAGAAGGGCTCAAATAAATTATTAAAAATCCAAAATAAATATTACATTAATATCCATGATAAACATATGTAAACTTCTGATCCCAGCTGTATGAGTTGCTCTAATTCCCACTATTTTAATATATTACTTTCTAAAATCTAACCTTTGCTCCTGTTTTTTTTTTTCACCAAAGGTTTGCAAATGCCTTCTGTTACTACGGGATTGTCCTGTTGACCACTGAGCTGTTCCAAGCAGGAGATTCATGTGGAAGTGTGTGCCATCTTCGAACCCGATAAAACAGTTGGACCTTTTTAATGTGACCAAACATAGATATAAAACTGCTCTCCTTCCTTATAGCGACCCAGGGAGCCAAGAACGAACCGAGGTGTAGACTTGAATGTAAATATTTGACATCAGCTGATTACAAGGATCTTTTATGGACAACCTTGGCGGAGTTCCCAGGTAAAATGCTTGCCAGTAGCTTTTTCTGAGGTGTGGAGTTGATCTGTAAGTGCTGTATTGTGTTCCACTGGATCACCCTAAAGAAAAATCTGTTACGTTTACTCAGCTAAAGCCCTCACAACATTTTTTTTCTGTTTTTTGCCCCAGGTCTTTTAATCATCCTTTTTGCAGTTGATTATCTAGGCAGGAAGAAAAGCATGGCGATTTGTTTCTTCATGTTTTTTTTGTGTATCCTGCCCTTGTTTGCTTGCATTGGGAGGTGAGATAGTTTGCTGCTGTTGTTTCAGAGAACAAACACGTTTGAGACCTACGGCATCGCTGACCCTCTGTTTCTTTTTGTCCTTACAGGATAGCTCTCACAATCTTCATCTTCATTTCCAGAGCCTTCATCTCAGGCGGATACCAAGTAGTTTTCGTTTACACACCGGAGGTATGAATCAGGTTTGCATTAAAAATATGTGTAGAGAAATGAAGCTCTAACACACTCTTATTATTGTGATTTAGGTTTTTCCTACAGAAATCAGAGCCTTAGGAATGGGGACTTCAAGTGCTGTTGCAAGGATTGGCGCTCTGATTACACCATTCGTGGCTCAGGTATGCAGCTCTATCATGCAGTTGAAACCAGATATTTGCATACAGTGTATAAAAATACACTCCCTTATTCAGACATTAGCTAGTGGTAATGTTGGAATCAGTTTTAGAAGAGCTATTATATCCACACAGAAGATAATAAAGGTGCATGCAGTGGGCTGACAACATATGTCATAATATGTGGAGAACTGGGTGGAATCGATAATCAAGAAAGGTATCTTGAAGAATAAATCTAACAAAACTTCAGGTCAGTTAGAATAACCAAAAATATTTCCATTTGCAAAATGTCAAAATATTGAGAGCGGATTTTTATTCCTTTCTTCAAACTCTTAATTTTGCATACATTAAGATTGCATTAAGATGGCAACGTCTTTAAACAGTTTGGAAAAGCCCAGATGATGATGACATGGCTTTGCAAGCTTCTAATTGGAAACATTTGAGTTAAATGGTGGCCCAACTGCAGGTGTATTTTAAGGTAGCACCTCAAAAGCACTTCTTTCTTATGTGACATCATGGAAAAATCAAAGGATATCTGCCAAGATATCCAGAAGCAAATTGTGAACCTCCACAAGTCTGGTCCTTGATTACAATTTCCAGATTCCTGAAGGTGCCTTATCCATCAGTTCAAACAACTACAGTCAGGTATAATCTCCATGAGAATGTCCAGCCATTATACAATGCAGGGAGAAGACTGGTTCACATTCATCTCTGGTGTCCTAGAGATGAATGTGTTTTGATGCAAAACATGTGTCATCCCCAGAACAAAATCAAAACCCCATGTGAAGATACTGGCTTACCCGGTACGACAGTTTCATAATTCACAGTGAAACAGGTTCTGCACCAAAATGAGCTTAAACCCCACTCAGAGAGGAATAAACTATTACTCCAAAAGCAAAATAAAAAGCCAGATTACAGTTGGCAAAATTAATTTTTGGAGTTATGTGCTGTGGTCTAATTAACCTATAATTTAGGTGTTTTGCCATCGTCACATTTGGAGGAAATAGGGGAAGGTTTGCAATCCTAAAATCACCATCCAGACTTTAATGTACGGGGTGGTAACATTACTGTATGTTGTTACCTTGTTTTGCTTCAAGAGGGAATGGAGCACTTCACAAAATATGGTATCATGAGGAAATAACATTATGTGTAAATATTGAAGCATGATCTATAGTAAGTAAGTAAACTTTGTTTAAATAGCGACCTTTACAATCAAGAACCACATATAAAAATAAATGTATAAAAATAAAGAAAAAAGATAAACAGAAGGGCATAAAGCTAATGATAAAACAGAAATAACAGACTCGTGATCGTGTAGAGATAAGGCCAATGCATTCCTCTACCTGTGGGCTACCACTACTAGTAGCCTTTGATCAGAAGATCTCAGACTGCTTGGAGTGTGGAGCTCTCAACAGTAAGCGATATAGGCAGGAGCTTGACCACACAAAGCTGTAAAAGTGAGGGCTAAGATTTTCAAATGGATTTTAAAATGAACTGGTGGCCAATGTAAAGGGGCTAAAACAGGAGTAATGTGCTGACGGTCAAGATCCTACTTATTCAAACCACAGAAATAGGCTGTTAGATTAATAGAGAGGATATGAAATAGAAGCAAGAATGATCACCTCTAATTCATCTTCTGACACCAGAGTTTAAAGTTTGAAGATATTTTTCAGCTAAAAATGTTTCTGAGCTATCAAGAATGATGCTCCAATCACATGGCAGAATCACATATAACACCAAAGTGTTATATGTCAGGGGCAATAAATTGGGTCTTCTGTCTTATCAGAATTCACCGTCAGGCCACAAAGCCGATGTTTGTTAATGGTAAAGAAATTTATCAAGGAGACAAGTTTAGATATTCAGTTGGCTTAAAAGAACAATACACCTCAATATCATCAGCGTAGAAATAATAAGACATATCTGCAAACTGCCTACTTTTAACTCTTGTAGTGCCCTGTAAAAGACAAGAATAGATGTCAGTCTTAAATTATATTTAATATATCAGTCAGTCATTTTCTACTGCTTATTCCATAGTGGGTCGCGGAGGAGCTGGTACCTATCTCCAGCAGTCTATGGGCGAGAGGCAGGGTACATCCTGGACAGGTCGCCAGTCCATCGCAGGGCAACACACAAACAACCATGCATGCACTCATTCATACACCTAAGGGCAATTTAGAGTAACCAATTAACCTAACTGGCATGTCTTTGGACTGTGGGAGGAAGCCGGAGTACCCGGTGAGAACCCACGCATGCACGGGGAGAACATGCAAACTCCATGCAGAAAGATCCCCGGCTGGGAATCAAACCCAGGACCTTCTTGCTGCAAGGCAACAGTGCTACCAACTTCACCACCATGCAGCCCCTATATTTACAGCACCTGGTATTCCCAGGCGGTCTCCCATCCAAGTACTAACCAGGCCTGACCCTGCTTAGCTTCCGAGATCAGACGAGATTGGGCATGTTCTGGGTGGTATGGCCGTAAGCCATATTTAATATATAAAATGTTAAATTTAGAAGCATGTTGCATGCTGTGGTATTTATTCTGGAATGTCACCATTCTTGTTCAGTGAATCATTTCACAGAAATACCATTGAAAATATACATCAACAGTTAACACTGTTGCAATCCTGGTGAGACCCTGAGTTTTCAACAAAAAATTATGAATGTATTTTGCTTCTTTATACACATTTCGATCTTTTTCATGTTTTTAGATCCGTAGTGGTGACACACAGACAAATGTATTTCATTAATTTAAGTAGATTTAGTCAGCGGGGAAAACAAATATTACGTTGAAGTGGTTGTACACAGAAAGAATAACACTGTTAAAACTATATCATTGTAGATTAAAGTAACAAATATTTGCAGGTTTCTCTGACTCTACATATTTTGTCTGTTGTCTCCAGGTGATGCTCAGGACATCAGTGTATCTGACCATTTCGGTTTACTGTGGCTGCAGTCTGCTGGCTGCCATTGCATCCTTAATTCTGCCTATTGAAACTCTGGGCAGGGTTCTACAGGAGTCCGAAGATTACCAGGAGGCTGTAGGGCAAACAACC
This sequence comes from Crenichthys baileyi, assembly GCA_036173005.1. Classification (NCBI taxonomy): domain Eukaryota; kingdom Metazoa; phylum Chordata; class Actinopteri; order Cyprinodontiformes; family Goodeidae; genus Crenichthys; species Crenichthys baileyi. The sequence continues at coordinate 172,875 of JAHHUM010002392.1, forward strand.
AATGTAACCAGTCAATCAAATGGTACAGCACAGTCTATGGACCAGTAATAGGTCAACCAGGAACAAAATAAAATAATGTTTTGTGCCTTCTAAGCTTTCTGAGGATACGTTTGCCTATGGAATGATGGACTGAATTATCAGAATGATGATGATGAGTGAAGCGCATCAGTGGACAATCTCATTACAGGCAGGATAGAAATAACAGAAGGGCTGCTGTCTGCGTCTGATGAAACAGAAGTTTTTTCTTGAACTGTTTTATTCAAAGCTGTGTAGACTTTATTAACAGTTTAATAACCTAGACCAACCTAGATCAATAAAACTCCAACATTGCCTTGACTCATCCCATTATATCATTTACCCAAGTCTTATTGCACAAGCTATGTTTTGACAATTAAGCCCAAAGAGTCTGTCTCAAATTAATGTTTTGGTCATTTGGTTTTGTTTTACCACATAGGTTTGGACACATAGTTTCACTCAATATCCATAAAACCCTGCTGATTAATTCCTATAAGATATTACTTGGGGCCAAATGGAAAGATCATTTCTTTTCAAAATAAATTACCCCATATTTTTTCCACTGTTGTGTGTATGTGTAGTTTACTTAACTAGATGTGAGACCGCATGAAAAGAACACATCTCAGTGAAATAAAACCTTTATAGATGGGGAAAAAAGAACTGCTAAATGTATTAGATTTTACAATTACCCTTTATTTTTGAATTCAATTAAACTTTTTGTATTGTAACTTAGTGCTTGTCATTCCAGGCTTGTCCAAATCGGAACAATCTTTATAATAATCCATTATAATTTAATATCTTTTGGAAAATGGCTTGTAATTTTTACTATGTCTCATTTCAAAAGTAATCATATCCCAGGAAATGTAACATATTTTGACACCGTAAAACCACTGTTTATTCTAATTTTATGTATTAGACAAAACACAAAGTGGTGCATTATGATGAGGTGGAAAGAAATTGATTAATTGTTGTTATATATAATTTAAAAAATAAAAATATCACAAAACTGTGCTTTGGATTTGTTTTAAGCCTTCCTCTGTTATTACCTTTCCTTCCAACCTTTTGCTGCAATTACAGTGTCATATATGGAGCTAACAATTTGGACTTTGAGTCTGTTGCATTTATAAACTGTCTTATTGAATAAAATAGCTTCTACGCTATTCGTAAGGCTAGTAAAAAATATATTTTTCTGAGCTTCCAGAAATTTAAATGTATAAAAATACATTTATTTTATTGTCATGTTATTTTATTTTACTATTTATAATCTGTATCTTATTACCATCATTTTATAATTTATGTACATTATAAAAAGGCTTCTTGCACGAGTTTTATAATTTATTGTGAAATGTTTGTTGCATTTTTGTATTGATTATATAATTTCCATGATAATTTTAATAAAAGGATACTTGCATGGTTGTTATGTAGCAGAAAAACACTAACGGCATGGTATGGGAGTTCCTAGTCTAGTCTGTCACCTTGACAACATTGGCCCAATGGCAGCGCGCACGCGAACTAGGACAGCCAATCAGAGGCAGCCGCTAAATCTTCGTGTCATTTCTGCCCCGCTTTGCTACCTGCAGGTTGTTTTGTTTGTCTGTCCGCCGTGAAAATCTCTGGGACCGCTACCTGGAGCCAAACACGGGACCTCTGCCATCACTTCCCGCTCATGAGGGCTCCGGGAGCCGCGCAGGGGACACGGAGCGGGCTCTGTGGAGTCAGGTGGCGCTGAATGAGAGAGTCTGACTAGGCATTATTTTCTACCCGGTGACAGAGGCAGAAGCAGCGGCGCATCCTTCTCCCCTCCCTTCCCTTCCTGTTCCTCTGCTGCCCTCCACGGCCGCCGCAGCCCACCGGCCATGGCCCTGGTGACTCTGCAACGATCTCCCACCCCCAGTGCGGCATCCTCGGCCAGCAGCAGCGCGGGGGAGGTGAGTGAGAAAGCCGGGGATTGGGATTTGTGTGCGGGGTGGAGGGAAACGTTAAGAACGCTCCTGCAAGAACCGATACAATGAGTGGCGACTAGTATACTGCAAGTCATACCTGCTCGGTGCTTTGTGCACTTGACATGCTTCTGTTTCGGTAGTTTGTTGCCGCTTTGGCAGCGGATTTGTAAACAAAATCCTGCAGAGGGGGAGGGGGAGCTGTACAGGGTTTAGCTGTCAAGTCAAAGTGCTCATTTTGCACTCAGAGGCTGCTCTCCCTGCTTGTTAAGTGTGATTTGTGCGCTCACAGCTTTTGCAGTTTGGGAGAATAGCATCTTTTTGCACAGTTTAGTCCACAAACTCTGGGCTTTGCCTGTGACCTTTAAGTGATGTAATAAAAACTTAGAAACACAACTGTATTATGGGATGGTAGCTGATTTATGGAAAAAACACGTGGTTCGTTGCATTTGTCCTCAAAACCACACATAATAAAGATAAGCCAGCTTTTTCTGTCTGCAATTATCCTTTATTTCTCTATTTAAACAGCTGTTGTTGTTATTATATAGATTAAAAAGGAGATATTATTTTGACTTTTAATGCATTAACCAGAAAATCATACATTCAATATATCTTTCTTAACTTTTAACTTTACTGAGTGGAAAGAAAAAGCTTTCGCGTTCTTGCCTCATTCATATTTAAATAATTAAGTTCTTCATATCACATTTTCAGCACAGTGGCTCCCAATTCAGTAGTTAGGCGGAAGGAAGAATACATAACAACTCTGACCAGCAGATGGCGCTGCCATATGTTTTAGGGAAATCTGATTGTTTAACAGCAGCAAAACGTGTCACATTTCTGAATATATTTAGGTACTGCAAGGAATGAAACTGCTCCCGACTCCTTATAAACAATAAAAATATATAGGAGTCAATCTACGTAAAATGTGGAATCTCACAGTCACAAATCAGCCAAAATGTGCAACTTGAAAAAAACTTGAAAAGGTTAACTTCTGTTTGTGTTTGATATTTAAAAGTATTTTAATTTAGAAGTAATGCGCGATGTATTTGTTATTGGTGTTACCCGTGATCTAAACATTGTTTTATTGTTTTTTTTTTTAAATCTGAATATTTTTGTAAAGGAAGAATAATAATAATGTGAAGAATAATATCAGGAAAAACATTCTGTTATTTGTCATTTTTAATCAGGTGTTTTACAAAATTATTTGAATCTCAACTGTATATATTTTTTTCCAAAAAACTATCATTGTTTTAACAAGACAGCTGTGTTACAAATTCTCCAGTATCTTCTGCTTTCTTATAAAAACTCTCAATCCCTAAAATATTCCAGTGTTTTAAGCTACATTCATTGTTTTTAAAATGCACAAAAAACAGGGTCTAACACCAATGATGTCACATCAGTCATCCATGATAGCACCCATAGGGCACAATTTGACCTTTAATTTGTTAACTTTTCATTTTAATATTTCATTTTGTTTCCTTTTGTTTTTTAACATTTCAAATCCTAAAATTCAATCATTTATCAAGCTTTCATTGTGCTACTTCTGGTCACTTTCCAATATTACAGCTATTAAACATATTTTAAGCATTTTTAGCAGTGTAATCATGACATTTTTTAATATTTTCCTTAGTTTTTCAGCTGTAATCAGGATATTATTCTATTATCCTATTATTTAACAGTATTACATGCCAACAGATGATGTGATATATGATTAAAACTTAAAATTAACAATCTTTTACACAACATTATTATATAAAATATTTTAAAATAAAAATAGACGAGATTTTGATAACCTTGACATTTTGTTTTTCTTGAAATAATTGAAGCATCTTAATTAATTTTTAAATATTAGGAACAGTCTATTTGTAATCTAAGTGACATATTCATAAATATCATTTTTAAGTAAAACGGCTTACAGACATTGAAAGTTAAGCGACTAGGGTTTTTTTTTTTTTGTAGAATGACCCATATTGCCAAGATTATCTGAAGCATTTCATTCACCACTACTGTACAATTTAAGTTCTGTACGTTGTTTCTGTTTTTTCTTTTAGGATTTCGGAAGTGATGATGACAGGAAAAATAATCAGAGGTAGGATCTATGCATCCTTTACCATATCCTTAAGTATTGCATTATTGTTTGTGTTGTAAGTATTTGCTGTTTCATCCCTGATCAACAACTGCTGCAGATGCAACCAATATGCTTAATATGCTTAGGATATAATCACAGAGTTTAATAGTCCAACATTAAATATGACTAAACAAGATTAAAATTCCATCCATCCATCCATTTTCTATACCCGCTTCTTCCATACTGGGTAAGATTACAATTCCTTTAAATAATTTGGGACACCCCAGATAATGCTGTCATGGTTTTGTAAGTTTCTGATAGATTGTTTCACAGCATTTGGGCTAAATGGAGGCACACCTGCAGATGTATTTTAAGGTTACACCTGAAACACACTGCTTCCTTGTGTGACATCATGAAGGATATCAGGAATGTAATGATGGAACTCCTCAGCTGTGATTTCAAGATGCCTGAAGGTGTTCATCTGTTAGTTTAACACCATGGGAATGTGCAGCCATCATACTGTTCGTGAAGGAGAAGGGTTCTGCTTCCCACAGATGAACGTGTTTTGGTGCAAAATGTGCACATCAACCCTAGAACAAAAGGGAAAGACCATATGAAGATGATGACTGAAGACAATAGGACAGCGTCATTATTAAAATTAGAGGAAAAAGTCTTTACTCCAAAAGAAACATAAAAAGCCCGATTACAGTTTGCGAATACAGTGACGTACAAAGACTTACGTTTTTGGAGACATGTCCTGTGATCTGATGAAACTAAAAGTTTTAGTCCGTAATGACCATGGTTACATTTGGAGGAAAAAGAGGAAGCTTGCAAGCCTGAGAACAACATCCTAACTGTGAAGTACAGGGGAAGCAGGAAGGACTACTGTGAGGAGCTTTTGGAAGAAGACCCCAAACATTTCAACCATAAAGTCATAAAGATTAAAAGTCTAGTTCTAACAAACACTAATGAAATGTATGAAATCTTCTGAATTTTGTATTAGGCTCCAAAACATCTCTAAGAAAATCTGACTTTATTCTGACATTTAGCAAATTATTTTGGTAACCCTAACTGACCTAAAACAGGAAAAGTTTAATTTGATTTCATGTTAGACAATCGGAAAAAGTGTCTCTTTTTATACAGTCCATGTGAACATCTGGTTTTAACTGGATTACGGAAAGTCTGACAAATTTTATTTATTAATGGACATTTCAAATCTGTATGTTTTTTAAAAAGAGTAAACGATTCCAGACCTATTCCAGTTTTCCAGGTATTGACTATTTTGCAAAACTTACACCAATAAATCTTTTAGTTGGTGTTTTGATCAGGTATGGATCTGGAACTAACATCTATTTCAGAAACCACTCGGGTATTTTTTGGGGTCTTAGAGCCAACCTGAGGATGTTGGATCTGATTTAGTCCAGACTGATCTAAATTTTCAAGGATCAAACATTCTTCTATTCTGACTAGTCTTCTTGCTGCTGTCTGAACAGAAGCAGTGAGTCAGAATAATACATCATTAGATGGGTTTGGTGGTATTAGTTGTGTCTCTCTATCTGGTTTCCCTGCTCATGCCATTTGTAACTGTTGTCAGATAACTAATTTGTTTATTCACATTGGTAAATTGTGCCTGTGATATTCCAGCAGGGTGGTTGGACCAAATCTGGGCTTGATTCCTAGTCCCTTCCTGTGTCCTCAGTCTGCACACATTCGCTCAGTCTCATGATTAACCTTTTCATCTTGAAATACATCATCAGCTCTGAGATTTTACATATTTGGGTGCATTTGTTTTTATGATATTCTTATCCACCAAGCTCACCATAGCTGCAGGTATCTTTAAGTCGAAGCTTATGCTGTCTCTTATTTTTACCAAATTAGGCAGCCTCTGCAAAAACCTGGTTTTGCTATGTCATTCCAGAGATTTCATCAACGTCTGATCGGAGAAAAAACGGAATCAAATCTATTTTAAGATCAGTCTGAACTACTAAACGTGGGCCGACATGAAGTTGTCTGTTGCTAGGGGGAAAAAAATAAAGGCTCAACCATTTTACAGGCTTGGACCTATATAAAATCTTTATACTTTAACACAACAAGGCATTAATCATTCTTAGTAAAACACTTACGATGCGTTTTTAATTGTTAAGGTAAATACATTGTCAAGTTGCATTCAGAGAATTTATATAACAAACAAAATAAAACTTATTGATTTATAAATAATTACAGTATAATCTATTAGGATTGATGGGATGCTAATACAGCATCATTTGTGTTTTTGGTTAAACATTTCAGCTAAACCAAGCTAATTTTTACCAACGATGTGTTTGTGGGGAGATTTGTAATAGGTTGAGGTTTGGAATTTGCAATACCTTGTTATCCTTATTTTTCAGTCGCTCAGTTGTACTTCAGGTCCTTCTTTTGATTTTATTGTCCTGCTTTTTTATAGGTTTTGTGACATTAGTGGCTTTTATTCATTTGAGGTCATGAGACGCCCCTGATTATTATCTTGTTGGTGATCCTGTGATTTTCTCGCGTACTTTGATTTACTCCTGTATGCAGATGAGTTGTTGAAGGACTCGGTGAGTACAAGGCTTCCAAATCCTGTGGCTGCAAATCCAGCACAAATCATCTGCCCTCCACCACTGTGCTTGACAATTGGGATTATGTCTTTGTTCTGTTATGCTGGGTTTGGTTCTGCGTATTATGACCAAACATCTCTTTTTGGTCTCATTTGTCTAAGCAAAGTTGCCTTGTGAAGTCTTGTGTTTCATTCAGATCCAACTTGGTTAACCCCCCAACTATTCATACCCTTATTGGATCTAGACTTAAAATATGTTTCTTTTAGCAAAGAAGTTTGTTTTTGATAAGGAATGAGATAGGTGTCTCAAAAGATGATAAAGAAATGCAGAAAGAGTATCAGTTGCAAAAGTGTTTGTTAGAATTTAGATTTTATTTAGAAAGACATGTCAAAAATTATTCATGTCTTTCTCAACAATCAGTGAAAAAACCTTTATTGGCATTACAGCAATCAAACGCTTCCTATAATTGTGTAATATAAGCAACTTTTTGCATGTTTCCACTGGTACGTTAGCAATCTATCTTTGGTGATGAGCACCAGGTCTTTGAGGTTGGAAGCCCTCCTTCCCATCACCCTAATCGCAAGCTTCCTCCACAAATCAGATTCAAATCTGAACTCTGACTGGTCAACTCCAGAACATTAATAATATTTCCTGTCTGAAGAAACATGTTGGTAACATTAAAAGATTACTTTAAACCTAAATCTGCCAGGCGTATGAATAAATTGGGGCTTGACAATAAGTTGTGTGTAATATTCTGTCCAGATAGGGGAGAATTTCTTTCGTTAACCTTGTCCAGCAAGCCATACTCATTCAATCTTTTATTAACTGTACTGTCAAGAGTTTTAACAGTTAACATGGTAATTGAGGCCTGTAGAGTCTGAGATGCAGCTTTGCAATTTCTCTGATCATTGCATGGTTAGATCTTTGGGCAAATTTGCTGCAAAACCCAGTCCTGGGAAGGCTGGCTATCTTATATGTTTTTCACCGTTAAGGAACGAACTTCAAATTCTGTGAAACCTCATCCGGTTTTATGTGCATTAACAGTTGCTTCTCTTTTGTCATTGCTGAAGTCTTCGCACCTTGGCTTTGTGTTATCACACACCAGTATCCTAAAGACCAGCAAACTGCCATCACTCTTTGTTTCACAGAGGTGGTCACAGTTGCTGATGACCAGTCAGTCAAGTGTTGTTATTAGCAGCACCTAAATGGTGCACACTGACAGTGGAAGGCTACTTTGTAGCCACAGCTGTGACGCTGCCATAACATTGGTGCCACCAGACCCTCTGACCACCATCAGCTGGTGAAGTGACTTGCACAAGGACATAACGACTGACATGGACTGAGTGGGGTTTCAAACCGGCAACCCACCAGTTACGAACCCCTGCTACTTGAGCCACCGTCGCCCCACCTGGCTGCTGCCTTTCCTAAATCCTATAGAGCCAGCAAGGTTGTACTTAGTTTTCCTCCACAACACTTTTCCATTTTGACATCATTTTTAGCAGTTCTTCTGCATGCTGTTGTACACTAGAGGTTAGATTTAAATCCTTATAGAACCTGGTAAATACAAGATATTTTTTTCAGTACATCCTGATCCACAAAACCCTTAAAAGAGGCTGTACTGCTCTTGTCCTGTAATTGTATTGTTATAATATTACATATTATGACCCTGCTATTGTCATGTTTTAAACACCAGGTAACATTGAACAGCATTGTGAGAAGAAGAGGGTTAGTTTCACTTCACTCTCTATTAAACTTGAAAAACACAACACTACTTTGATTATTTTGACAGGCTTTTAGCCTGTATTGTCCTTCTTCCTGCCTATTCAACACCTAATACTCCTCAGTGGCTAGACAAAGCAGGTGAAAAAATAGATTCAGGATGACAAGTTTTTTAAAAACCGTTTCTAATACTGTTACATAACAAACCTTTCATAAACTTTTGTCCCCGCTCAGAGACAAGGCTTTTCTTTATCCAACCAACGTCACAGAAGTCAAAGCATGTGTCAGCAAAGCTTTGCCAAACACTACTTCCTTTGTGTTGGATTTATGGGTTAAAAAAAGCCCTGTCATCATTCATGATTCATCAACGGCTTGATTCCTGCATGTCAAACATGAGACGTTCCCACCCGCCTGCACACTTTCATTCTGAATGAGGGCATTGTTGCAGAGTGTAGCACGCTGATTGCTGAATCACGTGCCGCAAAGAGAAGACAGCAGCAGGGACATGGAAGAAGCGTCAGGGCGTGAGGTGGAAAGAAAGGAAAACATTACGGACATGAAAGATGGGATGAGTTAAACCAATTCGGGCTTCAATTAGAGGAACGAGCTGCTGTAGTACATGGAGACCAGGGTGGAAATTAGGGGAGCTTTTTGGACGAGGCTGAGCTTTTCCGAGGTGACTGAAAATATTAAAACCAGCAGGATGCATCTAGTTGTAAAGTCTTCGCATAAAGGCATTTTCAAAGGGCTGCCTCACTTCGTGGAGAAAGCTTCTCTTACTCGGAGGGAGATCTGTCGCATGTAAGTTCCCAGAGCAGCAAAACATAGAGTGATTGGGTTCATAGCAGCAGCTTAGGACATGGGAGAGACATCGAGTTAATTTACTATTAATTCTTACTTGTTTTAAGCCTTTCAGTTACTGTTTAAACTCATCCCTCAACTCCTTATAGTTGGCTTGAAAGGAGGCTGACTCGAAAGCAGTACTTTTGGGCCATTTCCAATTCTTAATTGTACTTCGGCTCTATTTTAACTCATTTTTGACCTGAGTCATTCAGCCATAAAACCTAAACCCAAGAGGTGAGACAGCGTGTGTGTATATACAGGGGTTGGACAATGAAACGGAAACACCTGGTTTTAGACCACAATAATTTTTATTATAGGGTGGGCCCCCCCTTTTTGCGGCCAATACAGCGTCAATTCGTCTTGGGGAAGGGACATATAAAGTCCAGCACAGTGGTCAGAGGATTTTAAGCCATTCTTCTTGCAGGATAGTGGCCAGGTCACTACGTTTACTGGTGGAGGAAAAACTTTTTCCTGACCGCTCCCCCAAAAACACCCAAATGGCCAAAAATATTTAATCTGGTGACTGTGCAGGCCATGGGAGATGTTCAACTTCACTTTATTTTCATAAAAACTAAATTTACCAGTCTTGCTGTGTGATTGGGTGCATTGTCATCCTGATACCGGCACCGCCTTCAGGATACCAATTTTTTCAACCATGGATGCACATGGTCCTCAAGAATGGTTCGGTAGTCCTTGGCGGACGCCCCCCATCTAGCACAATTTTTTTGGGGCCAAAGGGAATGCCATGATATGGCAGCCCAAAAACCACATGATCCACCCCCAGTTTCACTCTGGGCATGCAACAGTCTGGGTGGTACGCTTTTTGGGGGTTTCTCCACACCGTAACCTCCCGGATTGGGGAAAACAGTAAAAGGGACTCATCAGGGAACAATACATTTTTTAACTTGTCTACAGCCCAAAGTTTTTGCGCCCCTTGCCCCATTGAAACTGACGTTTGGCATTGGATGAGTGACCAAAGGTTTTGGTTAGACCCCGGCCGTGTATATTGACCCTGGGGAGCTCCTGAAGGACGGGTTTTTTTGGTGGAAACAGGAGAGTTGGGGTGCACTTTAATTTGCCGTGTTTGGGCAGCCGTGGTTTTATGTTTTTTTTGTATACAATCGGGTTGGCACCCGAACATCCTTTAAGACAACTTCCCTTTTTGCGTCCACAGTTAACCCGTTGGATTGGTTCTTTCTTGGTGGTATGCTGCCATTACCCTGGATACCGGGCTCTTGATACATCACAAAGACTTGCTGTCTTAGTCACAGATGCGCCAGCAAGACATGCACCAAAAATTTGTCCCTTTTTTTGAACTCTGGTATGTCCCCCATAATTTTGGTGCATTTCAATATTTTGAGCAAAACTGTGCTCTTACCCTGCTAATTGAAACCTTCACACCTTTCTTTAACTGGTGCAATGTGCAATCAATGAAGACTGGCTACCAGGCTGGTCCAATTTAGCCATGAAACCTCCCACACTACAATGACAGGTGTTTCAGTTTCATTGTGCAACCCCTGTATATCATAGACGACTTAGCAAATAACCAGTTTCAAAAAGGATCTTTAGGCATTTTGTTAGCGTCAGCCTGTGCAAAGTAAAAAATTGTGCTCATTTTTTTATCTCAAAATCCAAAACCGTTAAGGCCGCTTTAAAGTATTTTTTCGGCTCAACTGAACCAAAGCATAAAATAGGGGTGTTTTGACTCCATACTGCCCGTATTAATTTACAGTTCTAAAAAAAATAAATTGTTTGTGTTTTTACTTTAAAACAGACACTACATTAAATAGATATTCCTGAATGTAGCAGATGCAATAGATATAATTGTAGGTATTTAGCATGCAGATCACATTTATTAGGCATAACTGAGCAATTCAGACCACTGGTTGGCAGCAAAATACCTTCAATATGGACCATTGTATGTGTCATGTACGCAACAACCAGCATTTTTGGGCTACATACAGGATGCCACTTTGGCTGTGTGGTGGTTAGAGTGCAATTCACAGCCATAGTCTCTAAGGAGCCTAATCATATTTTTCAGTAAAATTTGTCAAACATGTTCTTTTAGGATGCACATTTGCATTCTTCCTACTGTTTTTCTTTAATTTGTTTGCATGTCCTTCTTCAAAGGTCATCATTTGTATCAAAGCAATCATGTTGGTTTGATATCATGTTGGAGCCGTATGTGAGGCTTCTGCATGGTTTTCCAGAACATTTGGCAACAATCACACACATGGCATTTGTGGTAATACAAGCAGAATATGTATACTTATTTTTCTGGGTAGTGAATACGCAAAGATGGAAAAATACATACAGGAATATAAACAGATTTGTACCAGTTTAAGTTCTGAAGATAATATTTGTCGTTTTCACCGTTTGCTTTGCAGTGCACAGCAGGATCCATCATGTCTTAAGGGTCTAATTCTGGTTCAAAAACATAACGTTGGACCTCTTGCAAAAAACAGTAAAATGCTTAAAAATGAATAATAAAAGCTGTTGAAAGTTAGTAATTTTCCTTAATATTTACTAATCCCAGCTGATCAGGTCAATTCTTGTGCCTTTTATGATTTATTAATCACAGATATGCTATAGTAGAAATTCATTGTTGTTCTTTAAAACACTTTTTTTAAACTTTGCATTCTGTAAAGTCCTGCAGTGGAAATCTATACTACATTAACCAGCTCTGTTTTTTTATTGTCAGTGTAAATTTAGAAAATAAAAAATACAGCTTCTTTTGCAGAGCTCTCTATTCAGCCAAACTTAAATACAACAATTTCAAAGCTGTCTTTATTTTATTTATTTATTTTTATAAATTATTCTTTCTAGTGTTATGTTAGTTCAGCACGTCAAGCCTTGGACTTCTTTTTCTTTTTTGCTGCCAACTCATTTAATGACAGCACATAGCAGCTGAGCTGAAACAAAAGGCCTTGTCATGGTTCCACTCACTCATACCAGGCTTTATGGGCTTTCGGTTGAAAGAGGGAAAATGGTGGAATAAAGCCAAAGTCTGTACTGGGGTAAAGAAAGAGATGCAGAAGCTGTCTTTCTGCTGCCTTCATGTTAAAGTTCTTCATTTTCTGCGTTGGTTAGAGGTCTCACGTGATCTGCAAAAGTCAGGTGAAACATGCAACACGTCTTAAATGCTGGAATGGGACTCTCCTGAGTTTCATTTAGCTAAATCCTGCCAATATAACATACAAGGAGTGTTTACAGTCCGTTTAGCAATGGGATGCATTTTAATACATTTAATGAGTCAGATTTTAGACATAGGTCCATTTTAGGTAAAAGTTCCTTGTAACGTCATTATAGGGATGAAGAGATACACAATTCATGAGATAAAACAGCAAAATAAGTCATTTTTGAAAGAAACGGCTTGTTGAACCTGCCCTGAACTGCTTGTGAACTTTTACTGCATTCACTCTTATTGTTGAGTGCAGCCTATATTCACCTGGGAAAAAACATTATTCATTTATTTGACTTGTTGTGTGCATTGCCATTACCTTACTGTCCACTGTGTTGGTGTCCTTCGTCAGGCCGGTCCAGACCTTTTGCTTTGCTTTTTTCCAGCATCAGTGAAAGCTTCTTCATGGTCAAAGGAGCTGCCCTCTTTCTCCAGCAGGGAGGCAACACACAGGGACCAAAGACTCCGACGCACCACAAACATGCAGGTAAGAACAAAAATACACAAACAGCAAAAGCTTTGATCCTCTGACTTTTGCAGCAGTGCTTTGAAAAAGTTTTCCCCCCTTACAGATTTCTTTTGTTATCGTTGTTTTTTGTCACACTTAAATGTTTCAGAGCATCAAACTGCAAAAGGTTTTCAAATGATGATTTTAGTTACTCATCCAAAGCAACCCGGCCCTTTGTAAAATATGATCGCCCCTTACCCTTATAACTGGTTGTGCCACCCTTGTAGGCAAAAGCTACCATCAAGCATTTGCGATAACTGACAATGAGTCTTCCTTGCCAAGGTTATTATCATTAACGAAAACTAACGAAATAACAAAAACTAGAAGTAAAAAAACATTTTCGTTAACTGAAATAAAAATAAAAACGAGACTTTGCAACAAAAAAAAGGAAAACTAACTGAAACTGTAATGAGTGTTCACAAAACTAACTAAAATTAACTGAATGTATAGAGATAATGTGCTTAGTTTTCGTTTGTGTCTCATGCATAAGTAGGAAGTCTAGTCTCAGGTTGTTGTTGTATTTTTTCTTGCTGTGCCGCATTACGCCAGCAGAGGGCGGGTACGTCAGTCAAGTCATCTGAGCGGTCCGTCCACACCTAGCATCATGTCAGCAAAACTTTTGCCACAGTCCAAATTGAGATTACTTTAAATATGACTGCGTTTTAGACAAAACCAAGTGTCTTGTAGTGTAGGGTGACCAGACATCCCCGATTTAGACGACCTGTCCCCGGCTAAAGCTGTCCCCGATTTTAGCGTTTTGTGAATGAGAAATGTTGTGTGTAGACTTACTACGGTAGCTGGGGGTAGACAGTACGAGTGAGCATGTTGCGCGCAACAACTGCTGTTACGGTAGCTGGTCGCGCTGCTGTTAATGTTACAGAGTAGAAAAAGAAGAGCTGAGTGCACCGCCTTGGACTGGGCTGATCCTGGCCGTGATGAAGGTTTGTTTCGCGGTAGGAAACGTCACTAGTGTTGTCAACATAAAAAAATGGTTAAAAAAAACAAATGGCTTGGATGTGTTTTGTTTCACTAAAGGTGAGGACACAAATGCTAATAAACCAAGTTTTTATGAACGAACAGAGCAGCAAATAGGAAGACAAGAGCATAACTCCCTGATTTGGGAAATTGGAGCTACAGTGTCAACAAGGTTTCGTCCAAAGTAAGATGTTTTAGAATTGATTGGTGACCTTTAGTTTATATTTCCTGAGTTAGATATGAGTTGTTTTGCTAATTTGCTGAGGGGTGTTTTCCACTCAGTTTGGACATATGAAAGTTACTGAAAGGAGTCAGAAACAGGGAAAGTGAATGAGGCAAGAACTACATGAACTGAGAAGGATGAGGAGGGAGAGAGAATCACCTGGTTAAATGTGCATTTCTTCTGTTGTATGAGCCTGTAGCTACAAGTAAAAATAGTTTTTTTTTCTTTTTGATAAATATGGCAATTTTTGTATTTCATCAACTGAGGAAAATAGTTAAATAATTAAAGAAAAGTTAATATTTATAGGATTATCCTAGTTTCCTAGTATCTAAAAATATCTGACCTACTAAAGGGTATCTGAAACAAAAATCCTGCTTTATTTGTTAAATTATAATTTTTCAGTATGTTATATGCGCTAATGTTTTTGGAGAGGATTGTGATTATATTATGTCTCTTTTAAAATAGTGAACGTCTGACTGATAGTAAGAAGAGTAAAGCTAAGAGCAGAGAAAGAGCAGATGAGTGTTAGAAAAAGGAGGAGAGTAAAGAAGGCAGATATTACTACTCCTATTTATTTGTTTTATTACTCTTAGAAAATGCTAACAACAGTGTGGATAGACTTTCCTGCTATTACACTTGATTTTTATACTTTATTTATGAATAAATATTTTTAAAATAAATGAAACTGTAACTGTACCAATGTTTTCATTATATCTGGATAACATTTATTTCTTTTCATTGCTGAGCTGGAAATGTCCCCGGATTTGATTTCAGAAAAAAGACTAAAACCATAACTGAAACTAATAAAAACTAAACTGAAACTAAGCATTTTCAAAAAACAAAAACTAAACTAGCAAACAAATGCTAATAACCGATTAACACTAAAATAGAATTGAAAATGTGAAGTCAAAACTAAAAAAAAAAAAAAAAACAATGAAAATTGCAAAACTAGTAAAACCTATTTCCTTACATCCCTGTCGAGGCATTCTGACCAACTCTTCTTTGTGGAATTATTTTAATTCAACCACATTTGGACAATTTTCAGCCGTAAACTGCCTGTTTAAGGTCGTGCCTCAGAATTTCAATCGAATTTTAGTGGGCCACTTCAAACCCCTCACTTAGTTTGGTTTTTGAGCCATTCATACGTGGACTTGCTGGTGTGCCTTGAATTAAGTTCGCCTGTGTTTAAGTTCACAGATGGACCATTGTGCTGATTTTGGGCAGCGATGGTTTTCACCTTGAATCACCCCCTTAGATGCTATCTTTGCCCAGTCTCTTTCTTATTGTTGAATCATGAACACTAACATTAACTAAGGCAAGTGAGATCTGCAGTGCTTTTTATGTTCTTCTGGATTCTTCTGTGACGTCCTGAATGAGTCGTCAGTATCCTCTTGGAGTTATTTTGGTAGGTCGGCCACTCCTAGAAAGGTTCACCACTGTTCCATGGCTTCTCGATTTGTGGATATTGGCTCTCACTGTGGTTCGCTGGAGTATCAAACCCTTAGAAATGGCTTTGTAAGCCTTCACAGTCAGATAGATGTGACTTTGTGTGTTATCTGTTCGTGAATCCCTTTAGATTGGTTTGGCCACATTCATTTGGATAGCTTTTTTCCCTTAAATAAAACCATAGATAGAACTGCTTTATATATTTACTAAAGTTTGTTTGATGATCTGAAACATGTTACTGTGATTAAAAAAGCAAAATCAGTAGACAACTGTAAGGGGGCAACTACTTTTTTATAGCGTTATGAGCAACTCTGAGATGACGCATCACTCATTAAATACATGTTAATATTTTCCTTTCAGGTGACTTACCTCAACATCTGCAGGTGATGTTCAAGATCCTACGGTCTGAAGATCGCATCAAGCTGGTCAGTTTTATTTCTTCTATAAATATACATAACATAACATTCTGACATCATTACATTTTTAAGAGCTCTCACATTATTGAAACACAGTTACAATACACACATATTAAACATGTTAAAATAATTATTGTGGGCATCTTATAAGGTATGTTATCAATTGCAGATAAAAGAGATAATTCATATTTTTAGGCTATTTAAACAGAAAGCTCAGATGGCAGAAATGACCCAAATAATAATCCAGAGCTGCTTTGAACAAATAATCACCTCTTAGTTATGACTATTTTTGTCACCGGATTATATTTAAGATATGTCCAGAGTGGTG
Organism: Crenichthys baileyi; assembly: GCA_036173005.1. Taxonomy (NCBI): domain Eukaryota; kingdom Metazoa; phylum Chordata; class Actinopteri; order Cyprinodontiformes; family Goodeidae; genus Crenichthys; species Crenichthys baileyi. Next base: position 189,113 of record JAHHUM010002392.1, read on the forward strand.
CTATTTTACACTACCAGCTTCATTTATTAGCATCCCTGGTAAAGACGTGTAAGAGGGCTTATTGTTTAATACCTAGTGCCCCCAATTATTCATCTAACTTTACTGGGAACTTTTGATTGATAATCAATAATTATCTGTTTTGCTGCGGTATAAATATGATGTCACCATGTATTCTAGCCACTTGTTACTAGGCAGGATGAGCGCCCGAGTTTATTTTTGCCACCACGCACAGTCAGAAGGATTATAATACAGTTAAAAAAATCTCCAAAGCTCACTGCAGTAAAGAGTGACATCTTTGGGTCAGTCTGTGTCCACAATAACCATTGGATGGTATCTGTACTGCATGCCAACCAGTTGTTTGGGAGGCATGTCAGGGGCAAAAAAACTGCTCCGTCCATTTGCTTTGGTCAGATCAGATGGAGATTAAGTCTTTTAGCAACAAACAGCATTGGTTGGTCTGTCAAGAAACTAGATGTATATCAGAATCAGAATCAGCTTTATTGGCAAGTTTGTACATACAAACAAGGAATTTGACTCCGGTACACTTTGCTCTTTGGTTTTTGTTTTGCACTACAGAATATACATATTTACAATGTACAAAATATACACATATATAAATAAAAAGGTGCATTTGCAACATCTGTCTGCTGTTGTTTTTGTACTCTATTGATATGTTCAACAGAGAAACAGCCTGGGGGAAGAAACTGCTCTGTCGGCTGGTTTTTGTGAACAGCGCTCTGTAGCGGCGGGCCTGAAGGCATTAACTCTAAACAGTTTTATGTGGGCCAGGGTGTGTGGGGTCTGCATAGATTTTTAGCAGCTCTTTTTCTGACCCTAGACCTGTATAGTCTGATGGAGGGAAGGTCAGCCCTGATGATTCTCTCTGTCAGTCCTGATTATTCGTTGCAGTCTGACCTGTCCTGTTTGTGTGGATGAACAACCACACTGAGATGGATGAAGAACAGGAACAGATCTGAATGAGGCAGTGTAGAAGTCGTTACTTCAGCAGCTCTTGTAGGAAGGTTGTTACTTCTTGATAGTGCCTCAGGAAAAATAACGTGGTGCTCTTGCTTGGTGCCTTCTGTTCGAACGGGTTGCTATGTGTGAAGAGTCGGGTCATCTAAAAGGGGGGTCCTCGAGGAAAGATGGTGATGTTCGCTAAGTAACCTGAAGTGAGTCCAAGAAACATACCCAACGTGTTGTTGAGGTATGGTGATAGCCGTGGGTGTATGGAGGTGGTGTTTTCCCGCTCGAAAGTCCCACCAACCTAATCATCCATAGTCTTTGAGTGGGTTAGTTCCAGGCAGTTCTGACTACCACCGTGTATCAGGCTTCCCCTCCTTTTGTATGCAGACTCATCACCAGTCCTGATCAGTCCAATTACAGTGGTGTCTCTGCAAACTAAGGAGTTTCACGAAGACGTAGTCGCTGAGGTAGCAGTCATTTGTTATCAAGGAGAAGACAGAGTAACTTGTCTCGCTTCGGCAGCATAGATGAGCACACCCCGGGGGTGTGTGCACCCACACACAGTTAGATCTTTTGATTCCTTGTTAGGTAGCAGCGACAAGCACATACACACTATGTGGCATCTGATGTGTAGTAATATCACCCCACTTTTCACCTGTTAAGGATTTAAACAGGATGTCGTGAAGTGGTATAGTTTCTTCGACTTGGAGCTATGCTCGGCCTGTATGCGTTTATTTGCAGGGCTTCTGTGGTAACCTTTTAGCTAGCTATGTGCTGGCACATGGCCATCATCCTGGTGCCACGCGCGCCTACTGAATAACCCAAACACAATCCTGGTAATGCGCTCCAGAAAACTAAAAATGGGTCATCACTTGGCCTTTCAGCAACATAATGATCCGATAAATATGGACAAATCAAAGAAAAGGTTGATTTTTCAACCATTAATTTCAATGTGGGATTCTGCTGCTAAATTTTATTGTAAGGCTTTTCACAGATCTTGTCCAGAAGTGCTAATAAATATGAACTGCACTGTATTTGCCATTTTTATTGCATTTAGATGACAAAATTTAAAACCTTTTTTTTAAGCCTTATGTAGTCTGAAAGTAGAGTTTGGTTGGACATAATGGCCATTTCTTGGTATTTAATCTACATAAATTTAAAAAATCTAAATACTTGAAATTTTGCAAAGAACACTATTTTAATGTCTTAAGATCTTTAATGTAACTTCTTTTAGCTGTGGTGAGTAGAAGCCTGTGCAGCAACATACACGGTAACTTCCAGAAGCTGCGACCCAGACACACATCTGTTGGTTCTCCTTTTGTCTCCCAGGCTGTGCGTTTAGAAAGCGGATGGTCGGAGCGTGTGCGTTACATGGTTGTTATCTACACAAACGGCCATCAAGACACAGAAGAAAACATTGTTGTGGGAATGGACTTTCCAGACAAGGACAGGTATTCTCTCTTTCAAGACACTGCATTCTGTGTACTTTCAGAAGATTTAATTTGCTGAAATGATATTCTGCTAACTTCCAGTAAAAATTGCTCCATTGGGATGGTCCTACCTCTTTGGAGTGATACCAACATTCATCTAGACGGAGATGGGTAAGATGGTCTATGACTGATTTGTCTTTCTGTGTGATACACACAGTATGTCTGTTTGAGGTTGAAATGATTCACATGGCAACAAACTGCCTCCCAGTGGCAACAAGGTGAATTACACAAGAACAGTTCTTGCTGACCTGCTAAGTATGCTGGAGGAATGTTCCACCGCTTGGACCCATGAATAGTCCCCCTGAACGGGTCCTGTCTGTTCTCCTGTTTTGCTCATTAACCTTAACCTTCATCCAACCTTAAACAGATCCTCCGTCTCCTCTTCTTCCTCACCAGAGGCTTCAGTGTAAACACAGCAGGGCAGTCACATGTCTTCAAGCCTGTTTCTGTGCAGGCCATGTGGTAAGTAAATGCTAAATGTTTTTCTGCTAAAATTTGCTAAAGTAGTATAACAGTACAGCTCTAATACTTCATGGCAACATGGATTAAAAATAACATTAACATTTTTTCAGTTTATAAAAAGAGTTATAGAACCATTTTCCATTATCTACTATTAAATAAATAATAACATATCATTCTATCCCTGACCGTTATTGTGTTAATGTGTTATTGCTTTGAATTATTATCATCCTTGTGGGTTTACTTTAAAAATATATTTTTTGTTACGTAAATATCTGTTTTTCCAATATTTATATATAATGTACTTATGGAGTGTGAGCTAGAAAATGGATACATGTTTTCAATTTGTATAATATTACCCATTTGAATTTATACTAAATTATCGGGGAAATTAACACGCAAATCTTCCCATTACACATAGTACATAATACAGAACAAATATGGGAGCCGCATCTCGTACAGATAGATAATTTATTATTATTACCATTTTATTGCAGTAGCCTAATCTCACCCTGAAATATTTAGAATAGCTAACCTTTAATGAACAAAATATACCTCCTGCATTCTGTTAAGTACGGTTGAGGATCTATGAGGCTGTGGGCCTGTTTCTCTTCTAAATGGCCTGGGAACCTTGTTAGATTGCATGCAATAACGCTTTAAAACAACAGGATACCAATACAAACCTTAAGGCCACTTCAACAAAGATATTTCCCAGATGCAAAGTCAACCTTCCAGGCGCCTCTTGGTCCCTGGACCTAAATCCTCCAGACAGCCAGTGAAGTGCCCTGAAGCGAGGAGAGCATAAGAGCCTGGCACTCTGGAGAATGTAGAGAGGTTGTGCAGAGACTGTTAAAAGATCCATCTTCCTATGCTCCAACATTGTGAAATGTTGAAGAAGTATCAACAGCAGGGAAACAATTATTTATTTACATTAGATTTTTACCAAACTGAATAAGTGTGCATAAATTAAAGGTTTGATTTTTCTTTAATTTACAGTGTGATATTATCCTACTGCATTGACAGTTAATTGTTATACAACTTTTTACACATCTTTACCAGAGGTGCCCAGAAATGTATGTGTGTTTGTATTTTATGGCCCTGTCCAGAGTAAAGAAATTGTATCAGGAAGGTGAGAAAAATGTTATTAGTCATAAAGTCTCAATAACAAGGACAACAATAATGTTTTCCAACATTTACATTTTAACAAATACATTTCCACCAACACTGAAGTATCAATCCATCACTGAGCATTTAAAACATGCACTCATAATGTGAACTGTTGGATATGCCAGAACTGGATGTATTTTTTAATTTTTATATAACTATTGAATTACCCTTTTGGACTCCCAGCAACTTTTCTGAACTGGAGATGATTTAGGGCCACAGATATTTATAACCTTCTGTAATCCCCTTTTATAGTCAGTCTGTGACATTTTCAGCTTCACATTCTGCTCAAAAAGTCTTGATTTTGCTGCTTTGATGAGATTAAAATTACCTCCACCTGAATATTTATTACAATAAATTGTTTGGCCACTATAATGATAAACCTGTCAGATGACACCTGCTGTTCAGTTGTAAAAATAACAACAAATTTAGTTTCACCCTGTTAGTTGTCACATTACAATTTAATCTGACTGAATTTAATCTTGATAACCAAGACTGCCTTTATTCCCACAGGTCTGCCCTCCAGGTCCTCCATAAGGCCTGCGAGGTGTCCCGCCGGTTCAACTACTTCCCAGGGGGCATTGCTCTTACGTGGATGGCCTTCTATGAGACCTGCATCACCTCAGAGCAAAGCTTCATCAATGAGTGGAACGCAATGACCGACCTGGAGACCACCCGATCCGATTCTCCCAACATGTTCGTCGACGGGTAAGAACCCACAAGCCACCAGCTGACACATTAACTTTAGTTTTTAAGTTAAGCTATTGTTTTGTTATTAGTAGTAGTAGTAGTAGTAGTGTTATTCTGGAAATATCCTTATGGTCTAACTTGCTTTTTAGGCCGACTGAGCGAGAAAGAACAGAGTGTCTTATCAAGTCCAAACTTCGCAACATCATGATGTTTCAAGACTTGGAGAACATCACCTCAAAAGAGGTTTGTACCAGATTTACAACTAAACAGTGTAAAAACGTTTTATATCGTAGAGTTTTGGAAAATTATTTTAAAAAGTGTTATTTATGGTCTTAAAACATACATTTGAAACCAGATATTTACATCCACTGAATAAAAACTGTCTTACTTCATATCAGACTAAACTTTTTTATTTTGTTTTTGTCAGTTATGATTATCAACATTATTTATTTTTTGTTAAATGCCAGAATATTAAGAAACCATTTTTTTTACTTTCTTTAAAGTCAGAAGTTCTATAGCTTGTCTTGATATTTAGTAGCAGTCCCTTTTAAACTGGATGATTTGCATCAAATGTTTAGGTGTCCTGACAGAACTGGTGTATCTTCATGATGGCAACTTCCTCCTTTAGCCACTTTAAAATTATCTGTCAGTAACATTTAGTTTCAGTTTTATCAGACCACGGGGGGAGATCTTTCTCTCTAAGTATGTTTGCAAATTGTAATCTGTCTTTTTAAGTTAATTTTGAAGTGATAACCTCTTCCTCTCTGAGTGGCCTTTCAGCCTGTGGTGGTACAGGATCTCTTTCAGCTTCAGCCAGCGTCTTCCCAAGGTTGCTGGGTTTTGTTCTGGGGTTGATATGTACATTTCAGACCAAAACCATCCATCTCTATGACGCAGAACCTGTTTCCCTCCTAACCAGTATGATGATTGGACATTCCCATGCTGTTTGTACTTGCATATAGATGTTTAAACAGGTAAACGCGGAACGTGAACCAGACTTATGGAGGTCCACAATTCCTTTCCTAAAATCTTGGCTGATTTAAAAAAAAATGTTTTTTATGATGTCACATAAGGAAACAGTCTATTTGAGGAGTTCCCTTTAATTAATTCATTGTGAACATTTTCAGAAGCCTATAAAGCCATGACATCATCGTCTGGACTTTCCTATGTTGTTTAAAGGCATAGTCTTTTAAAAATCCCCTTTGTCAATATTCTGGCATTTAGGAATAGAAAATAATTTTGTTAATCTTGACCAGCATATAAAAGGAAAAGTTAAGTCTGATTTAATTTCCAACAGTGAGAAAAAAATTGTTGAATTTTTTAATACAGTGTATGTAAATCTCTGGTTTCTCAAAGTGAATGCAGCTCTATAGAGATTAACATGGACATTTTTTTTAAATAGTCTCAGGTAAATTACTACAATTCATTTTGCCAAATTCACTTTTTTTTCAAATCAGTTTCACATATGAACTCCTCTTCCTCAGATCCGTAATGAGCTGGAGCAGCACATGAGCTGCAACCTGAAAGAGTACAAGGAATTCATCGACAACGAGATGCTTCTGATCCTGGGTCAGATGGACAAGGCCACACTTATCTTTGACCACGTTTATTTGGTGAGTCAGTGATTGCTGCTGCATCTGTGATTGGGTTTAATTGACAGAAATCAAATTTCTGAGTCCAAGTATACTTAGAAGTTTCTGGTTTGAACCTGCAGACCAGTTTTGAGTTTAATACAGGACTTCAGTTGCATGCTTGTTTGCCTGTTTTTAATGGACTGTGCAGGGGGGTGCAGCCTCTTAGCTAAGTCATTTAAAACAGGCACCAGCTTCTTGCAACGCCAAATAGCAAAAATAGGTTATAAAAACATGGCTGTGTTCTGAATAGTCCTCTGCTTTGTTTCCCTGCAGGGCTCTGAGTGGAACGCCTCCAACCTCGAGGAGCTGCAAAACTGCGGGTCAGCTGTCATTCATGAGAAGTTTTCATGATGAAATGCTAAATGTTTTGTTTTACTGCATTTAAAAACTGAATAATACCAAATGCTTAAAATCTAATTTTCATACTTGGCCCTACTTAAGTTACACTAACCATAGATTGTAGATTAAAGAATATAACCCAATATATTTCTTTGCAGGGTGGGTTACATTCTGAATGTTACCAGAGAGATTGACAACTTCTTCCCGGGGATGTTTTCCTATCACAACGTCCGCGTGTACGACGAGGACATCACCGACCTGCTGGCCCACTGGAACGATACCTACAACTTTATTGTCAAAGCCAAGTGAGAACCTTTTACATAAACACAAACCGGTGATGTTGTTCGTACAAAATAAGCACCATGTAAAGGAGGAGAGATGTGAAATGAAGCAGGCGCCTATGTGCTACAAACATCTTAACCTGATATAAAGTAGGACTTTTTTTAGCATTTAAAATGTAAGGATCAAGCGGAGAGATAATTGCTTAAATTGGAATTTTGAAAATCTAATTAATCATTTTAAATCCAGCATTGTTTCCCAGAATGTCCTTTTCTTCTTTTGTATGAATTAGGAAGAATAATTCAAAGTGCCTGGTGCACTGTAAGATGGGCGTGAGCCGCTCTGCCTCCACAGTTATCGCCTACGCCATGAAGGAATACGGCTGGTCCCTGGAGAAAGCATACAACTACATCAAGCAGAAGAGGAGTATAGCTCAGCCAAATGCTGGTTTCATGCGGCAGCTGGCAGAGTATGAGGGAATCCTGGATGCCAGGTAAGCTGATGTATGGTTTTACTGGTGTTTCCTCAGCCACGCAAGTAAACAAAAGGCTTTTCGGCAAATTGGTCCTGGTGAAAATGAGATATTTTGGTGTTAAATGACTTTTTTCTAACGGTAGCAGTAAATGCAGAAGGGTCTCCACACAGTCTGGAAAAATATATAAAAAGTATTAACTGTGATTTAAGGTTTTTTTTTTTGCAGGTCTGGGTGAGTGTGTGAAAATATTTGTATTCCCAGTGTTATAACTGTCCATCTTTCTATTCATCTATAATCCATCTCTTTCTCACTGTCTCCATTTGTCCATCCGAATGTCAACCTTTTTGTCCATCCATCCATCAGTCCTATTGTCCTTGTGTCTGTCCATTCATCTTTCCAACCATCCATCCATCCGTCCGTCCATCTGTCTGTTCTTCCAAACATTTCTCCGTCTATTTGTCTATTCTTTTGTACATCCATCCTGTTTTTTCTTCTTGGTCCTATAAGTAAAGCCTGTCCTCTATAAATAATATTTCCTATAAATTCAGAGTAAATGTTTGTGTTTATACTTTAAAAACGGGAATAACAAAAACACTTTGATTCTAAAAATGTATGTTATCCTAACATCAAAATATACAGAAACCCTGAAAGACTCAGATTTGCATTTTTGCTTCAAACTTGTTCACAGTAAACAGCGTCACAACAAGCTGTGGAGGCCTGACACAGATGAGGAAGGTTCAGACGATCTGCAAGCATCAGGTCACAGCACAGGCGGAGAGGAGACACCGGTGCTCAGAGGGGAAGAGGCCTGGGGAGGCTGCGGGGCGTCTCAATGCAGGGGTCTAGAGATGGAACCCTTAGACTCTCTTAACTATAACTATTACTTCAGACGTTTATCAGACTCTGCACTCGACAGCGAGCCCTCTACCCCAGTGCGGGGACCTCCTCTTTTAGGCATGGAGAGGGTTTTCATTGAAATAGAGGACGTGGAGAGAGATGCCCTGCTAGAGGATGAGGGTTTCCCCATGGCCCACCTAACTCTGCCCGGAGAGGGCACAGCTGCTCAGACATGCGGGCGCCTCGATCCTATGGAGGACATGAGACTGAGGCTGGAGTTCAGCACTCTGGAGGAAGAAGACGAGGAGGAGGCCAAGAAGGAGGAAGAAGAGATGGCAGCCTTGGCTCAAACACCCGGGAGTCTGGATGGGAGGAAGACAGGAGAGGAGGCTGAGGGGAGTGAGGAGAGCCAGTTGGGTTTGGCCAACCTGAACACCAACAACAGCAACCGCCTAGCTGCCAAGCGTAGCTGTCCTGCAGCTTTTGACGTGAGTTATTCAAATATTGATGTTAATAATGTGGCAAATTTAAGCATGATTTATATAGATGCATCTAGAAAACGTTCGTTGACAGGAATCAGGTGATTTTCAGCTCAACTGTTCCTGACTTGTAACCAGCTGTTCAGAAATTCAAAAATCTTTTCCAATCATTGAACGTACCATATCCCTGCATGTTCAACAAATGTATTATAATTTCAGAACTTGTTTTTACGTTGAAGTCAAAATTTCCCAGGTATAAGTTGGAGAAATAGATGGAAGGTCTCCTTAAGTCTGAACTCCAATTTGGATAGACTGAGATCTCTCGCCACTTCCAAAGGCCAATATGCCTGCCTCGAGTTTAAAACGTAGCGATAGCTGCAATAATAAACTTTATTCTAAGTTTGATGGTTTGTACCTCATTAATTCTTTCGGGCACATAGTACTGTACAACCTGTCTTGAACGTGTTCTTTTAAAGTTTAAATAAGTGCAAAGAAAATGTAAAGAAATCCCCTAGTGTTGGCTAGTATTGCTATTGGTAGTTAGCTTGACACTGAGTCATTGACCACAGCAGTTAGCATATCCAATTGGTTTTCCAGCTTGTACTGAAACATGGTAAACTTGGGTTATTTCCAGATGCATGTTCCAACTGCAGAGGTAAATAAGTAGCGCCACTTCCACTTGTCACTGAAGAGAAAAACACTTCAGTTTAAATTAGAGTTCTTGAATATTCTCTGCTTCGCTTAATTATTTGAGTAATCTTTGTTTCAACATATTTTTTGGGTTAATAATTCATCATTGCATTTCATCAGCTTTGTATTTACCTTGTAAAACGTAGATAGAATTTCTTCAGAGTACCACTAAAGGCAGTCCAAGAACCACCAGTTGGACCACATTTTGAGAAACCTTGATGCTGATGTTTACCATTACTAATGCTAACCACACTAATCACGCTAATGGCTGATATAATCATATAAAATAATAAAAATAATTTTGGTCATATTTAAACGTATTAAACTCCTGTTTAATATTTTACTGCTGTCCCTAGTGTGAAGAATTCATGCTAATCATGACAGGAAGGTTGTTGTGGTTATAAAATACTTATATTCTAGTTATGTTGAGGCAAATTTCGGAGGCAATTCAGCAGGAAGAAACAACAAACAACACATTGCGTTTGTCTCTTTTATTACGCTATATCAGGTTTTGGACCCCACAGAGGTCTATTGTCTGTGAGAGTTGCAACTGTGAGAATCGGTGTTCCTTTGACATTTAAAAAATGAAAACAGTTCCTGCTTATGCTGCCACACTCAACCAATCACAGCGCTCGCATACCAGCAGCAGCAACAAAAAGGCCAGAGGGTACGTGTCCAATAAATGTCCGATATGATGCCTAAAATTGTCGTACAATCTCCAAAAGGGTCAGAAATTGAATCCTACAAAACGCTATTTTTTTAGCAGTGTGTTCAAGTTCTAACTTTGAAGCCCAATTCATGAAATAAATATATATAAATAATTTTAATCTAGTGTTGAGAAGAGAATAAAAAAATTGGCTAAAATCAGTATCGGCAACTAGACCAGCCAAGCTTTACAAAAACCAGAAATCAGCCACAAAGTTCTAATCAATGAATCACTTATTATAATTTTAATCTTTTTAAAACTATGTCACTGATTCTATTCTGTATGTTTTACTTTTGATCCATTTAGGACAGTGCCAGCACAGGAAACCCATTAAAAGTGAAGCCTTCATATCAGTCCTGTAAAGACTGCATGCGTCTACCACAAGGGCGGCGCTGCGACCGTCCAGCAGGAGGCCGTTCCCACCGCCTTAACCCCTCCCGCCACTGCACCATCCCGTCCATATGCATAGATCCCCCGGGGACGCACTTTACGTCAACTCCAATTCTGTCAACCCCCGGGGTCATTCCGTCTAACTTGGTCCAGCCCTGCACTAATTTCTACCAATGTTCCAGCTGCACGCTTGGTGACACATCTGCTCCTGAAGCCAATCACCAAAAACTTTTCTCACCCATGAACTGTGAGGAAACGCCTCCAGACGGCAGCTCAGTGGAGACGGAGGACATGGAAGAACCGCAGAATGGAGGTCTGCTGGATGAGGTCACAAGGCAGAGTAATGAGGCCATCGCTGTGACTGAAGCCAACGGCTTGAAATTTGGTGCTGAAATTGCAAGCTTCCAGTAGGGCCTCCGCCTCAGTCCCGAGCTGATGCATCATCTCCATGAAGGAGCTGGCTTACCACTGCCTCATCTGCTGTGATGGTTGTGAATATTAGATGCTGTGGTGTTGCACCAGAAATGCAGAAGCTCTGAAGTGACCTCTGCTGTACCATCCTTGCCTCGTAGCTTCATAAAATAAAGTGGTAGCAGCTATCTGCGGCTTCGCAGAGAGTACCCTGATATAGAAGCTGGCCATTTTCAAAGCCTTGATGGATGGGGCTAAGTAAGGAGAGAAGACCTGCTTCCTTACCTGTCAATCAAGTGTCCAAGAGGCTCGTATGAACCTTCTATACTTTCCATTCCCAACACACATGCATTTTTACCACATTTCAGTGGAGATACAGCCATTTTACCTAAACAGAGGTTGTTAGATCTGGTTCATGTTTCTGTCTGAATACAAAATGCTAAATTTGGCATGTTAAAAGCACATTAAAAGCAGTCGTATTCAAAGTATTCAGTATGTATTCATGAGGAAGCCTGATACACTATTTACAGTTGGGTCTGTTCTACCACATCATGTTACTCTCCTACCTAACCTCACTTACATTGTTGCTGCTGCAGCTACTTTTTGCATTGTGTGAAATCACACTAATTTAAGAAATGGATAAAAGCATATAAGTAGTTTTTGGACTACTGGCTTTTCATGCTGCTTTGGTGAAGGACTGTTTTGTTCTCAGTGCGCTTTCCTCGTTCAGCCTAACTTCCTCTATTAAGGTTAATCAAATCATCTACTTTAGGCGCTTAGTTTAGCCCATGCTGGAGAAATTACAAAACCCATTTTTAAATGAATCTAAGGTTTTCATCATTTTGGCCTACCATACATTTTTTGTATTCATTTTGTGTTTTCATCTTTTTAGTAAGCTAACTAAAAAGCACCTTGATTTAAAATTCAGATTTGTCATCAAAAATGTTAGTTAAACCAGTGGTACATTTTGACTGAGCCTACCCTGAACGTTTTTCTCCCATACCAACATTTCCCTGTAACTCCTATATTACCCTGGCTGCTTCTTGTGTGTGTTTCTACTGTTGACTTATGTAAATCACGTCAGCTGAGAGGATGTTTTTCAAACCAGGAGGAGCACTAAAGACAAAATAAGTTTTTTTAATGTAGAAGAGGGAAAGATCAGACCCTAAAAAAACTACCCTGGATGCTGGAAGGTTCCCTGGGGTCAAAATATACCTCAAGTCCTTATTTCAAACCGAAAGGAAGGAAAGAATTATAAGACATAACAGAAGAAGTTAAAAGAGATGAGCGATGTAAGGATTATGAATATTGATTAATAAATTTTGATCAAAAATCATAATTAAGGAAAATAATTTCCTAACCAAAAATCATTACTTACAAATAGAAATCCGAGATGTCCTCTGGTTATGGACTCAAAGTTCTTTAATAGTTACAATTAGCTATTCATCATTAATAATTTATAAATTATTACCCAAAACCACAAAATGTCACTGTTTATTCAACCGGTTCACTGAAGGTGGGGGAACTTCAACCTTGTTTTGATGGATAAATCACTCTTGCACGGAATAAACACAAACGCTTCTCTTAATTAAATATATGAAGGTTTATTGAAGCCATATAATTCTGATATACCATTATTCTGGTCCAAAAACCTTCACCTAACTAACAAGCACTATTCTACATAAAGGGGATAGAAATGACTACCTAGCAATAATAATAAAAGAAAAATATGTGCGCATTTAGTGTCTATGAAGATCAAACCAGCAGTTTTATGGACAAAATGTGTAATTTGGGTTAAATGGAAAGAGAAGACCTCCTGGGGTGTTGATGTCTCGATTGCAGCGATCAGCTGGTAAAACGGTGGGGCCACGCCCCTTTAGCCGTACAGCTGATCGCCCAAATCTCGAACAAAGAGTCATCAGTGGAAAAAAAAACTCCAGTAATAAAACTAGAACAAAGGAGTGGTCCGGCGAGTCCCAGACCGCAGTTGCTTTAGATGAAAACTTTAAAAGTCCAACTTCTAACTCCTGGCTGATTTGGGATCAGCCGGACAAAACATGAACACGCACGATTCAGCAGCGCTTGCACAGCAAATCAAAACACAGCTCAGCATAAAACACTTCACTCAGTATTAGATGCAACAAGTTGATACCTTGGATTAACTACTGGTGATTCTAAATCACCTTCACTGTGCCTCATCCTGCCCAGACTTCTAAATGCACCTATCCGTCCAGGAGGGGAAAATATAAAGAACCGTTTAGTCGACTGAATCAACAAGGAGGAAACTCATCAAATAAAACCTCTGTGGCTTTTCTCCTGCGCCGAGTGTCAGCGTGGTCTTTGATCGGTATATGAATCTTCTGACCTTCTTGTATCAGACAGATTTCCAGCTTTGAAGCTCTTCCGGGAATGGCCTTGTGGAGCAAAAGTTTGCCTGCGAGCTTTTGTGTCTCCAGATATGCGCCTCCGTTGCATCGTCCCGTGAGACACGCTGGAAATGGCAACAAAAGTTTATTTTCCGCAGGTTTTATAATCCCGGGTGACGTCAGAGCTGCGACGTCTGTTGAGCTGCGCATGTTCAACTCTGCGACCAAAATGGATTCCAGTAATTTTAAAATGTATCCAAAAATCATTGCTTCCTACATTATATTTTTGGTTCCTCTATGTACCTGGTTTTTACTTTACACAGCTCAGTTATTTAAATATTTAGTTACAGTATTTAATATTTAGTATTTGAGAGGTCTAATGAGGTGCATCAAGTATGCAGTGTGCTCCCCCTTATGTTGGATAGAAGACAAGTTTCCTAACCAACGTCTTTGAGCATGCATTGTGGTGGTTCATTATCCATGTGGCAGCATATCTGGGTCCTGTGTGCAGGAGCATGGTAGCAGCATAGCTCGCTTATCCAGGATAGCTCCCTCTGAGGATTAGTCAAGCAAAGAAAAGCCAACTTTATTTATAAAGCACTATAAAAACAGCAGGCACTAAAAGTGCTGACCATAAATGATGAGTAAGGTAAATAAATAAAACCATCAGGATAAAAAACAAATTTATTGGAAGAAGAAATAAATTATTTAAGGAGTAGTATAATATAGACGTAAACATACCAGGAAGAAAACACGACATAGACATGAAGAAAATAAAAATTAACAACTTTTATTTGGTCAAAAGCCACAGAAATGAGGTAGGTCTTTAGAGCAGATTTAAAAATGCCTAGTGAAGCGGCCTTTCAAATTTGCAGTTGCAAAGCGTTCTATAAGTTGGGAGCTGCAACGGCAAAAGCCCTTACCCTCCCGAGTTTTTTGCTGTGTCCTTGGCACCTCCAACAACTGATAAGCTGATCTGAATGAAAAGGAAGGAGAGTGCAAGTGGTACAGATCCGAGTCATCACAGTTTTATGAAAAATAATTTCGGGCTTCAGAGCCTTGGCGTGATGAAGGTGGTGTCTACTACTACACAGCAAGGCTAAACCTGATGAAGGTGCAGAAACCTTTTTTTTTTGTAAATTTATATCAGTACAATTCTGTAGATTGTGAAGAAATACCTTCTACCTTCACACTAAAAGAAGGTTTTCTAAGTTAGACTAAATCCAGCCTAGTTTCATGTTGTCATGGGGACCCTGGAGGTCATGGGGTGATCTTCATCTGATGTGAAGGGGGCCTAAAAAATCCATGCTGCTCCTTTTTTTTAAGACTGCAGATATTTGCAATTGCACATCAAGCAGTCATTGATTTAGAGCTCCTCTTATATTCAGCCAATCACTTTTTTTCAGGAAATATATCAGCAGAACATTCAATCTAAAGAAATGTTGATAATCTTCCTTATTGTAAAGGAGGTAAAACTCTAGAAAAAGTAGGGAAATATTCCATATTTATGATGAGAGCAAAGATTGATTATGTTTTAAAGACAACCGAATGGGCTGTGGCACATGGAGGTTTTGACATCTGGACAATCAGTTTTGTTCAAATCTTTTACCCCCTTTTATTTGGAAGATTCTTGGTTTTTAACATGAGCATCTATCCCAGCTCATATTTGTCCAGTTTCTTGGAAGTTGAGCCATGACTCGTTCCTGTTCAGGTTTTTCTGTGGAACTGATGATTTTCTTTTTAATTAGGGCTGAGCCTGAATGATGCCTGTTTTTGTGCTGGAAAAGCAAGTTAGTTTTGTTGTTCTGACTGTTCTGATCACTTCAGGGAAAAAGAAGAACTGAAAGAATTGTTGCTGATTACTTATTTCTACCTTTTTGTGTTATTTTACACATTTTTATATGTCTCAGAAAGAAAACTGTGTTTTCTTAACTGAATCTTAGAGAGCTGCAAGTTTGCTCCTCTGATTAGATCATAATACTTTTGGTTTCTCTCAAGTCATTTGGTCCATTCCCACGACTATTTGATCATTGTGTACCATAATGTTTAACAAGTATCTTTGGCAGATGCTAATACCACACGTTTGAGAGTCTATGTGTGATCGGGAGATGCTATTGAGTTGTACGTTTGCAGGCCGTTGTGACTGATCAGTTTTTGTCAGCATTGAGAAAAATAATTCACTCACTTTATTTATAACCAGTTTAGTTCTCTTGGCAGAAAGACTAGAATTTCATAAACCTATTTGCCAAATTTCCACCTTTTCTTTGTTTAGATTTTGTGACATCTAGTGGTAAAGTTGCAAATTGCAACCCCCTAAAAAAGCCTTCATCTTACCCTCCTTGTTCAGAGCCAATGTTTGGTTTGTCCTCTTTTTGGCTGTTGTACAATATAGCAGGCCATACATTTTCACGTATTTCACTCATTAATATATCATAACTGTACCACGCTGGGATGTTTTAAAGCTAGTTAAGCATCAGCTAGCTGTAGCTTAGTTCCTTTTCTTGGGTACAGTTACCCAAATCTAATTGATATGGGCCTCTGTAATATTAAGGAATCCTGGTGTTCTTCTTTTGCATTTATCACAGGAGTGTTCCTGTGTGATATGCTTTCAAGATTGTTTCTATTTTGTTTAAAAATATATTTCTGAGAGTCTGTTTATTAAACTCAGGTGGAACTTGTAAAACATGGGTCTGTCTTTCACCCAGAGGCATGAGGTTTATGTCCCATCCGGTGCTATTGTTTTTATCATTTTTACAATCATTTCTGGTTTATTTAGGGTACCATTGTTTTTTATCTTTACTGTCTTAATGTTTGGTTATGTTTTTTAGACTTCTATAAGCTTTCAGTGGCTATTTGGGTATGGTTGTACTTTTACAGTTGTCGGTTTGTGCACATTTTTGGCCATGAAAATTAGCTATCTGCCACAGGACATGTCGTACCCATTTTCACAACCAATAAATATGAATAATCTTCCATAGCCCACTCATTTTCTGCTGCACTGAGATGGGATAATGTGACTCCAATAAACAATGCCCACCAGCAGAAGTTATTCTGGTTGGATTGAGGGGTCATAATCATAAAGTGTTGACTTCCCCAAATAGACATCAGAACCACAATTATTGGAAACTGAGTTAGAATATAAAAGCTGCAGAAAATATTACTTTATTACAACGAAAAATAAAGAAATATGCAGCCATGCCCCAGTTTTACAGTTTCTGTTACCTTGTGCTGTATGCGCAAATACATCAATACTTCTTCATTAGTTATTGATTTACTAAGACGTATGACAGCTGCTCTGCTTGATACTCTTGTGACACTCTTTCTGTTTTCAGACCACAACAACATATTTGTTTAGCGGTTTGCCTCACATTTTAAATATGCTTTCATATTGAAGTGCCTTAACTGTGGCCACAGCTCTGTTGTAAAGCATCACAGCCTTTGCAGAGAGATTTTCAGTAAATGTGTTGATCACTTTTGTTTTTACCTTCACTCCTTAAAAGGTTATGCTTCTTGCAGTATTTAACTCAGCACATGAATATTGTATGCAAACATGTATGCTCATACCTGCTAGCATCTTCTCCCTCAAAACTCACATAATTAATGGACTTCCATTTATTATTAGCCTATAATGACACTGCATTTGTTATTGTGAATCTTGCCGTATGCTGCATTGGTTCAGTAGCTGGCTGAAGACCTTATTTGCTGGAATAAAAGACATCATTTGCATCAAAATGTTACAAATGAAGAGTTTGACTTTAAGATGCACCAGTCTGCATTAGTCTTTCTTCTACAGTACATCAGCTTCATGACAATATTAAGAAAAAATGCCAATAATGCTCCTGTGTATCAAGAAGTACTTGTGAATATTTGTGTTTTTACCACAGCAAAAATTATCAACAATCATTGTAATTTTGGGAAAGTATGTACCAGTTGTGAATTTGTTTATTTATTTATTTATTTTTGGTTGTTTTTTAGTTTAATTAGTGCCAAATATCAGGCACCAAAGGACAATCCCAGTTATGAGCCGGACATAACATTGAGGACAGTGTAATGTAATTTAAAGGGGGAATTTTGGTTATTGACTGTACAGAGCACAAGTATTTCCCAAAGCATGTGAAGTTTAGACGTGTGGTAAATGTAGATTAAAACACACCTGGAGAGTAAGCTAATTTAATGTTCATGTTTTCTGGGTATTTCTGTGTACTGTATCAATGTTCAGATGTATGCACTTTTTTTTACAGTTTGTTAAACTGTGTCCAGTCTAATGTGTATATAATGGAAATAAATAATTTTTTCTGTAAAATTTAAGCCATTAAGCAGTTTTGAATGTTCAGAAAGTTCAGTGAAATCCTAATATATTTTGGACAAGCAGTGTGGAGTTCCTCATGGCTCTATCCTTTGCCCACACTTTTTTTCCTCTTATAGTTTTTGTAGCCTTTTTTAAAAACTTACATTTCCTCTATTTTTACTTACACATTTTTTCACACGCTAAATAAATGCTGTAAAATTAGAGATTATATTTTAATACATTT
This sequence comes from Crenichthys baileyi, assembly GCA_036173005.1. NCBI lineage: Eukaryota > Metazoa > Chordata > Actinopteri > Cyprinodontiformes > Goodeidae > Crenichthys > Crenichthys baileyi. Next base: position 207,020 of record JAHHUM010002392.1, read on the forward strand.
TTAAGATCATGCTACCGTATATGGAGGACCGGGAAAATGTAAGCAAATAACACAGACGCTGACATCCTGTTTGACAAAGTGTTATATTTGTTTGTTGTCAAAATGATCTGTGAAATATCAACATTTTATTTACAACGCTAGGTATAGGCAATGGATGGATGTCAGAACTGCAATTTCAAGGCCCACTTCTTTTCAGTAGTGTTTTATAGAATGATTGTACTCCTTTGTCACTTTGCTTCATAATTTTATAACATTTCTCATGATATATAATACTGTTTTAAGTTTTTGTCTCTTGTTATGGTGCATCACTTTGGTTTAAATTGGTTTGTTCATGCTGTTTTAACCAGATGTTTACATAAACTGCATAAAATACATAACTATTTTTTCCTCTGACATTAAATCTGACTAAATATTTCCTTTTTTATTTCTGTTAGGACTACCAACATTATCTCTGTTTACCAAATGCCAGAATTATGAGTGAATTTTTATAGGGAATTCTTTATAACTTTCTTCCATTTCAGATTTTGGTAGAATTGTCTTTTAAATTCCACAATTGAGTGAAATTTGTTGTGTCCTACAAGCTTTTCACAATAGCTGGCTATAATTTTGGCCCATTTCAACTGAAAGAAATGGTCTAACTGAGTCAGGTTTGTGGGTCGCCTTGCTCACTCTCCTTTTAAGCTCTGCCTACTAATATTCTATGGGACTCAGATCAGGGTGTTGGGATGGCCACTCCAAAACACTGACTTTGTGTGCTTAAAGTAATTTTTAACTATTTTGGTAGTATAGTAAGGGTCATTGCAAAAAGATTTGAACTTCCTGGCTGATGTCTAATGTCCTCCCCTGATCAAAGCATCTATTTTGTAAGGTGAACCAGTACTCTCTGCAGCAAAACACTCCAAAACCCCACTACTTCATAGTTGGGATGGTGTTCTCAGGCTTGCGGCATAATAGGTGGCCATAATAGCCAGACAGCTTCTTATGTTGCTGTTGGAGTAATTGCTTCTTCCTCTCTGAGTGGTCTTCCAGGCAATGTGGTACAGGAGTTCTTTCACTTTCGATACTGACACTTCAACTACAGCCAACATCTTCACAAGGTATTTTGCTTTTGTGTGGTTACATTTCAAACCAAAACACATTTATCTCCGGGACATAGAACCCATATCGTTCCTGAACAGTATAATCTCTGGGCATTCCCATTCTGGTAATACTTGCATGTAAATGAACCAGGCTTATGAAGGTCCACAATTCTCTTCATGATATCTTGGCTGATTTTTGCTTTTATTTTTCAAGGATGCCACACAAGGAAGGAGTGTGTTCTAATGTCCCTTTAGATACATCTACAGGTGGGTCTCAAATGTCGTGAAAAAATCAGAAACTTATAAAGGCATAAAATAATCATCTGGGCTTTCTAAAACTGTTTAAAGACAAAGTAATCTTATTACTGACTTAAAACAGGAGACATTTTGTCGTATTTTAATGTGAGAAAAAAAACAGTTGTGTCTTCTATACGGTGTATGTAAATATCTGGTTTCAGCTGTTCATAAAACTGACACCGGACAAGGTAAAACTGTTCCCAAATTCAGCATGTAGGTGGATTTACTGGGGAACATAAGAGGGAAACTGTCATTAAAGGAGCTTTTAATGTGATAATAAAGAGCAGCAGCAATGACACAAAACAGATCTGCCTGCTTCTGCTTTGACTGTCTCTCTTAGTCAAATGGACGGAGCAGAAGCCGCTTTTATTGAATTAGTCAAATGAAGTCCGGCTGACATAACGGGGCAGGTGACTGCAAGAGGAGTGATCTCCCAGACAGACCAAAGTCTCATAGGACGGCGGTCGGGCAAGCATCCTCTTAGGTAAGTATCCACCTCCTCTATTCTCTGGCTTTTAGATGTTCTAATACCATTAAAACTCTAAGCTAACACTCCCATTAACTGTGAAAAATTAGTTTAATAATATTGATAGGTAATGTTTTTTATTTTATTGTTTATCTGTCTGTTTAAATGTTAATGGTTGCTTTCTTTTCCTATAATAATAGAAGAACCTTTATCTGAGACATACAGCGGGGTCAGACCTGTGTAGTAAAATCTGGAGTATTTCTTGAGCTTGTGTAAATAAATTTTGCCACCCTAATTTTGCAGCTCTTTTTATGATTGTGAGTTCGGTCTTGCAAGACTCCATGTAAATTTTACTGTGCATCTGAATATCATCTTGAACTATTTGAATTTGAGCTTATTACCGAAAGAACAGTCAATTCTGCCACTGAAAAACAAGGCCTCTTCTAAAAAGGAGATAATAGTTTGGATACTCTTGGTCACAAGGCCCTTATAAACTTATAAACTTGCTGGCTTACACTGTGAAGCATGAGAGACACGAACATGGGGAAATGAGGGAAGGTTTCACTAGCCAATACCATGAATGCCTCCCACTGCTGCCATTTTAACACATCCATCTCAAAATAACACTTTCAATGCATGAAAGCTGCAAGAGCATGTATCTGTCGAGCTGTTGAACTGACATCAACCACACACCAGATGAGAAATGCAGTTAAAGCGTGTTAGCTAATACAGGGTTATAAGTAGTTTAAATTGAACAAAATGTTCAATGTTCAAAATTCCCACGCTCCTGTCAGGAAAACTCAGTTTCACTGATCCTGACATTTATATATTTGGTTCAGCCTTTCGTGATTTATCAGTTTTACCCTTGTCCAGTACATTTCCATTACCCTTTAGACAGGGAAGACTGTGAATATACTTCAACTTTATTGTAACATTTATCTAGTTAAAACAATATCACCTCAAATCCTACAAAATACTGTCTAGAGCCACTAAACTTCTCTAAACTCCTGCCATATAAAATTATTTTTTAATGGAATATTGAAAATTTTACTTTTATTTTTAGAACATAAAACCTTTGCAGAAATTGACTGAATACATTTTTTGAGTAGATTTTTCTCGATTTTTGGAAAATTGAGAAAGAGAAACGTAGTTTGCGCTGTCTAATGACAAAAGATATTCTAATTACCTTGAGTGCCATTCTGTTGTGGAAAGTCTTTGCAGATGTTGCATAAAAAAGCACAGAAAAGCTGCTAAAACTAGCGGTTTTCTTACCTGTATATTTAAAAACACATCTCAGTTCTATATAATTTTTCACCAAGCTCATTAAGAGCTAGTGCTGGAAGCCTAAAGAGTCATATGTGACTTCCAGAGCTGCAGGTCACAGTCCTCTGCCCACACTGAAACACGGTGGTGCCAGCATCATGATGTGGGGATGATTTTTTTTTGAGGCACAAGGGAGCTGGTCAGAGTTAATAGAAAGATAGTTAGAGTAAAATACATTAAACTCAGGACAAAAAGCTGCTATAAGTGGCAAGATAGTTGATAGTGGTGCAGAAGTTCATCTGCTAGCAGGACGGACAATAAATAAACAGCCAGAGCTACAATTGGAATGGTTTACATAATAGTATGTTCATGTGTTAGGATGGCCCAGTCAAAGTTCAGACTTAAATTAAATTGGTTGCAAGACTTGAAAAATGATGTTGTCCATATGAGTTATTTTGCAAATCTGGATAAAAACATTAGTCTCTTGGTGTTCTTAGGTGCCGAGGATACTGCACTGCACCCACTTTTCAGATTTTAAATCAAATTTACATGGTGTTTAAGTGTTATTTCAGCATTATTTTTTTACTGTTTAGTTGTAGAGCTTTCTTTGTGAGTTAAAAATACTCAGAACACCTGACAGTAAAGTCAGCTGAGCCGTTTTCCCCTTGTTATAATCCCTCATGCACCATCCGTCATGTCTGCAGCTAAAACGGGCCCATCAAACCGCAGGGTGAACAATTCCCCTCATGTGTCAGAGCCTTTGTGACTCGAATCACGTATTCCTGGCGACCTTTCTGTAGATCCCGTCACCAACACAATCATAAACATTCAGACAGTCTGAAGGAAGGCACGCAAGGCACAAACAAACCTTGTCAACACAGTGGTAACTGGCAATGTGGAGTGCATCAGGACAGAGTAGGTGTGCCCATATTAGACATACGGGTCTGAAATAAAATCAAAGCTCATTGATGAGGATTTAAAGAAAAACAAGATTTATTTATTTAGATCATATCTGACCTTGGCACATGGCAGCTGACCCCCTATCAAGCTTATCTTGTTTCCTTTTTGGCCTCTTGACTCACTGGCAGCAGTCAGACCTGTTTAATTATAGCCCCTGCAGCATTCCTGTCTGACAGAATAAGAAGAGAAAGATAGGGAGGCCTTGGAAAGCCAATTATAAACAGTGGAACAATATTTAAAAACAGAGAGTGGTTCGAGATAATTAAAGCTGAACTGTAAGATACGTAGTGTAATTTCACTTCATTCAGGATAGAGGCGCATCCATCCTTTATTTGTGTGTTTTGCTTTTGCATTGACAGAAAAGCAGTCATGGGGCAGAAGCTGGAGAGGGTGTCTGAAAGGGATGAGGAATCCCTTGATAATTCAGACTGGTCCGAGCAAACTGGAGACACACGGCTTTCCGAGGCTGCAGAACAAGATGAGTGCAGACATCACGAGGATGGCAGTTCTGTGTTTTCCCATCAGAGCATTGGTGGTGTTAGAGAAATCAACATCGGCAACTCAGGGAAGCTGGCTGTCATTTCTTCGCGTACAGACCCCCAAAGCGGGCAGCCAATCAGGGCTCAGGGTCAGCAAGAACACCTTCTGAACTCTAGAGAAGGGTGGGTGATTCCAGGCAGGGAGACAGCCTCTCGTGTTGGGGAGTCAAAGAGAGTCCTAAGCTTTAAGGAGACGAGACACATTTCCAACAAAAAGCAAGGCTCTATTAAGGGGGCTGCAGTCTGGATTGGGACTGCAGCAATGGATGAGCAGGAAAATCTGAATTTTTCAGAAACTGGCAGCAGCAGGGGTTTAACAGCCTCATGCAACCCTACTAACAAGGAAGACTTTGTAGTTCTGGAAAGAGATGAAAACTGGATATCGAATGATGCAGAAAACAACACTCCAGGTCATCACAACAAACCTGGAGATAAGGAGGATGGTTCTCAAAGCTGCAATGAATCAAAACTTTCACAACCTTCGAGGATTACTCCTCAAGAAAGGAATAATGACATTGCACATGCTAAAAGTTCACCCGGAGACAGTTTAGAGACGGAAATGGGTGGTCATTCGACTCAAGTGACAGGCAGCAGGTGTCAGCTAAAAGGAGTAAGTTGTGTCCGGGCTGCTCAAAGCAAGACAACTGGTAGGGGAATGGCAGAGACAGACCAAAATGTTGCTGCTCCTATGAGGGAGGAGCAAAACAAATGTAAAGATCAGCGACAAGAAGTTAATCAGAACCATGAGAACAAGTTTGCTGGGGCTGTCTCCAAGAGGGCTAAAGCTGGAGTTCAGGGTAATCCTTTATTGTCTACCAAAGGAGATACCAGCCAAGTGTTTGACAAAGTCACCAGCTCTTGCCCTTCACAGCCTGAAACATCTCCCTCTGGACAACCACAGCTGCAAGACGGCCACCTATTCACACCGGAACAAACTAACTCTATGCCTTCTTCATCTCAGGCAGGGAGGTGCAATGAAAAGATGCAGATTGCTTGCCTGAAGAAGGAGACTGAGCTTGTCTGCTTCTCTGCTGTTGTCACACCTCCACCTTTCACTCATCTTTTACCTGGGAAAGACACAACCAAAACAAGTTCGGTCAATACATCAAGTCCTCCAGAAGCACCGTCTGCCTTGTCCACTTCCAACAACGACTTTATGCCAGCAGAACAATCCAAACCCAAAGGTCCACCTCCTCCTGTTCCCAAAAAACCTAAGAACCCATTCATAAAGCTTAAAACTGCACAATTAATTACTACTGATGTGCAAGGAAGAGCCAAACACCATCTGCGATCAGAGGACAGGGCAAAGAGGAGACACACGTTTGATTTTAACAAAGATCCTCTGTATGGCACATCGACTAATCAGGACATGTGTATGCTGTGGGACGAAAAGGGCATGTATACCGTACCAACTAACTTTCGCCGATTGTCAGCTGACATCAGTCCTTGGGACCATCTGACTCTGAGGGACAAGGATGACCGCTTCGGAGATATGATTGATTATGAATATTGTGTGCGAATGGCAGGGCTGTCTCCAGAGGAAGAGCCTCAAGACTTGGACATGATGCAAAGACGAGTGTTCCTCGAGAGACGATCCAGGCGCAAATGGTCACCTCCTCCTATTACGGAAAGGCCACGACATACTCTGACAAAGCAAGTGATCACAAGAGATGGTGAAACTGAAAACCCAACATCAACACTTTCAGAGAAAAATGAAACAGAACCCGTCTTCCTGACTGACAGAGCTCTCATGCAGGTGAATGCAAACAGCCAGAGTGAGCGTCCTAAAGATTTAACAGATCCCATCAGCAACAGAGACACGGGAAGATGCGGTGATGTGGGTTCCTACAAGCCGGTGGCAGAAATTGTGAAAGAAAAAAACCAAATGCACAGATTGCAGGGTCGGGTAAAACCCGAAGGGCCCAAAGCTCAGGTTCGTCTGGCAGAGCAGAACCCAACTTTGAAAGTTTCCCAAATGAAGAATACCTTTGATGTCCCAAAGAAATCTAAGGAGAGGCCAGTGGAAGTGCAAACACCTCCAAAGAAAGGTAGGAGCCACAACTATATTAAGCTAGTAGATGGTCAGACTTTGCACCTCACCCCTATATTGAGACTCACCAAACATATACACAAAAAATATTGTTCTGTCCCACATTTTATATGTTTTAGTAAAACCTGTCTCTCATTTTTTTTCTTCCTAAGTTTTCCCTGTTCTGATCAGTAAACTCATAGCCTGGTACCCAGAAACAAGCAGGTCAAGCAAATACAGTAAATCATCCCTTCTGCTTCTGATGTTTTATGTTTTAAAGACATTTATTTTAGGTTTCAATGAGTCTACAGCATTATCATACTATAAGAGGAATGCTGAAGTTATTTACTAACCTAAACCAGATCTAGTAAGCAATTTTAGGACTGACTATTGAACTAAACTCTGCAGAGACCATATATGCCTCCTAAAAGTCTAGGACTCAAATACTACTGGTCGGCTGTCCCTTTAATCAGTATCCGCCATCCATTGGATATTATATTTGCATTTTTTGCATTAATAAAGACTCAGTAGCACGATGCAACATCCTGGAAATCACAAAGGACCACCATGAAACTGATTTTAGACTTAATCCTTTAGTAGTTTGTACCCAGGTCAAGATGACTTTTATTATTGTGAGAAATCACTTTGTTTTAAGAGACATTTTAGCTCCAGTTTCAATGTTTTATAGCATCAACCGATGACTCCTTGGACCTATTGGAACCAGCACCAACAGTCCGAGGGTCTGAAAACCTTCTTCTAAGAAAAAAACTCTGAATGAAAGCAAACAAATCAGATGCAGACTACAAAATCACGCTTTAAAATGACGAATTCACCTAACATGCAGGAGGAAGCATGCAGACACCACAAAGAAAAGCACAAAACACAAAATGTTCCACAATGCCACAAAGGAGACGTAATGGCTTTAAAATAAATGAAAACAACTCAAGACAATGCCGAAAAGTAAAGTTTTCCACCAATGAAATGTCACGGGGAAAAAAGGCACATACTCAAAAGAAACATGGACAGCTAAAAGGAAACAATGAGAGACATACATTTACTATTAACAGTATACTAAAGGTTTGTAATTTAAGTCTGTTTTGCTCTGATTCCTTATAATGTTGAGTTGTGTGTCAAAAGTGCATGATGCATCCTGGGTTTTTAAGTCAACTCTAGTTGAAACTCCAATATACACACAAGTCAGCGGTGTCTAATCCTGGGTTTTTAAGTCGAAACTCCAAGTTGAAAATCCAAGGTGTGTGTGTGTGTGTGTGTGTGTGGTGTATATATATATATATATATAATATATATATTATATATATTATATATATATATATATATATATTATATATATATATATATATATATATATGCCAGCAGTACCATTCCTGAGTTGCGGTCAGAGGCCGCACAAAGTCATTTAAATGGCCGCAAAAGGCCCCTATAGAGCGCAGGAGAATGGGGAACGGGGGGGATGTTGCTCAGTTTGAAATCTACAGGGTTTTTTTTGTGTAGTTCAAGAAAATAAAACGGTGCTAGAAAGACAGGAGAACAGACTGACGTGTGCGTTTTTCTGACCCCCACCATTTCCATTAAGATCATTGAGAAATCAGATCTGGCATTTGGTGTGCGCATGTGCCGTAGCCCAGTGTATCCTGGTGAATTTAATAACGGGATGAGAATAGAGTACGGCTAGTAGTCTTCTGCAGGTGAGGAACGGACAGTGGATGCTTTGTTTCTTAACTACTATCTTTGACAAGATTTAAACCCTGGTTACGTTTACCTATTGGTAGTTGAGAGGGGGCTATAAGAACCTTGCAGCTGGGCTCATTTTTCCAGCGGAGACAAGGGATACTGAAGCACCGTCCTGCACGATAAGGGCGAGCCTAAACTGCCACATTCATGTGTTGAGATTGATTTTTCATCCTGTGTGCGTTGGAAAATCTTGCATAGATTTTAGAAGGTAAGAAAGCTTAAACTGTGTGTTTTTGCATTGTGCAATTTCGCGTTTATTCAGTAGGCTTTGCAGCATCCATGAGAGCTCGCTGGATGGGTTTGGGAATGGGAGCAACCCAAAAAAAAAAAAAAAAAAAACCTGGGTGGAAATTTCTGCACTTGCGTCAGCTGGCAGCGGTCCATCGCAGCTAACGGTTAGCAAACCTGCTAACCCACCAGCAGCCGGGATGCAAAACACACGTCAAGGCGAAAGGACGACTTGTTTGTCTCGATACTAGCTCCACATAACGCTATCAGCTCCTATTGTTCAGCCTCCGAACGGTGAAACGTCTGTGTCGGTGTCTGTTGACGGGACCAGCCCCGTTACAGCTTCCAGCTGCCGCCACATTGAAGTCGGCTTCCGATTCGCAGCTTCGTAGGCTGCTGAGTAAAGGGTCATTTCGGCTCTAGTTGCAAATCTAAAACACTTAGAATGGCCAAAACTAGACTGAATTACTCTACACTGCCTATAAAACATAGCTTGCGATATGTGAAACCTTTATTCTGTAACTTAAAAACTCAAACTATCTCATCTGAAAATAAGCTATTGAAATAAGATTTGAAGATTATCAAACGTAAATATTTTGTGCGGTTTATGAAGTGTAATATTTTTGTATAATGTTTTGGCTTTAATTGCGAAATAAGATTAATTAAATTATTTGTAGCTAGTTTATCAGGTTATTTGCAGGGTTCGTACGGGAACGTGAAATCCTTGAAAATGCCAAAATTTTAACAAGGTGTTTTCAAGGTATAGAAATTGATCGATTTCTGTATAAAGTCCTTGAAAGTGCTTGATATTTTTACTTGCCAGTTTAGTAATAAAGAGCACCTCAACTTTTATGTTAAAGGCACAAAATAGAGAGCGATGATTTTGCCTTTAACGAAGTCTCAGAAAGCCTCGCTGCTGCTCAGAGTGGGTTTGCTTATTTTTGTAATACCAGAAAAGTGCTGGAAAACGCTTGAAAAGTGCTTGAATTTTACAGTCGGAAAAGGTGAACAAACCCTGTACCTGTGAAATATGTAGGGAATAATTCTACATAGATTAGAAATAGTCTAATACACTATTATTTGTAAAACCTTTTCTGTGTGTAAATGCCAAACAATGCATTGACATAGTGCTTATTTGTATTATTACAGATAGAATAAAGGATTCACATAAGATAAACGTTGTTTTAAATGATCTGTAGGCAGTGTTGAATAACTTAATCCAGCTTTAACCATTCCTGGCATTTTCGATTTTGAACTAGAGCAGACCAAAGTTAGTCCCAAATCCTTAAAAAGAGTGAAAAATACCGTTCAGTTTACAAATCGCAAGCTAACTTCACAGTTCACCCTCTGGTTAACCCATGAGTACGGTTAGCAAGCGTGGCTAACTTTTAACTAGCATTCTCAGCTTTACAACGTTAACGACGTCGCTTGGTAATATCTGGCAGCGTCATTTTGAAGCTCTACCATAGCTTAATTGTTTTAGCAATTTCAACGCCTATTTTTAAAGCACAGCTCCATGGGAATCACAGCTAATGCTGCTAGCATCGCCTGCTAGCTAACCATTGTTTAAAAGCAGAAGCGTGCGCCGCGTGCAGCGCTTCCTGCGCAGCTTCCATTGAAAACACGAACTGGAATTCAAACGTTCAACACGCCGGCGGTGTGATTGGCTAACGCTGAGTTAAAGCGACAGCGGCTGTCTAGGGTGGCTCTGCACACACCTTTCACTGCTAATGGTAACGTCATGCTTCGGATGGGGGGCATCATTTAAAATAGGAAAATAAAAATCTGAAAATGGTTAATGGTTGTTTAGACTGTTAGGAAAAACAGTTGTATAATGATTAAAATAAGACGTGTAATGTTCCTAGTGTGACATAATTCGCTACAGACATGTTGTTTTAATAAATATGTTTTATTCTCAATGTGTAAATGCCAAAAATGCATGATATTGGTTCTACTAATGTATGCAACATAAAGATATGAGTCACAAAATAAGCCTGGAAACATATAAAAAGAATTCAGGGGGAAGACTGGATAGATATTTGGGAAAACAAAAACTATCTGGACCATTAAAAGTTTAAAATTAAAGCATAGCAACATAGACACTCTTTGACACAAGAGTGCACTGAAAGAAAAAACACTACTAACAGTTAAAATGTGATGCTGCGTATTTTGATGAATTATGGATACAAACAATCATAGAAATATTGACATCTCATTTATAATTTAATTTAGACTTTATATTACACTCTATTTCATATATTGTTGTTCTGTTCCTTGTTTGGGCCTTTTAACTGTAATTTAATACTAGATCATTTGAGCCCTGTTTAAATCCACGTATCTCTGAACAGCCTTCTGCTGTTAAATAATATTTATTGAATATGTATTTTAACATTTTTTTACAGTAGATTCTGAGCAGATTGTTGAAAAATTGCTTTAAATCATTGGTTGCCAAACTGGTAAAGATGTGTCCCCACAGCGGGTACAAGTTGACACCCATCTGGGATTAAACAGACTGTGACTGATGGATGCTTGTCTCACCTAAAGAAGTCCGGTACAAATCGACCAAAACAGCTGATCTATGAAATGGCAAATGGGCAATATATAATAAATATAAAGGAAGTAGACCTTGGACAAACCATATAGATGAGACTAAGATAATGTTTCTCAAAGCCGCTAGATCTACATTCATTTATGGTCATCTCAGTCCCCAGACCTAAATTCTACAGAAAACCTGCGGGTTGAGCTGAAGGCAAGAGAGCGTGCGAGAAGACCCAGGACTCTGGATAATCTAGGCAGATTATGCAAATATCCCTCTCTCTGTATGCTCCAACCATATATAACCTGTTGGTTAGTTATATAGAAAGTATGGGTTCAAATACATTTGACAAATCTACCAGTTCTTTCTGTACGTGTGGAGGGAGCTGTAATAGATAGCATAAATTTTGGTTGTTTTATAGTGGTAATTTTATTTCCACACCACAGATGTCTGCAAGAAAAATAATTAGAAAAGAGCAAAATGCATTGAAATGAAACGATAATAAAAATATGTCTACAACACCTGATGTGACCAAACCAAAGCACGCGGTCAGTCAGTCTGTGCACACCCACACAGTCAAAACAGACCAAATAATTGGCACATATGTGGGTGAATAATATGTATGGAAGGGCTTTGAAACAACAGCCGTCCAAAAATAATGCTGGAGTCCCATCAGAATAAATATTGAGCTTCAAAGCATTGTTTTAAATGAACAGTTGGAGCAGTGTGAGCCGAAGAAGCAGCCAGAACATTGTGTTTAAAGCAACACTGAATCAAGCTGTGTTCGTTAACGTAGATCAACGATGGGGATCAGTTCATGAAGGCTGCAGCAGTAACAGCCCATCTGTGGTGCATTCACAGGAACTGATGCAGCAGTTTAAAATTATAACATCCCTTATGACGGTTTAGAGCCTCCACCCCTGCTTCTTATTCTGTAGATCCCTAAAATAAACGACAGAGTCAATGTTTAGGCATCAAAATAGGAAAAGTGTGGACAAGAGGAACAGAGTTTTAAAAAATGCATTTTTTTAATCTCCTGTTATCTAAACTTTGTATCCATTTATCATCATTACATCAACCTGTTTCTTTCTGTCCATCCATCCATCCATCTCCTTTCAATCTGGCTTTTGCCAAGTTTGTATGTAAAGCCTGACCACTGTAAAAATATCTGCTGTAAATCTATAGTAAACTGTTGTGTTCATACCTTAAACTTGAAAAACAATGATTTGAGAAATTTGGAAAATAGTCAGAAAATCGATGGGATTTTGTCATGAACAATGTGTAGAAACCTGGTATTTAAGGCAAATCTGCCTATGCTGGTGCACGTTTGAGCTCATGAAAACGGTAAGACACAGGATAGAAACAGGCTAACTTAAAGAAAACTTTAGTCTGTGCCTGTATGTACCAAACAGCCCTCATTGAACTGAGGCTAACATCCTCCTCCACCTGCACAAATCTGGAAACATACACTGATGAAGATAAACGCGGCAGAAGAAGAGATGTTTCTCCTGTACAGCATACTTTAAGGATTTGCCTGTAAGTGGCGTTGATGTAGCATAAAAGATCAAACCCAGTTGTAAAAGACAATCCCAGTACCATCATCTTCACTGGCATTTCCCTTGCAGGGATTCCCATTTTCAACTTCCTGAAGAAGTAAAGGCTCTCTTGTTTTTGACGGAGCAGCTCAGACTCAGTGTTTTCCTGTTTGTTTTTCTGACCACAGATATGTCGCGGCGAGTTGTGCGACAGAGCAAGTTCCGTCATGTGTTCGGTCAGGCCGTGAGGAACGACCAGTGCTACGATGACATCCGTGTATCCAGGGTAACCTGGGACAGCTCCTTCTGTGCAGTCAACCCCAAGTTTGTTGCCATCATCATAGATGCAAGCGGAGGAGGAGCGTTTCTCGTCCTTCCTTTAAATAAGGTATTCAATGTTGGATTTTTACTGTGGATTTTAAAAGGTGCATTTAAGTGTTCAGTTTTTAATTAGTGTTCTATTTTTTCAAAGCAACCAAATTCAAGTAACCCTGGTTACGTCAGTATCCATTTGTTAGAACCTGAATTTGGACATGTCACTAAAATGTGACATCAACCCCAGGGTAATGGTAGGATTTTTTAAAGCAATGTTCGGGTTAGGATCCCACTGTGAGTCATGAAACACTTTGAGTTTGAAAAACCGTAGGCACAAATTCATAAAACACTATGATTGTTGAGGTTATCTGTTGTCATTTTAACTTGTTTATTAGCAGAATTTGGATCCTTCAACCACCGATAGCCTGGGTCATTACCATCTACCACAGAAGATAAAAATCTCTTGAACCGGTGTTTTAAATAATGGTGTAAAACATACTTCTGTGTTACCTTATTTATCTTGTTTTTCTAGTTTTGGACTCAGAGGAGATAAAAGAGTAACAACATCGAGATTTGGCTAAGCGTGAACCAAATGTGTTACTTATCTATTTAGAAGACGTCTGCATGCAGTTGGGGTAATACGAAGGAAGACTTGTTGCACAATATTCATTATTACTGCAAATTAACTGAGTTGCAACTATAGCACTTTAACACATCCCATTATGAACGTAATTCAAGGTTTGAAAAAGTGTTGAAACAACAAACATTGTTATTGTGCTGTTGATAGATTGAACTACATTTAATAAGAAGCCAGAGAAAGTGTCATTGTGATTGGACTTTTCTCCAGCTTTATAGACCATGGAGTAAAACACCGCTCCGCCTCCTCTACCTGCTGCTGTACACTGCTGGTCAGCTGGCTAAAAGAATGTGCCCTACACATTTCTGTTCTATGAGAGATCAACAAATTTGTCAATTTGGAGTTATTTCCGGCGGTGAAAAATAAAGGCAATCTTAGTGAGGAAGCTAAAGGAGCACCGTCCATCACTGTTATCAAAGTAACGCTATTTTAAAACAACAGCTGGCCAGCCACTAGCAGTTTCTCTGTTAAGCTACCAACTGCAAAAACTGTCCACTGATGTGTGCCTTTGTTTATGCACAGCTCTGAACAAACCCACATCATTAACCATCCGTCTGTTTGTATAACCAACCTCTGTTGTGTCTCTTAGACCGGCCGTATAGACAAGGCGTACCCGACAGTCTGTGGTCACACAGGCCCAGTGTTGGACATTGACTGGTGTCCTCATAATGATCACGTCATTGCAAGTGGCTCGGAGGACTGCACAGTCATGGTAAGGCCATTTCGGTGTGTTCATATTTTCAAAGCAGATTTTTGAGGGCTCTAATACTTGTTAAGAAATTATTTATATACTAATTTATAGACATTAGTTTCTCTGTGGTTCGTTATTTCTCTTCATTTGATGCAGGTCTGGCAGATCCCCGAGAATGGACTGGACGCCGCCCTGTCAGAGCCTGTAGTGGTGTTAGAGGGCCACTCTAAAAGGGTCGGCATTGTGTCTTGGCATCCCACGGCTCGCAATGTTCTTCTCAGTGCCGGTAAGTTTGGATTGAAGCCTCTCAAATCAAAGTAAAACTGTTATCTGTTTGTTCTGCAGTTCACCAACAGCTGAACCAAGAATAGAGCCATTTATTTAAAAGATCCCTGTTGCATTGTTGTGTGTGCAGTAAAGCTGTGAAAATAAACATGTTTTTATTTCAGGCTGTGATAACCAGGTCGTCATCTGGAACGTGGGGACGGGAGAGGCCATGATCAGCCTGGACGACATGCACCCAGATGTTATCTTCAGCGTCAGCTGGAGTCGCAACGGCAGCCTACTGTGCACAGCCTGTAAGGACAAAAAGCTCCGCATCATCGACCCACGTAAAAAGAAGATTGTGGCGGTGAGTAAAAGCTCTGGTGTATTAGAGGTCGATTTCTCTCCAATAACCACATATATAGAGGTACAGTTTTACAACCTGACAGGTGTGTTTCTGCTTTTAGGAAAAGGACAAAGCCCACGAGGGAGCTCGACCAATGAGAGCCATCTTTTTAGCAGACGGAAACATTTTCACCACTGGATTCAGTCGCATGAGCGAGCGTCAGCTGGCCCTGTGGAAATCTGTATGTGTCTATCGTTAGTCTCATTTGGTCCTCTTTAATCTAAATTTACACTCTGTCCAAATTCTGATCACAAGCACGAAGCCTAATCATTAAATCTTGACATTAGTTGTGATGTGGAAACAGACAGAGGATAAAAATCATAAATAAGTTGTTGAGTGTTTTATAATCAAATTGGAAATAGATACATTAAATAAATCCAGACATGTATCTATTATTAGGTAGCTGCAGACCAGTAAGATGTTAGATTCAATTAGATTTTTCATGAGATCTAAATCTAAAACATTAAACATTTATTATTTTCCACCTAAATGCCAAAGGTTCCTGCTGAACACCTCATCTCCAGTAGGGGGCGTTAAATACTAAGTAACATTTCCTCATAGCATTCACTTTCTTACATATTTTTTCTTAGTTTTTTTAATAAATATTATCCCAATCATACCACTAAACGTCCATCTGAACTGCACCATCTCTTTAAATATGTAAATGTCTGTTTGCAGGACAATTTGAATGAGCCCATATGTGTCCAAGAGATGGACACCAGTAATGGAGTTCTGCTGCCCTTCTATGATCCAGACACGAACATAGTCTACCTGTGTGGAAAGGTAGATGCCAATAAAGATCCTTTATTTTAATTTTCAAGTGTTAAATAAAAAAGTTCACACATTCTGTACCTGCAGGGGGACAGCAGCATTCGGTATTTTGAGATCACTGATGAGGCGCCGTTTGTTCATTACCTCAACACCTTTTCAACGAAGGAGCCCCAGAGAGGCATGGGTTACATGCCCAAGAGAGGCCTGGATGTCAACAAATGTGAGATCGCAAGGTATCGAGAAATTACTGTTTTTTTTAAACTGTTCATTGTTCAATGCTGGAATAATCTTTATTTCTTACCAGTTTCCAGGTCTGGGTAAATATGGAAAAAGGAAGCAGAATATGAAAAACCTTTTGTATTTCCTAACTTTCCTTCATGTTCCATCTTTTAAAAACACAAAATTTAATTTTCTATAAATCATTTATTAAAAAATAACAAATTAAATGTAACTTAAATGTTTAGTTTTACATTCTGGTCCATCCACATCAGTCCTAGCATTATCAGTTTTATGTAAACCAGCTGTTCTAAAGACCTTTTGTCTTTACAAATGGCCGGTGCAGCAAAAATACACCAAAAATAAAACACAGGATCTAAAATTGCAGAGCTCAGAATGCTTTATATACTTTTCTTAAAAACAGTTTCCGCTTACATTTTTAAAAGCAAATGGACATGGATTTCCCTTCCTCAATCACCAGAGAGAGAGAGAGACACACTGTTTTAGACAACCCAACTTTTAAAGCATTATAGCCTATATCACTACTAATCAAAAGGGATTGACGCAAAATTCACACTCTTTATACACACAAATATACTTCATTAACTAAACTAAATCTCTAGAAAACAAAAAAAAAATTCCATATTAACATTTAATTGTTTTTAAACTAAACCCAAACACAGTCCAAGACATCGCCCCTCCCACCAGTCAATGTGGTTTTTCCCAGTAAGGCTGATTGAACACACCAGTTCCTTGTCAGCACTGCTCATGGGCGGCTTCCATGGCAACACATGACCAGGTGACCTCAAACAGGAGAGAGCGATGAGAAAAACAACATCTATAAGTTAAATGAATAAACGGATCAACCAGGTTTTAGCCCTTCATTAAGTAGATCACCGCAAATCAAAAGTAAAACATTAATTCATTTATTTATTAATCAAATTAATTTGGTGCAGTTTTCATTCAGTCAGTAACTTTTTCAGCACACATTTAAATGGCAATGTTGACAGGAAAAAGTGAGAAAGATTACATTTAGCTTATTTGTTTTGTTAATATATGTAATACTATGTTTTTATTCCAAAAAAAAGATTAGCACAAATGACCTTGAAGCAGCTTCCTACGAAGAGATATTTATCATATTTATCAACCAGGTTTGATACACTTTTAACTGACATGCTGATATCCCTTTTGGTTGCATCAGACCATAGGACGTGTCTCCAAAAAATAAGGTGTTAGTCCCAGTGTGGTAAGTGGCCTTTCAGCCCACATTAGGACAGAACTCGTTTCATTGTGATATTGTAATAACAGTCTCTTACCAGCTTCAGCCAGCATCTTCACAAGGTCTTTTAGTTTGGTTCTGGGTTGATTCACACATTTCACACCAAAGTAGGATCATCTCTGAGACTCAGAACCATGGTTTGATTCTATTGCCTCTTATAATAACCTTTTATTATTTGTTCTCTCTTTAGGTTTTATAAATTACATGAGAGAAAATGTGAACCAATCATCATGACAGTCCCACGTAAGGTATGTTTGTTTTAAATCCATCATGTATTTTACTGTACTGTAAGCTGGTTTGTTTTTCCCGTGTACAATCCTAATAATTTTCCCCTGTTTCCTTTTTGCCGGGAACTTTCTTCCACCCCCTGCGCCTTCCCAGTCGGATCTGTTCCAGGACGACCTGTACCCGGACACGGCCGGCCCTGATCCCACCCTGGAGGCAGAGGAGTGGTTCGCTGGCAAGAACGGAGGCCCGATCCTGATCTCACTCAAACACGGCTATGTTTCCACTAAGAACCGGGACCTAAAGGTGGTCAAAAGCAACATCCTGGAGAGCAAGCCACTCATAAAAGCAGATAGCATCCCCACCATCCCCACCATCCAGAAACATGCTTCTCCACAATCCACTGTTGTAAGTGTTTGCAGAAAATACATTAAGCAAAACTGTGTTATTTTTTTAAAGGTACATTTTCTGTTAATATGATGTTTTGCTGGATTTTGCCTTGTTCACAGTTACAATTTTGGTTGGGAAAATCGAAGAAAGTTGTGGATAAGCACACAATCTTGTTTCTGGCTCACAGTTTAGTGCAGCTGCAGGGAAAAATAAATGTCATGGTCTGTCCGGATGAACAGATGTTATTTTTTTTCTGCTTCATGATCCAAATTGTTATTTGTCATCTGCAAATCTGAAGCAGCAAAGTTACTTCCAATAGCTCAATATTTCTGGTTGCTTTTTCAGAAAATGGAAGACAAACTGGAAGAGGTACTCCGAGAATTCAAGTCACTCAGGGACCGGGTCATCCTTCAGGACCGCCGGATCGCCCGACTTGAAGAGCAGGTCGCCAAGGTTGCCATGTAAGACGCACAGACCCTTGCCAGGATTGCTGTTTTCTTTGGGATTCAGCTGCAGCCAATTTCTCTAGATTAGACACCAAGCTTGGTTTCCATCCCATTCCGTCGAGACCAAGCCCACATTCCAAGACGAACTTTATTTTCGCTCATCAGCCCTCCTGTTCCACACTCTGCCCTGACACACTCACAGAGGAGAGGAGAAACTCTTAGAGCTCATGGTCACATCTGAAGAAAAAGACATATTTGTTTTTAAAGAAGTCTTAACTGTTTTATTTTTTAAAATGTGGTGAAGCATTCTTATGTGAAGGTTCTACTTACTGCTCAACAACTGTAGCATCAGTATTTCCATTGTTCTTATTGTGTTGCCAAATATGAATTGTGTGCCGTTACATGCACTGCTTTTACGTTGTTGGTTTTTCTCCTCCCTGTTGAACATTCCAGTCACAACCTGGTAGAACAGTACAAGTCGAGCTGAATTTTTGTTTTTTGATTTTAAACTATAGCTGTCGGTCTGTTTTCTTTCCACCAGTTTGCTCATTGACATCAATCAGATTAACGAATGTGGAAGAGATCCTAAAACAATTTTCTCCTGTTCTCTTGGGGGTTTAAATTGACCACTGGAGTCCTAATGTTGAGATGGTGGCTGGGTAGGTGTTACATCTTCCTGCTGTAAATGTTGTGAAAATGTTGTGGTGCCTCTTGTCACTGTTAAGGGTCAAACTAAAGCTGCCCTCTCTGGTGGTGCATATTGGTTTTGGGAAGGGACCCCTCACAGCCTGTGTTTTACTGAAACGTTGACAGACAGTTCTGTGCACATATTAAAAAATTTTACACATGAAAACGTTGCCTCTTTTCCTCTTTATTTCACTCCCGTCTGTCAACAGTTTTGCATTTCCTCTATTTGAGTTCTGCCTTCAGATAAGCATTTGGAGTCTATCTGAAAAATCTGGCATGGTTCAACTGGTGAAAGTTTGATAGCTACTGTGAAATGTACTTTAAGACTTGATCAAAGTTACATTTTAGATCCTGTGGTGGGTTTTAAGGATAATGGGACAATTAAGAAAACTTCAACAGTTCTATTGCATACATTTGCACACACTCAAACTGTGTCTTTGGTGAACCACCTTTAGATGTAATTTTAGCCTTCAGTCTTCCTTTGGTATTAGTCTAATAGCATGCAGCATCTTGACTTGGCAATATAGAAATGGTCTGCTCTCCGAGTGGCCTTTCAGCACAAGAAGGATCTGTTTCCTTTTGTCTTTTTGTTCTGGGATTGCTTCCCATATTTTACACAAAAACACATTAATCTCTGGGAGACAGAATGTGTGTCCTTCCTGAGCTGTATGATTTCATGTCATTCCCATGGTGTTAATACTTGCATATGATTGTTTGAACAGGTTAATGTGGGACCTTCAGGTATCTGGAAATAGTAATGTAAGGAATAACCGGCCATGGTGCAGTCCACAATTCATCTTCCTGATATCTTGGCTGATTTCTTTCTCACTAGGAAGTTGTGTGTTTAAAGTGTTTAATTGAAATAGATGCACAAGTGTGCATCCATTAAACTAAAGTGTTGCAGATTAATTTATCAGAAACATACAAAGCCATGACATCATCATCTAGGTTTTCCCAGATTATTAATCTGACCACAAGTAAACCTCAGAATTTTAGGAAAGCAATCAAAATTTCTCTATGAACACTTTCTCTCATTTTTGTGGCATTTAGCAAATAGAAATGAGTTTGATAATCCTAACCTAAATAGGAAAATAGTAAAGGTTTGATGGAGAATGTCTGGTATATGGTATATGGATTCAGGTGTGGGTCAACTCAGAACAAAGTAGCAATAAAATCCCCAGGAATAGAAAATTTAATTAAATACAAATAAATAAACTGGCTTAAAAGCTACTTTTGTTCTCGACCTTTCCATTATTTATTATCTGCATGGTAACCCTTAAACAAAAACAGACTGTGTGTTTATGTGGCCAAAATGTTGTGTTAAACCACATGTCAGTGTGACTCACCATACAGGAAGTGGCAGTTATGGTTTCCACAGAAGAGTCTAGTTCCACATGGACGCCTAAAGGAGGCAAAGCATCGGATTATGCACTACTCTTTTACAGTTAGGTCACTGTCATCAGACCACAACATTATCTTAGCATGGGGTTTTCTGGTGAATAAGAAGGAGTTCCAGTTGATTTCATAGTTTTTATTCAAACACTCACATAGTAAGAAACACAGTGATGTCCTCATAGGACTGATCCTCAGTCCCTGTGGTCACCTCTTAGAGCCTTGACATCTCTCATTTACAGCTTTTCCCCCACATGACATACAGCTTTAAATGTGAGGCAGAAATGTGATCGAGGGACACACGACATGCATCTGAGTGTTTTACAGAACTGAGCACTTAACTTCCTGCTATTTAGACAAACTAGTAATCGAGAGATGCAAAGGACGCTCCACAACAACGAATCTGACCTTACATTTGTCAGGTGAGTCCCATACCATCTTAATAAATAAAGCACCATTTTAAGATTGGTAGAAGAGATGTATTAAGGGATCATTATCTCTTAAAACTGCAAATGCTGCTTTTGGCTGATGTAAAGAATGTGTATTTCAAAGGGAAGTGTCTCATCGTTTCTATGTAGTCAAAAAATGTGAAATACAATGTTTTTTCTTCTGAGTGAACACATTTCCTGTTTCTGTCATCAAGCAGAGTAACAGTCACCGTATCAGTGCCACGAGGATGTGCGCAAAGAGAGCCTGAAATGAGCTGAAGTTAACCTTTTCATTGGAGTTAACATCAAATACGTCCAACATCGAGGTAAGACACCAGCAGGAGATTCAGGAAATTTCAGGAAACTTTTTAAGACAATCTTGAGCTTAGTCTACCTACATGTAACGGTGTTAGCAGAATGGTAATTCCACATTCCCCAACTTCATCTTCTACTTCACAGCGAGACATATACTGAGACATTTCTTTAAAAACACCTTCAGTGCTTCTTTACTTGGATTGAGAAAAAAAATCATTTACATTTGCAGTAGTTCTTTGTTTTTTTGGCGAGAATGATGCAAAGGGTGTGGTGAAAGCACATGATTGTTTCATTATATGTCAGATGTTACTGGTACACAAATGACACGTACAGTTTTCCTCTCGTCTACAGCGCCGGTGGGAAGTTTACATACCCTCATGTGCATTGATATTTTAATTTAGGGTTTTTAAAGATGCATTTAATCTGTTCTTATTTTGGGGTGTATGATTATAGACATGTCTTAGCAGGTTATAGAGAACCCACACACTGTCTTCAAGCATGAGAAAGGTCCCAGCATGATTCTGGCCAGTTATTTAGCCACTCTGCTAATCGGAAATAGTAAAGTTAATTTAAAATGGTTGTTCTCCTTTCTTTCAATTCAGTGAGGTCAAGCGCATTGTAAAAGCTAGATTTGAGCAAGTTTGCCTGTTAGAACACCCAATTATGGCCAGGTTTTAATTATCTGACCCAAACTGTCAGCCTCAGATAACAGATAATTGGTTAGAATGATCAGGACCAATCCAGAGGGAAACAGGGCTCCGGGCCTATCGTTATCTGGAGGGTGCTAGAACACTAGGGTCACCGTCCACAGCACAGCCAGTTTTACATTAACATGGACTGAGAGGACGCAAACCAAGAAAGAAGGCCCTGCTTCAAAGTCAACACCTTCAAGCTCGAAGGAAAGTTGCATCTACCTATAAGGACAGGAAAAACACATTCTGGAAAATAGTTTAAAGGAGAAACCGAACAATGACTGAGCTATTTGGCCACATGACAAGAAGAACGTTTGGAAGAGCCAAGGGAAAGGTTTCAAATCTCAAAACTGTACCAACTGTCGAGCACGGTGGTGGCACCATCGTACTAAGGATCTGTTCTGGTTCTAGGAATACTTCTGGAAAAAGTGGAGGCAATGATGTAGAAGTACCTTCTCCTAATTCTTCAACCTCTTTTAAAATAGCGTCCAGACATATTAGATACATTTGGGCCAGAGTTGTGACAGAACCTTGAGCATGGCTACGAAAAGTGCTGTTTTTCTGTTGCTAAATAGGATTTATTCATATATTAGTGGGGCGTGTGTATATTTAACCCTGTATTTAAACGTTTTAATTCATAAGTTGATAAGAAATTCAACAAGGGGATATAGCTTTTCCACTGGCACATCTTCTTAACTAATGTGTGTAATTGTTTTCAAAATTCTGTCATTTCAGATCATGTATTCAACAACGATGCTCCCTAGCATGAAGATACGTGCCCTGCTGCTGTGGGAAGTCTTCGTTTTGTTTGCTGCAGAGTCTGTGATGAGTTCAGCACCAGAAAGCATCAACACAAACATTACTGTTCAGACAGACGTCACAACCAACCAACAGACCAATGCATATGTAAACGTGTTGCAGCCTACAACCCTGCATCCAGCACAACCTACAGATGTTAGTGCTCATGCAGAGGAGACAGCGTTAGTCACAGCAAACCCTGAAGATGGTGTGAAAAGCAAAACTAACATGTCAGACAGCAGATGGCTTGATCTGACTACTGCTGAAGCAGCAATCAGCAGCTCCAAACCTCTCGCCCCCACAGAAAAGGTGACGACTAAAAATGTAGTTCCTGTACAGACGATAGCTGCAACTGAACAAACTTTCACGGTAGGGCTGACGAGTACAAGTGGTCCACAGCAAACAATCACAGCTAGTAGAGAAGAACAACCCTTTGCAACAATGACCACAGCAAGTGGTGAAGCTAAATCTTCCACGGTTGCGGCCACCGCTACAGATAAAGAACACGTTTCCTCATCAAAGACCACAGGTGATGCACAAACCTTCCCGGAAGTCACATCAACTGGAAGGGGACTACAGCCTTCCACTGTGATGACAACAGCTACGAGTGCAGTACAACCACCATACCAAAAAACAACGGCAGATGCAGTAAATCAGACAACAGATCATCTCCACACATCAGCCTCCAGTGTTACTGACATGACTGCTCCTGCAACCGGTTTTGCAGCTTCTTCAGCCTCACATTTTTCTACGCAACATTCAACAACTATTACTGAATTTAGGTCAGAGGTACCTTCCACCACCTCTCTGGATACATCTACTCAAAGGGCGTCCACCTTCAGTGGTCCCACTGCTTCAGTTCCAACTTCAGGAAGTGTTCGATCCACCAGCACTGAGCTCTCATCCCCATCGCCTTCTGTCCCTACCAGAACTACCTTCAGCTCCACATCAACAGGACCCGTTTCCACTTCAACTGATTCTTCCAACACCACCACTGCCAACTCTACCAGTCCAGCTGGGGGTTTGATTCCTCGCACCCATCAGTCAAGACGTTATTCCTCAACTACAAAAGCTCCCTGCGAACCGTCCAAGGACTCCGCAAGCAGTGAGGTTCTGCCCTGCTCCACCAGGGGTGTGGTGAAGCAGTGCCTCATCATCATCGCTGCCTTGGCCATGGTGGCCACCATTTTTATAGTTTCTACCATCATCCTTTGCATCAAGTTGACAACAAAGAAATACAAAGTAAGACAACCTCAGCAGGCCACCGAGATGATGTGCATCTCCTCTCTGCTACCTGATAAGAGTCACACCTACACAAGGCAGCGCAACCCGGTGAGCAACGGAGTCCTGGTGTTCCCTGCCGGAGACAGTGACGAGGAAGGTGGGGATAATCTCACTCTTAGCAGCTTCCTTCCAGAAAATGATCGCTATGTTTAGCTGCATCTATGTAGCCCATTGAGACAGAACGGATCTGTCTTGGATCAGTGATGCAGAAAGTGATTGAGTTCATGTGGTGACATAATGTGCAGAAGATAGATCAACCACAAGCACTCACCACTTCATGCTCAAAGCTCCATCAGCTGCATCTGACATTTGATCTGAAGGATGCGGACTTTAAGCAAAATCTGTCATTTCTGCATTACTTTGCACATGAGCCCCCCACCCCAGCGGAGACCAGGATGCAAAGAGCGATCAAAGCTGCTTTCCTTTTTTTCTTTCAAACATCCGGACCAGAACCCCAGAGGTATTTTACTTTGCAACAAGAGACAGGAAGACTTGCTTAATCAAGAAACGTCCGTTCTTCACAGAGACTGCTCAGTTTTTTTGGAAGATGAAGACCTAAAAGTTTAAAATCTGACTTTTTAAATACATATTTTACTGTTTATCTGTGTGTAAAGGCACACTTTTTTGCAATTATTGATGTTTTTAATTGTATATACGGTGCATATAGAAAGTCAACACACAGCTGTTAGTATGCCAGGTTTTTGTAATGTTAAAAACGACACCAAGATTATTTCTATTTAGTTCAGAACTTTTTCCACCGATACCCTGTACAACTCAACTGAAAATCAATTATCTATTGGGGTGAGAGTTTAAAAACTAAAATAATGTGGTTACATAGGTGATCACACCCATAAACTAATACGTTCTTGAAGCACCAACTGATTTTATTAAAGGAGTCTATGTGTCTATTGGCATGAGGTATTTTTATTTGAAGGTTTTTGCTAATTTTCCTTGAAAAATGACTCCTAACCTGTGAGATTGTGAGGACCTCTCCTGTGCACTGCACTCTTTAGATTAACCTACAGAATATCCGATCTGATTCAGGTCTGAGCTCTGGCTCAGCCCGTCCGAAACATTTATCTTCCTTTGGCGAAGCCATTCCCTTGTTGAAGCAGATGAATCCTTTTTTCTCAGGAATTAGAGCAAGGGGCTGGGAATGAAAGCGTTCTGTTGCTTAAATGTACAGGGGTTGGACAATGAAACTGAAACACCTGTCATTTTAGTCTGGGAGGTTTCATGGCTAAATTGGACGAGCCTTGTAGCCAGTCTTCATTGATTGCACATTGCACCAGTAAGAGCAGAGTGTGAAGGTTTAATTAGCAGGGTAAGAGCACAGTTTTGCTCAAAATATTGAAATGCACACAACATTATGGGTGACATACCAGAGTTCAAAAGAGGACAAATTGTTGGTGCCATCTTGCTGGCGCATCTGTGACCAAGACAGCAAGTCTTTGTGATGTATCAAGAGCCACAGTATCCAGGGTAATGTCAGCATACCACCAAGAAAGACGAACCACATCCAACAGGATTAATCGTGGACGCAAGAGGAAGCTGTCTGAAAGGGATGTTCGGGTGCTAACCCGGATTGTATCCAAAAAACATAAAACCACGGCTGCCCAAATCACGGCAGAATTAAATGTGCACCTCAACTCTCCTGTTTCCACCAGAACTGTCCGTCGGGAGCTCCACAGAGTCAATATACACGGCCGGGCTGCTATAGCCAAACCTTTGGTCACTCATGCCAATGCCAAACGTCAGTTTCAATGGTGCAAGGAGCGCAAATCTTGGGCTGTAGACAATGTGAAACATGTATTGTTCTCTGATGAGTCCACTTTTACTGTTTTCCCCACATCCGGGAGAGTTACGGTGTGGAGAAGCCCCAAAGAAGCGTACCACCCAGACTGCTGCATGCCCAGAGTGAAGCATGGGGGTGGATCAGTGATGGTTTGGGCTGGCATATCATGGCATTCCCTTGGCCCAATACTTGTGCTAGATGGGCGCGTCACTGCCAAGGACTAAGGACCATTCTTGAGGACCATGTGCATTCAATGGTTCAAACATTGTATCCTGAAGGCGGTGCCGTGTATCAGGATGACAATGCACAAATACACACAGCAAGACTGGTGAAAGATTGGTTTGATGAACATGAAAGTGAAGTTGAACATCTCCCATGGCCTGCACAGTCACCAGATCTAAATATTATTGAGCCACTTCAGGGTGTTTTGGAGGAGCGAGTCAGGAAACGTTTTCCTCCACCAGTATCACGTAGTGACCTGGCCACTATCCTGCAAGAAGAATGCCTTAAAATCCCTCTGACCACTGTGCAGGACTTGTATATGTCATTCCCAAGACAAATTGATGCTGTATTGGCCGCAAAAAGAGGCCCTACACCATACTAACAAATTATTGTGGTCTAAAACCAGGTGTTTCAGTTTCATTGTCCAACCCCTGTATATATATTAATGTTTGATATGTATTCGTGTTATCTGTGTCCCCCATGTGGCTCGTGGCAAACTGCTAATAAGACTACTCATGGCTGTCTTTCAACAATGGCTGTCTTCTTGCACCTGTTTCATAAGAGCAAGCTTTGTTAAAAAAAACACTAATAGTGTTAACAGACTGCCCGAACTGAGCTTTGAAACTACAGGTCCCCAAGAGTTACTACTGACTGTTTTTTTCTGATTAATGTTTTCCTTTATGGCATTTCGGTTCAGGTGGTTGCAAGTCAGGAAACAGTGGGTTTTTTGGTGCTAACTACAACTCGTTATAGCCAATATTTGCTGATAATATATCTCTCTCCATTTTATGCCTTGAAACACAAAAGACACATGTTCATACATGTTCTGCCTAAACCAGAGACAAACCATCAGAATTGCTAATAAATAGCTAATACTAGCAATGTTCACTGAAGTATATGCATGCCGCCATGTTGGATACCAGGGTCCAGGTTCCTCAGCAAGGTTCGACTTTCCTAGTCGAACCTTTCCTAGTTGGTGTTTCGAATGGAAACCTGAAAAATCTGACTTCCCAGTACAAACAGAATGTACCATTTCAGTCACTGTCATGCTGAAAGATGACGTTCTTTTGTTCCTCAGCTTTTCAGCAGGAGCCAACCTTCACTGTTTTTTGGAACATGTCATACTTTCCTCCACCCTGACTAATGCCCCAGTTCCAACTGAAGAGAAAGAGCCTCCAACATGATGCTGCCACACCAAAGTTTTGGAATTATGGCCAAAAACATGAATCTTGTTTTTATCACAACACATTTTCCACAATGCTTTTAGGAGACTTCAAAAGTATTTTTGCTGATTAAGCCACAATCTCGCCACCTGATCCCAGCTCCCAGACATTCACTATATTGCCAAAAGTACTGGGTCACACCAAATCAATTAATACTGGTATTCTAATCACTTCCATGGCTGCAGGTGTATAAAGTTTGGTGTAGAGAAACCTGACTGGCCTGCACAGAGTTCTGACCTCAACCTTCTTGAACACCTTTGGGATGAATGAGAGTGAATTAGAGCTGCAATTCTGTTTTTTTAATCTAACTATGCACACACCCCTAAACCTTGTGGAAGATGTTTACAGAATAGTTAGAGTTGCTATTGTTGGCAACAGTTGGCCAATCAACAAACTGGACCGTATAGATTAAGAGTAGGATGTCATCATAGTTCATTTACATGTAAAGGTAGACAGACAAATACTTTTAGCAATATAGTGTATTGAGAATATAGGGCATTTTGTAACATGCAGTTCACAGCCAGTACCTCCCAGAACTTCTTGCAGCTCTTTAATGTTGCAGCAACCTTGACCAGTTTCCATCTTTTCATCAGCACTTCTGATGTTGACTGTCTTCCTTGTGCTCCATTGTATTTCTAATACTTTGGAAAATGTTTGTACCTTTTCTTTTTTTCCATATCTTTTTTACACTGTGGTCCATCGGATGCTGTGGAAGATCTCTGCTGACCATTGCTATCAATGAGTTGAGATGGAAAAAAATATTAGGAAATGCCAAGAAGAGTTTAACTTTATTTGGGGTTAATCAGAAGCACTTTAAATGATTTATTATTTATCCCCATTAAAAAAATCTGTTTTTTCAGTTAAATTGCACAGGAAAACAAATGTTATATATTTAACAGGGGCATGTAGACTTTTTATATCCACCATATAATATGCTGTTGAAAATTGCTTTCTACTTGTAGGGTTGCAGTTCTGTTCTCTGTTCTGTTGTCTCTTTTTCGCCCGCTCATATCTCTTTAACCATGCTTTCACAAATCGCTCAATCCACTCAGATTGGTAAATAAGTATTTTGATGCATGTACTTTTCTCAAATTGCGCCAGCTTAGACTTCAAATGGAAAGATTAATCTGTAATTGAGTTAGATGAGGATAGAGATTAGTATTATTGAAGCCATGACTCTGGGAAATTGAGGAAGAATCAGATAATTTGTTTGGTAGAAGAGACCTTTTCCATGCACTGAATAAGTCAGAAATCCCAATGTTACATTTTAAACTTGGACTCAAGATTTCTTTTCTTCACTGTTGAAGACATTATGTGTGTTGTTTAAAATCTGTAAAATCAGGAATCACTTTAGGAAGTTACATAAAAACTGGTCCAATTCACACGCTTGTTTTACCAAACCTTTGCTCCTTCTCTGCAGCTGAGCTACACGCAGTAAAGGGATTAATAATGCCATTACTTTGGCAGTTTACTGAAATCTGTCAACAGAAAACCGTGTCATTCACCAATAAATGTGTAGTTTTTGTACTTCTTTTGTAACTTCTCTTTACGGGCCTCTAAATGGCAAACTATCAAAATTAAACTGTGTCTTCTCTAAACTCAGTCAGTTCCCTTATTTACAAAAGGCTCCACAGACGACCTTTCTCTTCCTACGCTGGATTTTGATTTCACATTCACTTCCCTTTCTGCAAAAAGAAAACAGATCTCTGAATGCTTATTAGCCTCACAAAGTCCCTCTTTTTGCCCTTTGTGTGGCTTGTGTACCATCAAATATCTGAAGCAGGCAGCAGAAACTATCAACAAAGCTGAGACCAACGTAAACCTTTTGGATGCCGGACGTCATCTCGTTCTCCTCTTGACCATATAAAGCCGGGTTTGTCTTTGATCACAGACAGAGCAGAGCAGTTAATAAAACTCAGCCACTAATGCACAGTCACACTCCCGTCCTAAAGTGGTCACACACTCAGCGTGTGGGTTGAATCATTTGTATGTGGATAAAAAACACCTCATTGTTTATAACAGTCTCCAGTGTGTACCTCTCTTCTCTCCCCTTTTTTTCTGGTTGTTAAAGTTGTTTTGTCTCTACAGGAAACATTAACCTCTTCCTGCATTAGCAGGTCAGCGATACAAACTGCTCTTTGACTACTTTTTATTCAACCCCAGGTGGTCTGCTGTTACACGTTTGCATGACTTCCATAGGCAGCCAAATCTGAGGGTCAATCTGTGTTGGAGTTAACGGTTTGGTTATGATGTTTTTTAAGCATCCGATCCCTTATTTACAGGGTCCTGCAAAAGTATTTATATCCTTCAAACTTTATCCTATTTTGTCACTTTACAACCAACAGCTTTGGTTTATTGTATTGAGATTTTGAGTGATATAAAATAGTAGAAAATGGTAAAAATAAATCTTTTGTGGTGTGTCTCTGCAGATCTACAGACCATAACTATTGCCTTCAGTCTCAGTCAGATTGGATGGAGAACATCAGTTTTCAAGTCTTGCAACAGATTCTTAATTGAATTTGTGTCTGGACTTTGACTGGGCCATTCTAACATGATTATGTATTGATCTAAACCAGGGGTGTCCAAAGTCTGTCCTCAAGTGCCGGTGTCCTGCACGTTTTAGATGTTTTCCTGCTTCAGCACACCAAATTTCCATAGATGGCTGATTAACAGGCTTTTGCTGACCTGCAATTGCCTGAATGAGGTGTGTTAAAGCAGGGAAACATCTAAAACATGCAGGACAACGGCCCTCAAGGACCGACTTTGGACACCCCTGATCTAAAACATTCAATTAAAACTTGGGCTGAACTTTTAGGGCTGTTGTCCTGCTGGAGATCAATCCATCCATCTTCCCATAAACTCTGACCAGCTTTCCTGTCCCTGGTGAGGAAAAGCATCCTCACAGCATGATGCTGCCACCACCATGTTTCACTGTAGGCATGGTTTCTTCAGGGTGAACTAAGGTGTTAGTTTTCTAGCATACATGGTGTTTTGGCCAAAAAGTTCCATTTTGGTCTCATCTGACCAGAGCACCTTCTTTCACATTGGTTGCACTGGATTTTATTTAATAGTATCAGAAGAAAGTGACTGAATACAAATGCATGTCACACATTTCAGATTTCTGTTTGAAAAAGAAATTAAAAACCATCTATCTACTACTTTGCATTGGTTTATCACATAAAACCCCAACAAAAAACACATAATTTTTTGGTTCTAATATGACAAAATGGGAAAAGAAATTTAAGAGGAATGAATACCATCCAAGTACAGTTAACCACACAAAAGAGGAGAGGAGGTCCCTGCCCCCACAGCACTTTATAAACTCATACCTAACAAGAACAATCTGTGCGCAGGCCAGGAGAACCCAGACACTGTCGGGAAACTGAAAGAGGGGGAGGAGAACAGAGCAAAGCCAGAAGGAGGGATCTGTACTCATAGTTAATGACATCTCTCTTGCACTATCCAGACAAACCTCCACATTGAAACCTGAAACTGCGGAGGCTGCACGGTTCCCCAATCAGTCACGTGCACTCTGCGCTCCCTGTAACTTTACCTCTTGCAAACTGGTTTCAGTCACCCTTCCGCCAGAGGGGATTTGAGCAGAGAAACGTCTTCCACACTGAATGGTGAGTAAAACAGATATACTCCAGAGAGTTTTTTCTTCTAGATTTCATCTAAGTTTAAAAAGCACAGGCGCATCATGCTCCTCCTGTGCATGATGCAGTTTGAAGAGAGGAGAAACGGCACCATCAGGATGCTTTCTGAGCAGACTCGAGCAGTTCTTTACACTTTAACATACAGTATTTTTGCATTCAATGTAGATATTGACCTACGAAGTATAGAAACTGATGGTAAATACTACAATTGTAATATTCTTTCAATATGTTTTCCTGTGGGTCCATATGGTCACCTTTTGTTGGCATGTTTTTGTGTCTGACGGCACAGACATATGTGTATATTTGGTTAGGGGTGATTCATGGGGGGGGCTGGTTTTCATTTGGGAGCTGGGTTTCATGTGGCACAGCTTGCACACAGATGCAGCTGAGAGGGGATTTTAAAAAAAGTGAGCCGCTGCCAGTGAACACACAGTCTGAACAGAGAGCAGAGTGAGGTCCAAGTCAATAAATACAGCTGCGTTTAAAGGGTCAGTTCATAAAGTATGCAGCAGAGAACGATTTATCTCCAACAACCATTTATTATTAGGCCAACTAGATGTTTTTGATTTTGGTCTGTTGTCACATTCCAATGGTAGAGGTTAGAAAATTTAGCAGAAATACCACTTTTTAAATAATATATCCAGTTTTAGCTGCCATACAATACATAATAAGGGGTACAGAGTACATGATCAGCAGGACAACAATATATGGGTAAAGTTTAATGATTAACTACAGCTTTATAGGTGGTACTTTTAAGCAAAATGGCACTGTATAAGAATATTGTATAATTTTTACCTTCATTTTGCATTCATAAATTGCTCATCATACTTGTCAACCGATATGTTGTATAAAATACAATACAAAATTCTTTCACAATACTCTAAACTCTGTATTAAAACATATTTTGTTTTCCTAGAATAAAGCTAAATTGATTTATGATTTTGTATGATGCCAACAGCAAAATTACTAAAACCTGGAAAAATAAAGATCTGCTCAACAAACCCAAAGCAGTTAATTAATAATAAAATTACTTATTACCTCCCACAACTGCAGAGATCTTTGTAAAGTTTTATGTTTCTGTACCCTTCACATATTTCAAAGTATGTGTTCATGTGTTCAACATCAGGTTTGCTGGGAGTGCAACTTGAGACCCAAGTAAGCCCAGGGTCAAGTAACATTTCAGGTACCTGACTGACGCTGCTCTGATAGCATTTTTTGAACCACAGTGACAGTCCTTTTTTTCAAATGTAGGAAGAGTGGTTTATTCATTTAACATTTCAGTTCAGCATGGGCCAGTATATGAGAGTCTCATGGTATGATAACCCTGAGTGAAAAAATAGTTTTATTTAAATTTTAAGCAAAACCATATAAACATGGTTTATTTTTTAACAGAAAAGCAACAGCCATTCCTTTTATTGCTAAAGTAATCAAACAGACTGATTATTACATAGATAGTTATCTATGATATTTAACATTTTGATTCTGATACATAGACTTAAGCAATAATATAGAATAGTAGTAGTAGTAGTATCATCTAATGAGTATTATGCATTTTTGCTATTCTGCTCTTTATCAACTAATACAAGTATAACATGCTGGTGTTAGCTGGTCAGCCTATCTGCTCGGGTAGCTAGCCCACAGTCACCTGCTTAACAGGCTGCTTGCAGCTTAACAACCACAGTTTTTTATGGGAATGGTGACCTGGGTGTGCAACTTCATCTGCTACAGCATCACAAAGTTTTGAATAAAGTCATCATTAATCACATCAGCAGAACCCATCTCTATTTCACAGAAAACACCATTACAGCAAAACCTGTTAAAACTAGCACTGTATGCTCATAATATTTTATACTACATGACAAACATGGTCACCTTGAATTAAATTTGCATTTTTTTTACTTTTTGCTTGAGTGTCTTGAGCTTTCCTGAAGCTGAGCTAAACATCCCAGGTTGCAAAGATGTGATTGCTTATTATGTCCCTGTTGGGGCATCATAACACTGTAGTTATGAGAGAAGACATAACATTGGTGTGTTTTATTGACAACAAACACAGCTAAGCAGGTCTCTCTGTCAGCAGCACTCGGGGGACATTTATTCAATGCTTGGGTGCGCCCACTCCCTCTCACCTGTACATGCAAATATGCAACAGAAAACTAATTCTGGACACAGCAGAAATAAATAGGATATGTATTTTCTATCTGGTGCTGGTGCACCCTCCTTCTACTGCCGCCCTGGACAACAGCCCATATTTATCGAAGGAAAAACCACAGCGTCACTTTAATAGGGACAATAGGTGGCGCCGATTTACTTTCTACACCAGTCCGTGTGCGCCATGATAGGAAATATTTCCAAACAGATGACTCTGTCTTTCTGGAGACCGATGGAAATGTGCAGTAGCCTTCTTTCAGCCTGACAGGCAAACTGTGCTCATTACAGCCACAGCCAGAGAAACTCACTCCAGCGCTTTCTCTGGCATCTCTTGAAAAGAAACAAACAGTAGAAACAGTATGAGTTTTTAAAAATCTTACTATGCCTCTATATTGCTAACTGGGCCATCAGATTTAATTTTGACCTCGACTGAAAAATTTGGAATAAAGTTGTTTGAAAACACATTGTTCTCTTATTCATGTGATCATAAATAACAGTTTACTGCAACTGATTTACAACTTTTAGAAAAGCAGACACTCTTTGTGGCATTAACTGTTTTTCCATATGGACCTTTTCAGATCCTGAGAGGAAACCATGCACCCAGAAGCCTTACATCCCATCAGCCTGTGTGTGGTGCTTTACATCAGCAGAAGTTTGGCCACACAACTACTTTTTTATAGTCCTCTGGAGGGAAGTACAGATGAGGAAGAGCTTAGTTACATAAATTCATCTGTTCTTCCCAGAGTCCACCCAATTGAGTACCAAACCACACCACCAGAACCATCCCAAGAACAAAGAAACTTCCCAACAGAGTTCAAAAACTTCCTGGAGGAGAACATGCTCCTCATCCTTGTTTCAACCGCACTCGTTTTTCTTATCTTCCTCATTACCTGCGGAGCATTTTTCATGAGCCGCAGGCTCAAAGTTAATTCCTACCACCCGTGCTCCTTCCCCTCAAAAATGTATGTGGACCATCAGGATAAGACCGGAGGCACCAAGCCCTTTAACGAAGTGCAAGGCAAAGCTGTTCCTGAGCTGGAAATGGAGCCAGTGGACTCTAACAAGCAGCTCCAGGCTGAGATCTTGAGAGCTGCAAGCAGCCTACGTACGCCAAATAAATGTGCTCAGGCTGCAGAAAGAAGTGAAGCCAGTCGGAAAGCAGCAGACCACAGTCCTGAAGATGGTTTTAAACTAGACTATAGCATCCTGGACCAGCAGCTACCAACTCTGCCTGAGGAGGAGCTGTGTGAGGTTTGTGACAGCATAGAAGCTGACGCAGCAAGTTCTGAGCTGGATCATCCTGAGCCAAGTCATCTGGGAGACGTGTATTCAGAGGAGCCTCCGAATGGAAGGAGTCTCCGGCCCTCCTCTCTGCACATTCACAATGAAACTGCCACACTTCAGCTGATTGCAGGAGAGAAAACTGCCTTCTAATCACTATTACCTGCAGGTTTAATGACACAAGAACTTACACACAGAGATGCTTTAGCAACATTTCATTGTGATCAAAATTGTATTGTTTTGTGAGGGATACATTTAAGAAATATGTTTTAGGAGAGCTTAAAGGTCTTAAACCAGAGTGCTAGGAACTTTTATCAAAACACTAAAACTATGGCTGTATTGCCTTCATACATGGGATCTACAATGCTTTGTAAAAGCATTCTTGGCCTTGAACTTTTTCATTTTGTCAAGTTTCAACCACATTTGTCAATCTACTTTACTGAGATTTAGCTGATAGATCAACACAAGGTAGTGCATTAATTTTAAAGACTTTCAATACTTTTACTAATAAAAATGTCTGGTATGTATTTTTATTTAGCCGTCCTTTACCAAAATTGACCTTTTTCATTTGGATGCAAAACAAAAAAGGTCAAAGAGGCTATGACTGACGGAAAACTGGACACCCTGAACATTCCCACAGTGAAACACGTCAGTGGAAGCATCATAGTGGGAGATGCATTTCTCCAGCAGCGACAGGTAAGCAGGTCAGAGTTAATGGGAGGATGGATTGTGCTAAATACCGTGCAATTCTGGAAGAAACCCCGAAAAGGTTGCAAGGCATGAGACAGGGACAGAGATTCACCTGGTAGCTGCAGCATCATGCTGTGGGGATGCTTTTCTTCAGCGGGGACAAGAAAACTGGTCCGAGTTGATGGGTGGAGCTACATACAGGCCAATAGGATGTAACAGAATTGAGACTTGGGTCGAGGTTCACCTCCCAGCAGGAGAACAGCCCTAAACATGCAGCTAGAGCTGCAATGAGATGGCCAAGATCAAACATATTCATATCCTAAAATGGCCCAGTCAAAGTTCAGACCTGAATTTTATGGAGAATCTGTGGCATGATTGGGAAATTAATGTTCAAATACTCTTCATGCAGTGTGAGATTCAGCAAGTTTCCAAAGAACAAGTTACGTATTTAGTCTCCAGATGTTGAAAGCAAGTGGAGACACACCCCTAAATAACTGCAGCAAAATGTTGCTCTGTAGAGCTACACGAAATATTGAGGCACAATTACCATTGCAAAATCAATTTGGGAAATATCGGAACCACAAAGATCTACTGATTATGATGCTTGAACAAAGGTTGAAAACTTCATGGTGCAAAATATGTTTATTACAGGCTTTCAGGAAGCATTTATGAACATAATAAATTACACTTAAAACTACTGGACCCCCTTTTTTACCATTTCAATCAACTTAATTGTAAAATCAGTCAGTGAAGCCTTCTGCATAGATCTTTGCCTCCATCACAACTTTCGAAATAAACACTCCGCCAGAACACGATCGGAAAACCAAACATAATCTCAAAAAGCATAAGGTTCAGCTTTGTACCACCAACCCAAATAGTACATTGTGCGTATACGTGACAGGCTAAGATATACAGAGACGAGGTAAGAGGGCCAAAGACTAATACAGAAAGCCTTGTGTAACAGTTCTATAAGGGGTTGACCAGCGTGTGTTTGTCGTTATTACTGCTGGAAAATGAAACAGAGATAGGGGACTGTTGCTATTTCTCTTG
Organism: Crenichthys baileyi; assembly: GCA_036173005.1. Taxonomy (NCBI): domain Eukaryota; kingdom Metazoa; phylum Chordata; class Actinopteri; order Cyprinodontiformes; family Goodeidae; genus Crenichthys; species Crenichthys baileyi. The sequence continues at coordinate 243,005 of JAHHUM010002392.1, forward strand.
TTTTGAACAGGAAGCAGCCGGCATCCTGCTCAAAGTAGAAGTGCTCTGTTTAGTTGCTGGCTCTGACTGCCTCCTGCTGGTCGTCGTGTTGCTTGAGGCGATAGTCTGCAAGGGCCGCTTTGATGGCATCCTCTGCAAGCACTGAAGGAGCATCAAGCAAAGGTTAATTATACAGGCATAAATACAGAAGGCTGAACTGAAAAAATATAATGAGATCTTACTGGAGCAGTGCAGTTTAACAGGGGGAAGACTGAGCTCCTTGGCAATATCAGTGTTCTTTATTTCCAAAGCCTCATCCAGCTGAAACAGAACCACATCACTTCAGTAACAACAAAACTTTGATTTATAAGGCAGAGGCAGAGTGAAGGCTTCCTACTAATTCTTCATTTCAAAATTCTGCATTTTCCAATCTCAGTTTAGTAGATTTTTTTTCCATCCATTTTCATAACATTTTAAAAGACATTTGCCTGGTTGTGTTTTATAATCTGCATCTTCTGAAAATCAGTTCCAAGTCACCAGAATGGCAAAGGGCTAATTTACTCTTGTTTTATTGTATTTTTATTTTTGCATTTGGACAAACTGTGTCACTGAAGTATAAAAAATATAACACTTTTTTAGGCTTTCAACTGGAACCAGTGTAGGAATCACAGATCCAGAGGGGTTTTCAGTATTTTTTTATTTGTTAAATGGCAATTCAGACCAGAGGATACTATTTAAATGTCAATCTGAATTTTTTCTTTTCGAAATTCCGATTTTTATTTTTTCAGGAAACAGAGAAACGAATGACGTCTGAAAACGAGCAAATTTTGTTCATACCTATTGAAATTAGAAAAATTATTAAATACAATTTTATATTTTTCAAGACTGCCAAGAGACCCTGACAGCAGAATATACAAGAAAAAAAGTAAGTACTTGTTTACCGTTTTGCCTTTCACCCACTCAGTTGCCAGAGAGCTGGAAGCGATGGCAGAGCCGCAGCCAAAGGTTTTAAACCTAGCATCCACAATCTTCCCTTGGTCATCCACCTCAATCTGGCCAACATTTGAGGAACACACTTTAATACAGTTGTACAGGTCTATTATAATGACTGTGCTCCTCAGAATGACGGATATCCATTTTAAACTGAGATTTTATTAAAATATGTCTACATATAAATATTAGTACTCTATGATGTAGAGTACCCCTATGAAATTTTAAAAGGTTTGAACTCTTCTATTCTTAGTAACAGGGGGACACTACCTGAAGCTTCATTACATCTCCACAAGCCGGCGCCCCCACCAAGCCGGTTCCAACTTTCTTGGAGTTTTTGTCCAGTGATCCCACATTTCTTGGGTTCTCATAATGATCCACCACCTTGAAAGCACATGTAGTGTAAAGAAAGCGTGAGAACAATTGCACTGTTCCTGTTTCTGTGATGTGATCTCAAGTCAGAATATAGCTTAGCATTCTGCCTTAGAATGCATATTTAAGAGTCCCGACTGTTATGCAACTACAAGTTTCCTTTCTTACGTAACAGACTGAAATACAGAAAATTTGATTTATTTGTCCAAGAAACTGCGTTATTTCCCATGCACACCCATCCCTTCCCTCCTCCTCCCCCCTCTCTTAACCCCAGCTTTCTGCTGACTCACTCTGACACACAAAGCTCGAGGTCAAAGGGTCATCTCAATGCTGGAAACTATTTAAAACAAGAAATATAACTCTAAGTTGCAAGATATTACTGTATAATGTTCTTCAAATTTTCACAATGCAGAGTTGTTTTTATGGCAAACGTGTTATCACATGTACTACACACAATTACTACACCAGTTGCCTTCAATAATGTATATAAACAACCAGAGGTCACAAGTGAAACAAAACACAGATTTTTTAAATGATTTTCTAATCCTTATTGAGACATGGTTGTTTTAAAAATGATGCCAAAGTAAAAGTCTGAATGTTGTTGCTGTTATGTAAATAAAACACAAGCAGTTACACTCAGGCTTTACATAACATTTACCTGTTGCCTGCACACTGTACAGCACCACTTAATGGTGTTAATTGGATCTCGCTGAATTTAAAACTGCAGACACCTGGTTGGAGGATCAATGAACTGATTCTAGCTTTTCATTTCTAACTAGTTAAAAAGCAAGTAATGGCATAGATTCAGTTTCCTTCCTTGCTTCATAACACTATTTATTACATATCTGTTCCCTTCCTGCTGCTCTGATGTAACTGGGGGAAGGAAAGAAGTCCTTTCCTGTGGTTATCCATGAGGTTCTAACACCCTTCATATATTTTCCCGAGCAAAGAAACCATCTTTACTCCACTCTTCTATTAGCAACACACATATAATAGAAACCTAAACACCGTGATAAGCATCGTACACATTATCCTGACAGGTTCGAGGACAGCTTTGACGACCGGGGTGTTTTACCTTCTCGTGGTAGCAGCACTGAGTGATGAATTCAGGAGCTGAAAGCCTCCGAGTGATTAAAGACAGAGGACTGAGACATTTCTTCACCACTACACCCGCCATATTGACCTAATGGCGCAGTTAACGCAACCGAACAGCAACTGGAGAGGGCAGCGCTGAGGAAGTGGGGAGGGCTTATGCAAACTGCGCATGCTCAGTTTATGTAAACCAGCCAGAGGAGGCTACGGAGTCCTGTAGGTGCCAAGTCCTGAAATATAAACAGTCGGCAAATTTCTATCGCCTAACTCTGTTAAAACTCTGTTAGATCAATAACGTCTAACCAAACCATTGTAAAAATCACTAATTAACTTCCCTTCAACTTCAGAAAACCAGACAAAAAGCCTTCAATTTCTACTAAAAACAAATGCTTCATTTCATTTGCATCCAAATTGGTTATATTTGCAAACTGGAAAACTTGTAAAGTTTGCTAAATGTGCCAGTGTGACCAGGCTAATGACTATTAGCAAATCAAGCCAATTGTAATGTAATTATCTGCATTTTATGCATTCCAGCACAGTAGCCACATGTTCTCTAACAGAGGTTGATTTGTGATTTGAATTGATAATCATTTATTGATACAAACTGTCAGAAGGTACAGTGTTGTGACGAAGTAGTTTCTGCCTTACAGATTTATTCTGTTTTTGCTTTATGTCTCATTTCAGTGTTTGAGATTATCAAACAGAGTTTAAAATCAGACAAAGATAATCTGAGTAAAAATAAAGTTTTCAAATTATAATTACATTTATTAAGGGAAAAAAGTTAGGCAATCAACATGGGACTATGTGAAAATGTAATTACCCCTCTTATGAAGTCGTGAATTATCTGTCATTACCAACATTTTTTGTTCAGTTTTACTGCCTGATCTGTAGAGAAATTTAAATAGGAGCTGTATGACAACATGAAATTCAAGAACAGATGAGAAACAACAAATGAGAAACAATGGTGACATCTATCAGGCTGAAAAAGTTACAAATAAAAAATATTTCTTAGACTAGTGAACCACAGTGAAAGTAATTAGCTGAAATTATTTGGGGTATATAGCAAGATAGGGATTTAAATTCCACCTGCAACTCCACAGCCGAATAAATACTTAAACAATGGTTTTGGAGAGGCTTAATCAAAGTCTGGCCATAAATTAGACTGAGATGCTATGACCTTAAACATGTGATTCATGTTGAAAGCCCTCTAAAGTGGGTTGAAATAAAAATATTCTGCAAAGAATAGTGCGAAAAGGTTCCAACACAGCAATGTAAAAACACTCATTGCCTTATATTCCAAACACTTGATGCAGTAGTTGCCACCATGGGTGCTACAACCAGTTCATAAATTGAAAACTGCATTTAGAATTTGCTCTAGTTGTTTTTGTCTAATATAAGAAAACATAATAACAAACTAATTTACTACACTGCATGTTACACTCTTGTCTGGATCCCTGTTTTCTCCAAACACCTGGTCCTGGTTTATTTCACACCTATATTGTTATATAGTCGGCTCACGCTAAACATATATTAAACTTTAAAGAACTTGTACATGTACTGATTGGTAGTAAAAACTGTTGATAGTAACCTATGTTTCACTGCACAAAGATAAAACAGATTCCAGACATGATTTGGTGCCAGAGAAGAATCACTTCACAAACTATCACATTACTCTCTAAATACAATATTTTTTTTTTTTTTCACTTCGGAAATGGACACTAGATATTTGTAATTGGGCTTCTTTGGTAATGAGAGTGCTACATTTCCTGTTGGTTTAGCTGCTGAAAGTTGAACATTATGTAACTAAGATGGAAATATTTTGTTAAAATATATTAAAGAAGGTTTAAGCTTTTTCTTTTTGTTTTGAACAGTGTCCTAGTTTGTAAGAGCATACAGGATTATCACCCTGAAGAAAGCCAGTAGTCTGCCATATTTGTTATATATTTGTTCCTGGAAGTTGTTATTGTAGAACTGCTTTTCCTTCCTCTTTGTATAACCCGATGTTGATGCGACCCGTACCATATTGTGTAAGTAGCATTTCTGCCTTCTGTAATCTAGGCCAGAAAGCAGTCACATCCTGTTCTGTTTGTTTGTTCCTCTTTGTGTGAAGATATTAACCCTGTTAAATCTTGGCTAAGATAGCCGGTTATTCATGTTCGTACATGTTTGAATCAGATTTAGATAACACCAACTCTTGTCTTTATTCCCAACCCCCAAAGCCTGTCTACTGTATGAGAGAGTCTTACAGCTGGAGGCCTGTGGTCCTGGGAAAACTTAAATTGACACAGGACAGTTTGACAAATCAATCAACTGTAATGTTGTTGTGGCAGTTGGTGGGCTTCACTGAAGATGACCCCCAACTGGAACTCAGCTTATAAAGTCTTTTTGGTCAGCTCTGCTTCCCTCGGTATATATACAGTAAATACACCATCAGCACATTAACATTACCCTGAAAACACAGTTTAACTGATCAAACATGTGGCGGAGACATCATAATGTGGGGATGCTTTTCTTCAGCAGGGACAGAGAAGCTGATCAGAGGTAATGGGAGGATAGATGGATGTGTGTTCCATTTCCGACCTCTGAGTAAAGAATTTGAACTGGAATGCCCCCTGAAAGTCGGGGTACACGACCATACCCGACTTCTGCATTCAAAATGGTTGCTACTCGCATCAACGATAGTAAAATGTTCTCACTTTGACTGCTTTTAGCAGTTCTTTATTATTTATGTAACATTTAGTCTGTTTAAACGCTGTTCAATTGCACAAAATACTGCATAGAACAGTGTTATTGTTATTGTTGTAAGACTGCTATTACAGTTGCTAGCAATACAAACAAAAACAAGCAGGAAACTAAAATGCCAAAACTCAGAGATGTAAGCTCCGACTTCCCAGTTCCGACTGTTTCTTAATGAAACGCAGTAGAAGTAAAGGACAGTCCTGGAGGGAAATTTGTTAGAGGCTGCAAATGACTTGAGGCTGGGGGTGGCGCTTTAGCGTCCAGCACAACAGCAATCAAAGAAGTGGTTTAGATCAAATCATATTTATGTGTTGGAATGGCCTATTCAAAGTAAAAGTCCAAATCTAATTAGGAATCAGCAGAAAATTTGAGCAATTTTGCCAAAAAAAAAGGTGTCTGATTCAGGTAAATACACATGTAACACTTTTAAATTTGTTTTTGTAAAAAAATTTTAAAAACCATGTATCCTTTTCCTTCTACTTCATAATTATGGGTTACATCGCATTGATTTATTTCATAAAATTCCAATAAAACCCCTTGAAATGTGTGCCTGTGTAATCACAAAATGCAAAACAGCTGCCATGTATCAACAGTAAGGCACTGTATGTAGCTGCATTGTGTGTTTTCTTAGTGTGTCACTACTCTCATGAACATGTCTTGTAACCTACCACACTGCTAAGTAACACTCTCTGAGAAAGAGAAGTGAGAAGTTGCATTCAGCAGTGAAAACTATGGAAGGGAGCGTCTGATTTCACATCAACACACAAAGTAAGTATTTAGCTATATTTACATTACATAATGAAAATTATTATTTTTTTCACAGTTGGTTTGAACATGTGTCATTGTTTATGAGGAATGTTTTGTTGTCTCTTATTTTAGGAAAAGTGACAATGGAGCTGGATTATCTTGAATATGATGATTACACTTCAGACAATGAAACGCAGAACAGCACAAAAACTCAATTCTTGCCACATTTTTACAGCTCTCAGTACTCCCTGACTCTTGTTCTTGCAGTGGTCAACATCTTCATATCAGTTCTTGGTCTTGGTGGGAACTCTGTGGTGATATGGATCTGCGGGTGTAAAATGAAAAGAACGGTCCTCACCACCTGGTACATCAGTCTGGCCATTTCAGACTTGTTTTTCTGTGCCTTTTTGCCCTTCGAAGTATTCTACTTGCTAACCTCACACTGGCCTTTTGGCCAGGTTTTTTGCAAGCTCACGTCTTCCGCTTTGTTTCTCAACATGTACAGCAGTGTGTTTCTCTTGGTTTTAATCAGTGCTGACCGATGTGTTCTAATTTTATGTCCTGTGTGGGCAAACAACCACCGAACGGTGCAAAAAGCATATGGAGCAGTTTTCCTGATGTGGCTCTTTTCTGGACTCTTAACACTGCCTTCGGCGATCTTCAGAACGACCTCAATCCACGGATCAGTCACCAAGTGTCACACGGATTACGGCGCCAATTCTAGACACGAGGCTGTAGCACTGGGTCGCTTCATCTGTGGGTTCCTGGTTCCTTTCCTGATGATTGTGTTCAGCTGTGTGGTACTTGGTGTGAAGCTGAGAGGTTCAACCATCCGATCAAAAAGGCCTTATAAAATCATGGTGGCGCTCATCCTATCATTTTTCCTCTGCTGGGTCCCCTACCATACCTTTGTTCTCATGGAAATAGACTTAAAACACCAAAGACTGGAAGTGCTTGATACTGGGCTGAAAGTGGGGGCTACTCTGGCAGCGGCTAACAGCTTCATCTCGCCCATCCTCTACGTGTTCATCGGTAATGACTTCAAGCGAACTCTAAAGCGCTCTTTGGTGTCAAGGTTTGAGGAGGCGATGGCTGAGGATATCCGCACCAGTGGGATCAATCACTCAAGATCCAAGTCCATGGAAATTTTTGAAAATCACAATGATTGTTAATACAACGGCATATTTCAATGTGCAAATAGGATTAACTTTAAACATTTATTGTATTTTGGTCCTCTAACCACCAAGCTGATAAATGCATGTAAATCTTTAGCTTTAAAAAACAACCAAAAAAATATTAATTTTGCATTTATACTCTTGTTAATCGGTATTTATACTCTTCTTAAGTTTGAATAATTTTTTCTTTTTCCTTTATAAATGAAATAAATCTTGTGACTTATCTACAATAGTTTTTCTATACAATAAAAACTATGCATATTTGAAAAATTAATGTGCCGTCTACACAATTTACAAATATATGAGGTTGATGTAATACACACCCTGCATTGAAATAATTATTTAAACCTTTACTATTATTGTAAGTTTGCTCACATACAAAGAAATCTAATTTTATTGTGGGTTTATGTAAATATGGGGAGAGAGAATGTCAACCCAAAATCCACAAAGGACACACTACATAAAAGTAAAAAATTGATTCACCTATGGGCTGCATGGTGGAGCAGTAGGTAGCACTGTTGCCTTGAAGCAAAAAGGTCTTGGGTTTGACTCCTGGCCGCAGGTCTTACTGCATGGAGATTGCATGTTCTCCCAATGCATTCACAGGTTCTCTCTGGGTACTCTGGCTTCCTCCCACAGTCCAAAAACATAATTATTAAGTTAAGTGGTCTCTCTCAATTACCCCTAGGTGTAAATGGTTGTGTGTCTCTGTGTTGCCCTGCTATCGACTGGACTGGTGTACCCTGCCTTTTGCCTATAGAGTGCTGGAGATAGGCTCCAGCTCCTCCACGACCCTGTACGGAAGATGCGGGTGTAGAGGATGGATGATTTACTTATTAAGTGATGAAAGTATTTTATTTCCTGAACAAAAGCTGACTTAGAACTAGGTTGAGAAATGTGTACTGAGAGGCACAGGGGTAATTTCATATTTTTGATCACCAGGTCAACTCACATTTCAGGAGGGATTTTGGGCTTTTTCTCTGAACGCAGTCTCTCTAAATCCTTCAGGCTTCTCAGCTGCCGCTCAGCAACCCTAAGCTTTATCCCCCATTTATAACCCATAGGGTTTAGGTTTAGAGACTGGTTGGCCTACTTCACAATCCTAACCTGATTCTTTTTCGCCTATTGTGGTTTTTATGGACCACACATCTGTAACAAGCTCCTCCTGTGTTATTGTGGCCTGATCCCTCAACGTTTTCATGAGCATCCTCACAACATGAGAAAAGATCTTGCATGGAGCTCCAGACAGACAGTGGTTGATTTATGCTTCTTCCATTCAATAATCCAACCAACAATTGGTACATTCTTCCCAAGCTTTTTTATAATGGTGTTGGAGCCACTTAGACATGATTTTGCTTTTTGGTCTTGGATGGCTGCATAGAAGGTTGGAATAGAAGAAATTAATTTGGTGGTCACGTGTGCTTCATGCATATATCGAGTTAAGGCCATATGTATTTGTCATTCATTGACTGATCTGTGTACTAAATTGGTACATAATCTAGCAGAACAAAAGTAGGAACACAACTTTTATATCCTGTGTAGGGGGTCAAACATTTATTACAGTGCAAATCAAAATTTAAGATTTATATAATGTGTATTTCTGGTTAATATTTTGTCTCCACATTAAAATGAAACTACCAACAGCAAGGAATTACGTAATTATTTCCCCAAGACCTTATCCAGATTTTGTAATTTACATTAAATCCTGATTTTAAACATGTCTGTTCAGTTCCTGTTTTGCAGCCAAAACAACTCTGACCTGCATGAACAAATATCTCAGGTGTGTTTTTAGGTGCTAGAAACTATGAAGAAACTATGGGGGGTGTGATCCACTTATTCAGTAATTTCTATTTATATTTTTGTCTGTATGACTTTCTTTTGAGACACAAACATGACACTGGTTTAATGTTCTCATACATCACTGTGGATTTTTTGAGACCGCATTTTTTTTAAGATCTGCTTTGCTCTTGGTCCTGCTTTAAATAGCTGCAAGTTTCGGTCTTTAGCAAACATCTAACCTGTTCATGCTAAAATAAAAATTGTTAAGAGGGTTACCTGTTGCAGCCACAATTTCAACTGCTCATTAACTATCAACACAATGTTTTCCACAAACTTTTCAAATGGGTGGCCAGATTGGATCTACTTATAATCTTAGGGTGCACACCAAAAACCAAAAGCCAATACTGATTTCAGGAGTTTCATTAGGCTTTTTTCCTATTTGGGGGAGTCGGAGGACATATTCAGGAGAGAATGCTGTGCAGGATAAAACAATGAGATATGCAGAAATAAATACATGAACAGAATGCAAAACCGATTGAGGATGGACAATATAAAAAAGGTAATAGTGGTGCTGTTGTAGTAGGTAGTCAGTATGCAAAGCCAGGACCATAGATCAAATTACGCATTGGGCCCCTATCGAACCTAGGGTGGTTCTGTATTGGGATATTCTAGCAGCTCCGTGGGTTAGGGGTGCCACTGATATTTAAAAAATGCTAAAACTGTTGTGTTGTGAAAATAATATCCATTTGATTGCAGAGAATCACATTTTATCAAAAGAGTATAATAAACAGATTACTAAATTAGATTGTTATTGGTTGTAATGTGTAATGCGTAATGACAGCCGGAAGTTCATTGAATAGCCACGCCCCATATTATGCATAGCCACGCCCCTACGTCACACCAACGGAAACTACCAGATTAAGTTGCGGATATGATGCAATCAGCTGTAAGAACATTTTTTCCTACTTCTTACAACAAGTTATGATTTATAATTGTTACCTAGTATTCTATGAATACCGCGGCTGAATGGGATATTAGCTGGGTTGGTGTTTACATCTTTACTTCCGCCCTGTCCTCTGGTCCGTAAAGCTCTCCTCCTCGCTTGGTAACATTAGCGTAGCTTCGGTTTCCAGATGGACTCCAGCTGAGCTGAGGTGAGCTGAGTTAGCAGTCGGGGTGAATTTTGGTTCTATATCCTTCATCATCTTCTCGTTTCTGCTGCTTGTCAGCGACCATACTATCAGCCGGACGCCCCATGTGTCTTCTTCGGGGGCTAGCAGAGTGATTTCAGTCGTAAAAGACAAATGGCCGCCGCTGCCCCCTCTGCTCCTCCTCCAGCCTCTGGCTCTGCTACGTCCGCTGCTGAAACCTCCAGTCCCGGAGGATCCAGCAGCTCGACCGCGGCTGACGGCGGCAACCAGGACAGCACTTTTGAATGTAACATTTGTCTGGACACCGCCAAGGATGCCGTGATCAGTTTGTGTGGACACCTTTTCTGGTGAGATTTAAAAGTGGGACCTTCATTTATATTTTTAAAATCAGAACTCACTTTACAGAGTAGCAACATACAGGACTGCTTTTAGTTCATGATGAAAACTGATCTAAACCTAAATACTATTTATTATTTCCCTGATTGTTTGACATATACATGCCTCTTCCTTTCACAGCTGAATCAAATAGTTTTATAATACGTATTAAAATTACAACTTGTAGCTTGTTCATTCGGCACCGTAAATCCTCACAAAAATCCTACATAAGAGGATCAATTTACATGCTTGCTTTTAGAGAAAAATACCGAATTATTTAATTATGAAAGTTTCATTATCATAAAATTATGAATATATTTTTACTTTTTATTAAATGCAGTTACATCCTACAACAGTTACTTTCTTTCAAGCAAAAACAGAAAAGACAGAATTAGGGGGAAGTTTAATATAAAATAACATTTAAACCAAATTCAGTTTATTCTTTTTTTTTTATATAGATGACGGCTTTTTATTAAGTTTGATCACAGTCTTTGATGTCATAATGTTTGATCATTATGTTTATTGTCCTGATGAATCATAAATCGGTTTAAAATTTCTATAGTTACCTAACAATATATATTGACTTTTTGTGCAAGATCTCTATTTGTCACTTGTTACAAAAATTTCTGGTTTATGTTGTTCAAAGGAGAAGCATTTTGCTTCCGTAGTATGAAAACTCATGACTAAAATACTGAACAAATCCTTAAATAATTTACCGAAACACTATACTTGTGCTAATTTTTGTGGTGGCATTTATTTTACAGCTTAAACCCATTAGTAAAAGTCTGTTTTATTAATCAGGCTTTAACCATTATATTATTATCAGTTTTATATTATAGTTTCTAAGTTTTTGCTAAGACATGTATTTGATCAAACTTATTTCTCTCTTTTCCTTTCCTATGCTCCTGTTAGTTGGCCCTGTTTGCATCAGGTAAGCTAGATAGTTTTTTTTTCCCCCTCACCAAAAGACACAACCTGATTACAAAAGAAGTTGTTAGCTCAATAGCATCACTTTGTTTTTATGCAGTGGTTGGAAACTCGACCCAACAGACAAGTGTGTCCAGTATGTAAAGCTGGCATCAGCCGCGACAAAGTGATCCCCTTATATGGAAGGGGAAGCACGGGTCAACAGGATCCCAGGTGGGTGCTGTAGCCTATTGACACAGTTAAAGCAATGTCTAAAACTTGATATATCTGTATTATAATCAACATTACACTCTGAAGTTAAACATGGTGTATTAAGTTACTGTAAGGCCCTGTCACGCTGGAGTAATGCCCCTTTTCCACTAGTCCCTTCTCAGCGCTATTGAGGTTCAGCTCTGCTTGCTTTTTAGGCTTTTCCATGACTGTGAGACTGCACCATGACATTAAAATAAATTAAAAAAACAATGAACGGATTGTTTCTGCAGGGACAGCCTTTAAAAAACAGCGAACAGTAGCTCATTGTGTTTAAATTATAATTTACCGTAGCAGTCTCCTAGCTCGTTAAAATCATTTTTGAGCTTTAATGTGATCAATCAACAGATGTTGGATTCCTGCTGACTGCGCTCGCCAAGATATTTTCCTAACAAGCGCTGTGCCAGAGTAAGATTTATGCCCTTGGTAGCACTGCATCTGTACAGAAAACCCCTTCTCCTGCATGTTCGCATGCTGTTGAAAAGCAGCAAGGCTGAAACCGATTGTTGAGGTAGAGAAACCTCCCATAAAAGGTAGATTTTGAGGAAGCATTCTTGTGCAGATGTGATGGATGCGGTACAGGCATTTTGGTGGGATGACCAGTAGAACAAGCTGTGTATCCAGAACGAGGTAGGCTCGTTCTTGCCTTTATATTGAAATGACGTCTTCCAAATTAGCTGCAATTTAGGGACATTTGAAATGCCTGGGTAACATAGGGCAGTCTTAATCTGGTTTAAAGGTAGCCTTAAACAGGATTTCAGATTTGCAAGTCACAATACTACTTAAATAAGTGATTTTCTGATTTATTTTTTTTTACAAACTTGTTTTAAAGGGAAAGAACACCCCCTCGACCACAGGGACAAAGGCCTGAGCCTGAAAACCGTGGTGTAAGTACATGAACCAGCACAGCTGCTTGACTAAAACATTCACTGATTTTATATCAGCACCACTGTATGCTTACAATGTCTAGCTTATGTCAGCTGGTGAGGAAAACCATCCATTCATGATGAAACCATTACATATGATGTATTTGCTGCAGGGTATACCTGTGTTTTATTCATTAACAGTCACACACTTCCCACTGGGATTCATTACACGTTAACAGCTGAGTTGAAGCTCCTCTCATGAGAATCCCCACAAGTTTTACAGCTTATTGCGTCACATTTCACTCACTGTGTGTTTTAACACATTATTTTAATGACATCTCGCAGGGTTTCCAGGGCTTTGGCTTCGGAGATGGTGGTTTCCAGATGTCATTTGGAATCGGTGCGTTTCCATTTGGTATTTTTGCCACAGCTTTTAACATCAATGATGGAAGGCCTCCTCCAGGTAGGTACACACGTCAGCCTGAATTTGTTTTGTTGTTGTCTTTTTAAACATCACAAATAACCTCCGTTTAACTGTTACAGCGGCTCCTGGAACACCACAGCACATGGACGAGCAGTTTCTCTCTCGACTCTTCCTGTTTGTTGCCTTGGTGATGATGTTTTGGCTGCTGATTGCATAAAAGCATTGGAAAAAGTACAGACTGTATTTACTTTAAATTTGACAGAGGTTTGGTTTAATGTCTTAAGATGCTCATTTAAAATACAGTTAAAACCAGATGTTTACATGATACCACTGTATTAACACTCATTCCTCCTGCGTAACTGAGTCAGGTTTATGGGCTGCATCGCTCACTCACCTTTTCATCTCTGCCCACACATTTTCTAATATTCAGATGAGGAAGTTCTGGAAGTTTTTCCGAAACGTCAAAGTTGTTGACCTTAAGCCACTTTGCAATTAGGTTTTAACTTCCTGACTGATTTTTTACGTTTTTTCTCATGATGCCATCTGTTCTGTGAAGTGCACCAGTCCCTCCTGTGACAAAACGATCCTACGACATGATGCCCCCCTTGTACTTGAGACTTACAAGCTTCCCTGTTTTCTATTATGACCGAACACCCTAGTGTTCATTTCATCAGACCACAGGACTGTCTTGAAAACTTAGTTTTTGTACCTTTGTGAATTTGACACCTGTAATGGGGCTTCTTCCTCTCCGAGTGGTCTTTCAGCCCAGGTAAAGGACATGTTTCACAGCTTACTTCCTGAAACCGTGCCTGATTTCTTTGGATTTCTCTCTGATCTACACAAGGAAGCATAGTTTTTGTGGCATAGCCTTAAAATACATTCACAGATCTGCCTCAATTTAAGCCAAACCTTGTGAATCAGAAGTTTACAAAGTCACAACCTCATCTTTTGGCGATACCAAATTGTTTAAAGGAATAGTCATTCTTAATGTTGTGGTGTAATTCAGACCTAAAAAAGGAAAAGTTAAGTCTGGTTCAATGTCATACTGAAAGGAAAAAAAAAAGTTATTTTTGTATATACAGTATAAATATCTGGTTTTAACTGTTTATATTGGTTCCAATTACTTCTTGTGGCATCAAAACAAATTGATCTGCATTTCTAAGCTAATCTGTGTAAGACTGTGTAAGGTTGCAGCCTCATATTGCACATGCATGTTTAGATCAGATTATTCTGTAATCCAGACCTGCTAATGTAACATGTCTGAGGATCCTATTGCAAAACTAATACAGTAGAACCTACTGGGTTCCAGTCCAGTGTGAATGTGTGCAATAACTCTGATATTACTGTCATTCAGAAATCTGTACCGTGAAACACAAATGTTGAGTTTTTAAGGTAATAATTAGAAGACTGGAAGTCCAAAGCTCTGTATTGTTCAGCAGGAATGATTTTGAACACAAATATTAGATATTGATGAGTATTTACCTTCTTTTCTCCTTGTTTCTGAAACATGAGTAATTTAGTGACCCAAATCAGACTGATTGAGCAGTCGTCACATTTTTAGTTTTATTCAAGCTTTAAAAAGAGATTTGAGCGCATACTGGCTGCATCAATTTGTACCCACAATGGTGACATTTTGATCAGTTTCTGGATTATACATCCCTGTGATTCATCAGAAAAACCTAACTACAAAAACTGCTATCCAGTGGTTGACATTGGTTACATGGTTACAAAATGGATTTAGGTTGAGATGAAAAGGGAGTTTGCGGGTACAGAAAGGAAGTACGAATTCACCCTGAGCCAGAATTTGTTATTGTTATAAAGCAGATAAAATCCTTTTCAAACAGTGTTTCAAACAGTGCATCCTTTTTCTTTCACTGCTATGATTACATGTAAAATATTTTGGATTAGAGATAAAATGAAAACTTGATGGAATAACTTTTCTAATTGTGAATTTCCTCTACTGACAGTAAAGCTTTCTAAAGAAGTTATGAGTTTTCTTTTGTTTATAAAAAGGTTTATTACTACTTCATGACTGCAGAAGTCATCAAATAAATACTGAAATCAAAATGCACAAAATTTTATTGTAGGTGAAATTGTTTAGTCTGAACCATGATGGACTGTGAAGAAAAGAGGATTTTTTAAGACCAAGCAGAATGCAAAACGTTCATCCTGATCGATTCTACGTCTCTTGCGGCGCCTTTTTTTCCTGCACGTTAAATTCTGCTTCATACATGATCTGCTGGATCTTCATTTTAGTCTCGCACCTCTTCTGTGGGGCCAGTCGCTTCAGAGCAGGAACAAAGCTTAGCAGAAACAGTTCGTCCTCGTCCTGCCGCAGCCTGCTGGGAAACGGCGCGCCCCCATCCTTTACCAGCCATTTTGATGACGAGTCTGTACTTTGAGGGAAAGACTGTGATACCGACTCTGACAACAGAGGCCGTTTCCGTCCGGTGTTGCTGTTGGGGGTTATTTGGGAGACGGGGGGCATCTTGGCCACCATGGCCAACTGAGTGAGCTCTGTGTCTTGAGACAGCGTGGGGAGCTGTGTTACGGAGGCCAATGGAGCTCTTTGCTCAGAGGGACTCGCTGCAATCTTTGTGACATTTGGAGATGTCTTAATCGTCTCTGACAAAGCCGTGTCTCCCTCTGCGCTACCAGATTCATGGTCAGGATTGTCATTGTCATCCTCATTGCCACAGATGTCTGTCACTCCAACTCTGGATCCGGTGAAGGGAGCGATAAAGTTCATCAGCTGTCTGTATTTCCATTTACTTTGTACAAACTCTCCCTGCTTTTTGCTTTTGAGTTCCATTCGGACTTCCTTCAGGTACCGGTCCCTCAGGTTTTTCCATTTTCTTTTGCATTCCTGGGCTGAAAAACAAAAGATGTCAGAGCAAGGGTTAACCTAATGTGTGGTAATATTCCAAATTTAAAAATCAAGAAATGCGTCATCTGGAAATTGACCCCTTAGGACCTCAAGCTCTAATGTATTTTATACATTACATAACTTTGATATGGAAAAAGTTGTGTAATGGAAGGCATTTGTTTGTGAGATGCAATTTTATCCAGCTCCTTTACAATCTGGCAACAACATTTAGTCGTAAAATTCACAAATTTAGCTTTATAGAAGAAAGGTACTGAAAGCTAAAAGAAGTTGAGTTTGCCACAGACTGAGCAAACATGACAGAAGGTGGTCTAATCAGATGACACCATTAAAAGAACTCTGCAAATCACCCTTAAAACACCATCCTACATTGAAACACGGTGGTTGTGGCGTCATGCTGTGGGGAGGCTGTTTTTCAGGGGAGCTGAAGAGAGTTGATGGGAAGATCAGTGGAGGTAAATACTGGTTAACCCTGGAAGAAAACCTGTTGGATGTAATAGAAGACTTGAGACGTGGGGTGGAGATTCACAATGACCCTAAACATAAAGGTACAGGGGTTGGACAATGAAAGTGAAACACCTGTCATTTTAGTGTGGGAGGTTTCATGGCTAAATTGGACCAGCCTGGTAGCCAGTCTTCATTGATTGCACATTGCACCAGTAAGAGCAGAGTGTAAAGGTTCAATTAGCAGGGTAACAGCACAGCTTTGCTCAAAATATTGAAATGCACACAACATTATGGGTGACATACCAGAGTTCAAAAGAGGACAAATTGTTGGTGCACGTCTTGCTGGCGCATCTGTGACCAAGACAGCAAGTCTTTGTGATGTATCAAGAGCCACGGTATCCAGGGTAATGTCAGCATACCACCAAGAAGGACAAACCACATCCGACAGGATTAACTGTGGACGCAAGAGGAAGCTGTCTGAAAGGGATGTTCAGGTGCTAACCCGGATTGTATCCAAAAAAAAAAAACCCGGCTGCCCAAATCACGGCAGAATTAAATGTGCACCTCAACTCCTTTTTCCACCGAACTGCCCTTCAGGAGCTCCACAGGGTCAATATACACGGCCGGGCTGCTATAGCCAAACCTTTGGTCACTCATGCCAATGCCAAACGTCGGTTTTTCAATGGTGCAAGGAGCGAAAGTCTTGGGCTGTGGAAAAATGTGAAACATGTATTTTTCTCTGATGAGTCCCCCTTACTGTTTTCCCCACATCCAGGAGAGTTACGGGTGGAAAACCCCCAAAAGAAGTGTACCCCCCGACTGTTGCATGCCCAGAGTGAAGCAGGGGGGGATCAGTGATGGTTTGGGCTGGCATATCATGGCATTCCCTTTGGCCCAATACTTGTGTTTGATGGGTGCGTCACTGCCAAGGACTACCGAACCATTCTTGAGGACCATGTGCATCCAATGGTTCAAACATTGTATCCTGAAGGTGGTGCCGTGTATCAGGATGACAATGCACCAATACACACAGCAAGACTGGTGAAAGATTGGTTTGGTGTAGGGCCGCAAAAGGAGGCCCTACACCATCCTAATAAATTATTGTGGTCTAAAACCAGGTGTTTCAGTTTCATTGTCCAACCCCTGTACATCTCAAGAAAATTCATCCTCAGGTCTTCAATATGTTTTATTTTTTACCTTTTTTTTTAGAAAGTGAAACTTGGACAGAATCATTACACTTAAGTGAAATATTTCTAGCCTGATGAACCCCTAAAAGTCAAGGTCTCAGATGATTGGAATATTGTGAAAGAGGTAAACACTGCAAACTCACCCTAATCAGCAAATTAACTAAAAAAACCTGCACAGGCTTCCTGAGCCTCAAAATCGGTTGTTAGAGTGCTGTACTTAGGCATATTCATGGAAGTTGATTCGAAGGAAAAATGAGGTGCGAACAGGTGTACTGGCAACAGGGATAACTGCAGCCTTGAGAGGATCGTTAAGCAAAATCCTTTCAAAACTTTGGGAAAGTTTTACAAGGAGTGGACTGAAGCTAGAGTCAGCGCATCAAGAGCCTCTGCGCATAGACCAATCCACCGTATGGGCTACAAGCGTCTTACCTAAGCTAAGAACTGAACCGCCACACTTTTCATAAAAAAGTAAAGTTTGCGTTTAATGTGGAAATCAAGGTCTCAGAGTCTGGAGGAGGAGTGGGAATGTTGCTTGAAGTCTAATGTGAAGTTTTCAGAGTCGGTGATGATTTGGGGTGCCATGCAGTGGCGTCATATAGGGGGGGAAAAAGTTAGGACAATACCAAACATAAGTCAAGATTAAAAACATCATCAAGCATATTATATACAAATACAATAAAGTTATTGATGTTTTTGCTTATTTTGACAGTAAAACTTAAATGACCCCACTCCCAGACAAAAAATAAGCATCCACATTGACCGAACACCCCCCTGTATCTGCAGGAAATGGTTTGCCTTAGCGCACTTAACGTGTTTAGAGCAACAGATGCGCCACAAGTTAAGAGCGACAGTGATGACCATCTTGCCTGCTAGCAATTACATTTTTTGTCATAGGGCCCAAAATTCCTGGCTGGTGTTGGTCCACTGTGTATTCTTTAGTCCACAGTCAACGCAACCATCTACCAGGAAATTTTAGAGCACTTCATGCTTCCTTCTGCTGACAACCTTTATGGAGATGCCGATTTCATTTTCCAGCAAGACTTGGAGGGAGGACTCTATGGAGTATTGTCACCAGACCCAACCATGCCGATGACCTGGTAATAAGCTATTCATTTGATTCAGGTGTGTTGGAGAATGCAAGCGTTTAAAAGCTGCTGGAAAGTACCCCTCCAGGACTGTACTTGGGCACCCCTGGGTTAGATCAAAGCCTGTTCATGCATTAGATTGGCCCGGTCAGAGTCCAGACCTGAATTCAACAGAGAAGCCATGGCAACACTTGAAAACTGATGTTCACAGATGCTTTCAATACCAATCTGACTGTTTTTGACCTATTTTGCAAACAAGGATGGACAAAAGAAAAATCAATTTCTAGAAGTGCAAATCTGATAGAGGCATACACCAAAACGTTCGCAGCTACAATTTCAGCTAAAGTTCAACACAAATGCTTGCCACAGTTCTCAGATTTGTATTTGTGGGAAAAAAATATAAACGATTACTGACTTTCCTTCCCTTTAGAATTATGCACTACTTTGTATTGAGTCATCACATAAAGTCCCAATAAAATATCAGAATCAGAACCAGCTTTATTGCCAAGTTTGTACATACAAACAAGGAATTTGACTCCGGTACACTTTGCTCTTTGGTTTTTGTTTCTGCACTACAGAATATACATATTTACAATGTACAAATATACACATATATAAATAAATAAAAAGGTGCATTTGCAACATCTGTCTGCTGTTGTTTTGTACTCTATTGAATGTTCAACAGAGAAACAGCCTGGGGGAAGAAACTGTCTCTGTGGCGGCTGGTTTTAGTGAACAGCGCTCTGTAGCGTCGGCCTGAAGGCAGAACTCTAAACAGTTTATGTGCAGGGTGTGTGGGGTCTGCAGAGATTTTAGCAGCTCTTTTCCTGACCCTTGACCTGTATAAGTCCTGGATGGAGGGAAGGTCAGCCCTGATGATTCTCTCTGCAGTCCTGATTATTCGTTGCAGTCTGTACCTGTCCTGTTTTGTGGATGAACCGAACCACACTGAGATGGATGAAGACAGGACAGACTGAATGATGGCAGTGTAGAAGATGACCAGCAGCTCCTGTGGAAGGTTGAACTTCTTGAGTTGCCTCAGGAAGTACAGTCTCTGCTGAGATTTATATTGAGATTTGTTGTTGTAACATAATAAAATGTTAAAACCAGAGTTTGACTTAAAAGATTTTAAGGCTAATTAATTTAGAACTGGTCATTTCTGTTACTATTATATTAATAAATTCAACTTTTACATTCATTGACTGGTGTGTGGTCCAAAGGACTGACAATCATTTAGTTGTGTATTATCCCATGCCAGGAAAAAACAACTCAAAAGTTTTCAAATGAATGATCTATCAACACAAACATTTCTCAAGTTGGATCTTCAAGAAAAAAAAAACTAATAAAATGCTTTAAATAAAGGCTTTTCTTTTCAATGGTTTGTAAAATAATTCCAGTTCTGGAAAATTAGGGCCAACATCTACGGTGGCTTGTAAAAGTATTCATACACCTTGAACTTTCCACATATTGCCACATTACAACCACAAACATAAATATATTTTATTGGAATTTTATGTGAAAGACCAACACAAAGTGGTATACAGTTGTGAAGTGGAAAAGGGCATTGTGCAAAAGTATGCTGATGTTAAAAGTTGGATCACCTTTTGCTGCAATTACAGCTGCAAGTCTTTTATGGTATGTCTCTACCAGCTTTGCACATCCAGTGGATGAGATTTTTGCCTATTCTTCTATGCAAAACAGCTCAAACTCAACCAGATTAGATGGAGAGCGTTTGTGAACAGCAGTTTTCAGATCTTGCCACAGATTCTCGATTGGGTTTAGGTCTGGACTTTGACTGGGTGATTCTAACACACTAATGTGTTTTATTTTAAACCATTCCATTGTAGCCATGGCTTTATGTTCAGGGTCGTTGTCCTGCTGGAAGGTGAACCTCCGTCCCAGTCTCAAGTCTTTTGCAGACTCCAACAGGTTTTCTTCCAAGATTGCCCTGTATTTGGCTCCATCCATCTTCCCATTAACTCTGATCACCTTCCATGTCCCTGCTAAAGAGAAGCACCCCCAGAACATGATGCTGCCACCACCATATTTGACAGTGGGGATTGTGTGTTCAGATTGATGTGCAGTGTTAGTTTTCTGCCACACATAGCGTTTTTGTATTTTGGCCAAAAACTTCAATTTTGGTCTCGTCTGACCAAAGCACCTTCTTCCACATGTTTGCTGTTTCCCCAATATGGCTTCTGGCAAACTGCAAAAACAGGACTTGTTATGGTTATCTTTCAACAATGGCTTTCTTCTTGCCACTCTTCCATAAAGACCACATTTGTGCAGTGCACGACTAATAGTTGTCCTATGGACAGATACCCCAGCCTGAGCTGTGGATCTCTGCAGTTCATCCAGAGTCACCATGGGCCTCTTGGCTGCATCTCTGATCAGTGCTCTCCTTGTTTGGCCTGTAAATTTAGGTGGACAACATTGTCTCGGTAGGTTTACAGTTGTGTCATACTCTTTCCATCTCCGGTTGATGGAGTGAAGAGTGCTCTGTGAGATGTTCAAAGCTTGGGAAATATTTTTATAGTCTGAGTCTGCTTTAAACTTCTCCACAACTTTATCCCTGACCTGTCTGGTGTGTTCCTTGGACTTCATGATGCTGTTCGCTCCCCAATAGTCACAGAGCAGCTGTATTTGTGATTGAGATTATATTACACACGGGTGGACTCTATCTAATAGTCATTAGCAATCATCAGGCAACTTCTGACGGCAATTGGTTGCACTCCGAGTAAAGGGGGCTGAATACTTTTGCACACCGCACTTTTCAGTTTTTTATTTGTAAAAAAATGTTTTAATCACGTATAATTTTCTTTCCTATTGGTATACAGTAATTCATAACTGTATACCACTTTGTGTTGGTCTTTCACATAAAATACCAATAAAACATATTCATGTTTGTGGTTGTAATGTGGCAATATATGGTATGAATACTTTTACAAGCCACTGTAAATAAGTCTCCTTGGAGTAAGTGGTTTCATTCTGGGTTGGGGCCCACCGCCTGTCCCGCACG
Organism: Crenichthys baileyi; assembly: GCA_036173005.1. Lineage (NCBI taxonomy): Eukaryota > Metazoa > Chordata > Actinopteri > Cyprinodontiformes > Goodeidae > Crenichthys > Crenichthys baileyi. The sequence continues at coordinate 264,492 of JAHHUM010002392.1, forward strand.
CTGTGGCATGCTGTAACGAACAGCCCCGGGAGCTGGTACGCACTTTCACGGGTCTTTCAGAAGCATTCTCTGCATTTTCGGTCCTACCAGCAGAGTTTCAGGAAGGAAAACGCTTCGAATCGCTCTAAGATCGGCGAAAGCTGCAAGTCCGTGCCGCTAAGCAAGTTCAGTGCCGCGGCTAGCTCCGCGGTAGAGCCACACCGCGCCGCTCCGCACAGCGCAGCGCGGCCTGCGGCGTGGAGCCGCGGCTGCCACCGCTAGCACGGCGCGCGCGGCTGCATCCACGCCAACGCGGATGTAGTAAACGCCGATAATCAAATCAGTGGCAAACGGCCAAGTTCAGAAGCGTGAAATAAGTGTAGCTTTTCGTGACTGATTAGTCTCCCGAGCCAAAAGCGGCTAAGCAAACAATAACTGGCAGTAAAGTTGTGATAAACAAATACTCACATGGGCAGCCGAGTGCCAGACTGATGTTTCTCCAAGCGCTTATCCGACTTTCCGTGCAACGGTAATTCGGTAAAGTGAGATTGTACAGCTCCGGGTAATTAAATACAGCTAAAATTAACTTATCTTCCATTTTGCCCTTGTATTTTGTGCTTCTGCTACTGTTGCGCGGACGCGGAAGCGGCACACTCCTCCCGCCTTTTCCGCCCCTGCTGCTTCTGCTGCTCCAATATGAGGGGCGGACGTCGCTCTGCCGTGTGGACGTTACCGTGTTGTGACACAAGGGGGCGCACTACTCAATTATCTCCCCACCACCTTCCTTTTTAATTGATTACTGTTTTACCCTTCGACTAGAACCAGAAATCACACTAGCTGTTAAACATTGCAGGAATAAATTATTTTTTTCTCACCACTGTTTTTGTTGCTATTTTGCTTTATATACTTTAATGCAGCTTATACTCAGTGAAAAACAAAAACTTTCCTGATAATTACAAACTCAGTGTTTCAGAGTAATTCAATTGTCGTTATATAAAATGTTGAAAGTGGAAGATTTGGTTATTTTTGAAATAAATATAACAATTTGTAATTTCTCAAAGACAAAGAGATATGATTTTCTTTACAAATATTCTTCTGCCTTCAAAAAATTTGAGAGGCTCTTAATGCACTTTCATTTTCTGACATATAACCCATATATTATATAGTTATCTATTTTTGTTTTAAAAAGTAATACTTAAGCTCAAGTTTAGTATTTTTAGTCTTTGCATCAACTGTCGGCCTTTCCTGAGTTACAATTGTCTTTAGTCTGTTTTAGTTTGGCCTGTTATACCTCTCTCTGTGTATAATCTCCAATACAGATTCTTCTCACATATTTGAGACAAAGTTTTTTTTAGGTAATTTGTAATTCAATGACCGTTGAGGATCCAATGTAAACCTCAAGACTCTGTTTCAGCCCAGACCAGCCAGGATGAGCCCCAACTCACATCAGGGTAATTTTAAAGTCATTTCTTGAACAATATGATTTTCTGAATGCTCACAGCTTCCACATCTGCAATCAAGTTGTATTAAATATCTGACGGAAAATGTTTGAGAGGACTGGCCTGTAAAATGTGACATTTCACACCTCAGAATTGTATCAATAGCACATATATTTACGTAACACAATAGGGGTGACTGTGGCTCAGGTGGTAGGAGTTTGTCATACCGGTTGCCGGTTCGAACCCCTGCTCTGTCTGTCTCTGTCGTGTTACCTGCATTGCCTTCTGCCCTGGTGGTGCTGATTGTATGGCTGCTGTCAGTCTGCCCCAGGGCAGCTGTGGCTACAGTGTAGCTTATGAATGGGTGGATGACTGATTGTAGTGTAAAGCGCTTTGGGGTCCTTGGACTAAATAAAGCACTGCACAAGTACAGGCCATTTACCAACTTCAACAAAAAGTGAAACTCGTATTATATTTATTGATTAAAAAGAGTAATACATTTCACATGTTTATGTCTATTAATTCTGATATTTATGGCCAACAGGAAATAGAAATCTAAAATGTAGTGCATCAGAAAATTAAAATATTGGAGAAAACCAATCAAAATTGATTTTTTAAACAGAAATGTTAGGTTAGGCCATGTTGGGGACTATGCAATCAAGGGGAAGACTGACACTGTTCACAAGGATGGTAAACCACAAAAGATCATTGTTGGCGGTTCAGAGTGTTATATCCAGGTGCATTAATAGAAAGTTGAGTGGAAGAAAGAAGTGTGGTGGTAAAAGGTTGCACAGGTGATTGTAACACAAATCCCATTCAAGAGCTGGGGGAGCATCACAAGGTGTCAAAAGCAGCTGGACCCAGAGCTTCAAGAGTCACCACACACAGAGGTTTTGAGGACATGGGCTGCAACTTCACATTCCTTGTGCTAAAACACTCCTGATCTGGAGAAAATATCAGAAACATCTTACCTTGGCTGACCAGAAATGGGTTGTTGCTCAGTTGTTACGTACATTTTTTTATTTTACTGGAAAATCAAGGTCCCAGTGTCTGGATGAAGAGCGGTGAGACACAGAATCCAGGCTGCTTGAGGTCCAGTAGGAAGTTTCCATAGTCAGTGATGATTTGGGGACCTGTCATCTGTTGGTGTTCGCACACTGTGTTTTATCAAGTCAAAAGTCAATGCAGACATTTACCAGGACAATCGGCATCTCCATAAAACTTGTCGCTCTGGTGACAAGCTTTATGGAGGTGCTGATTTTTATTCTCCAGCAGGACTTGGCATCTGCCCACACGGCCAAAGGTACCAATACCTCCTTGATCTAAACCCCAAAGAGGAAGATGAGACACCAGACACAGCAATGCTGATGAGCTGAAAGGCTGCTATCAAAGCAACCTGGGCTCCCATTAAACCTCAGGCTCTGCTTGATATTCATAAAAAGAAACTTTATTAGAAACTGCTTTGGGATTATTTCAATTGTTATGGACACAGAGACAGAAATGAAAAGGGGGAAAAAAGAAGTACGAAAGAGAGAGAGGTGGGGCAAAAAGGAGAATAGAATGGAGGAAAGAAAGAATGATGAAAAGAATAGAAGATAACACCTAAAGAAACATTCATATTACCAGCTTTTTTACCAAAAAGTGCACGGTACTTATGAATGCAAGATGTATTTAGTGGTAAATGCTGCTCAATATTGAACATTTGTGTATCTGTTAACACCTGGATCTAAACACCTGTGGGTCTGAGTGTGAGAGTGCTTGTGTATACAAGGTTTCTCCATAAAAATATGCAATAGTATTCTAGTATTCTAGTCTTCAATGTAACTGGATTTTGGTTTTCCATTAACTGTAAGTCCTAATGGTCAAAATAAATAGAAACAAAGACCTGAACTATTTCACTCTGTGTGTAATGAATCTGTGGGATACATTTCATATTTTGGATTGAACTACTGAACTAAACTTGCTTTTTGATGATATAATTTATTGAGATGTACTTGTATATAAAAAAATGAGTGTGTGGGTCTAGGGTATACTGTCTACTTATGTGTTTATGGTAATAATTAATGTCTTCACTAAAACCAAAAAAGGTTAAAAAAACAAGAACAACTGGAGTTCTTTTAGTCAAAGATGTTTCACTCTTCATCCAAAGAGCTTTCTTGACTCAAAGTTCTGCTCTGAGGAGCTGGCTCTCCTGTGTTGAGCCATGTATCTGTGGAGAGGCTGTTAAGTTTCTCCAATATAGAACACCCTAAAAGCTTGAACCTCCTCCTCACTAGTTTTGAATTGAGAAAACTCTCTGGATGAAGAGTAAAACGTCTCCATATAAAAGAGTTGAAGTCCAGTTGTTCTTGTTTTTTTATTTATTTTTTACCTTTTTTGGAGCCCTGCGATGGACAGGCAACCTGCCAGGGTGTACCCCGCCTCTCGCCTATAGACTGCTGGAGATAGGCATCAGCTTCCCCGCGACCCACTATGGAAGAAGCGGTAGAAAATGACTGACTGAATGACCTTTTTTGGATTTACCATGGGCTGAAAGATTGAGAATCTTCACCAGCATGTCTTCACCAAACCAACACAGTAGTACTAGCTCAGTGGGCTGTTTGCTTCCACAACGACACAATTAAAAGGTACTTGCAGTGAATATTAAGTCAAACAAACAATGGACCAGATCCCAGAGCTAGACTAAAAAAAAATACAACATGAAAAACGTGCACAGCTGTGAAGTTTCTGAAAATATATGATAACCTTGCTATTTCTCTCTAGTCTGATCAGTCTTTCTTTTGTTGTTTACAATTCTATTGATTCTCTAAAGCCTTTCATCTTCATTTAAAAAATCAATCATTTTCCAGTAGGAACATCATAATAACATTGTTTATTTCTCTGCTTCAAATGGTGCTAGTTGATCATTTCTTGTGATAAACCAGCCAGCTTCGATTCAGCCATTAATTCAGTTTTGTCTTCATATGCACCTCAAAAACCCATAAAAACAAGATTTCCAACTGAGTGGTGATTTTTCCCTTCACTTTACCAGTTGTGTTATATATTGCTTACAACAATAACGCAAACCTTTATAATTCGGATCCCCTGTAATGAATTTTGAACCCTGTGAACCTACACGGATTTTGCCGCACTTCCTTCTATTGAGAACCACAATAACTGCAGATAACAATCTCACATGCAGCGCAAACTATACATCAGCCATCTGAGGCTATTAAACCCAGGTGAAAAGGATGGGAATGGTGTTTACTGTTATCTGTTTTCAAAAGCCCTTATAACAGGTTGGGGCTTAAGACAGATTGTGGAAATCCGTTAATTCCCTAAAAAAAAGGTGTATTGCCTGGTATGAAATCACAGGATTTGCTGTGAGGAAGTTGAATTTAACCACTAATAGCTTTAGCTCAGTTGTGCACATTGTCAGAGAAGTCAAACTGAAAAGACTGCAACACACCGATAAGACACAGGATGCATGATTATGAATATTAACCTCACTGATGGATATATTACTTAAAACTGCTCTTTCGGTGCTTCTTTATTCTGTTGTCACCCACCCATTCATTATGACCTGTTAATGTCTACTTAGAGTTAGTTTGTGTAACATTCTAAGCAAATCTAAAAATTAATACAAGATCATTAGTCAGTAAAACTAGGTATAAGAAATGATATGACATTAATGCAAAGGCTAATCCTTAATTTCATCATACAGAAGCCTAATACCACACCAAAGCTGTCCATCTTTAAATCCAGGTTTCTAATACCAAGCAATCCCCTTTTCTCTGAAACCTCAACAATGAGGATTGTAGGAGCTCCCCACTTTTCATTTTATGCAGTGAAATCTGATTTCTCTTGAAGAAAGGAATAAAGTGAGATTAGCCGAATCTGCCGTCCTTCCTAACCTCTTCACAAAACTGCCCAGATTAGCTCAGAATTAAGTTTCAACCGTTTTATGTGTCTGGTCCACAGGGGGATTATAGTTTTACTTCCATCTTTTTTTTCTTTGCCTATAAGGGCCAGAGTCGCTCTTGTAGGAGTAGCAGCAGTGGAGCCACTGAAGGGGGAAGTATCACACAGTGTTCCAGGTCTCTCTATCTGGGTATTATTACTGCTTTTTATTTCTAGGAATTTCCTTTAAAAAATGGGCGGACACATCAAGATGGAAAGACAAAAGTTTCCGTTCACCATTGAAAACATTCTGACTAAATATCCGAGCGGTATTGGAGAAAACCAATCAAGTGTTCTTGGACTGAAGGAGAAGATGGTGTGTCCTGAGTCTGTACACCACGCTTGCTTGTGCTGCTGTTTCTGCTCCCACTGCGCTGACATGTTCCACTCAGACCTCATCTATAAAGGTAGGAACAAACAGTCAACTGTCTTTGCTTATAATCACTATGGATCTGCAGTTTTGTGCTCTGAAACATTTCATTCATTGTACACCTTTTCCTTTTCAATAGTGTTCAGGGTTGTAGCTCATAATAATTTAATTCGTTTTCATGTCTCAAATCAAGAAATGATTTGAGACTCTGGACCATGTAGTGATTATGCAAGTCTCACTGTAATCCACATTATCAGTCTGTGTTTCACACCTGAGGGTTTAACAGCACTACAGATATGTAGCGGTCAAAACATTATTCAGACATTGTATTTTTGACTCATCAAACTCTACAAGTCTGTCTAAAGTAAGTTTTCTTACTATAGGTTGTTTGTATGTAAAAGGTTATTCTCCTTTCTTTGGCTGAGACAGAGGGATAAAAATGGATGCTGCTACAGCTAATTATTATGAAAAGAAAGCATTTTTTTACCTGACATATTTTATGCTCATAAACACCTGCAGTTGTCTTGGTGGTCTGGCTGTTGACTCCCATCTTTCAGAGTCATAGTTTGATTCTTTTAAGAAGCAGCTGAAGACTCAAAGTTTACTTACTTATCCTACTAATCCCATCAGCTTTTAGATGCTATACAATCCTGGGGCAAAATGTTTCTGTCAGGGAGCCTGTTTTTGGTGGATGAGGAGAAATCCATCCTTCTTATCTGTGTTTACTTTCACAGTTTCCAGCATTGATGATCTGTGCAGCAGAAGTGCTCACTCTGCTGCCAATGAGTGGCAACATAAAAAAATATGATGACATATGCTCTTTAAATCTCCTTGCAGCCTGTCAGTATGAATGGAGTCCTGCAGCTATGATCTCAGAGCAGTGCAGGTTGGGGGAGGCTCACAGGGAGGAGCAGCAGCCTAAGGAAGGTCAAGTGCAGAGGCGAACCAGGCGTCACCGTACGATCTTCACCGAGGAACAGCTGGATGCACTGGAGGAACTGTTCCTGCAGAACCAGTATCCAGATGTGAACACGAGAGAGAAACTTGCACAGCAAATTCACTTGAGAGAAGAAAGAGTAGAAGTAAGACAGGAGCTGCATTTATTGCTAATGCTTGATGGAGATGTTTGACTCTCCGTTGATTATTTAAACATTAACACACTCTGTCAAATATTGCAAATGAAAATTATGAGGTATTAAGGGATAATTCTGCTTCTTTTCGCCCTCACAGGTCTGGTTTAAAAACCGAAGAGCGAAGTGGAGGCGTCAGAAAAGACTTTCATTTGTTGTGGTAAACACTGAAAACTAAACTTTTTCATACAGATCTGCAGCAATTTGGAAAACTATGGAAACCTCAAGTAATATTTTTGTTTATGTTTTAGACAAATAGCCAAGATTCTGAACAAAATGGATCTTTCTGTGTCAATTTGATCAAGTTAAACTGCATGCAGAGACTATCATTACATGCTAACCCTTTAATATTTAAAGTTCACTGCTTCTTGAGTATGCTCCTTAATAAAGTGTTTTTTTAAAGGGCAAGTTTACTATTTGTATAATTGCTTCCTCTTGTCATGTGGTTGTAATCTAATAAATACTTGAATGACTCCATTGTTTGTGAATAACCCATCATGTGAATTAATCCTACAATGAAAAATTTAATGATTTATTATTTTCTTAGCTTAAAAGAAGGAGAATTTGTGTTACGTTTTGGTTATCCAAATTTCTATTATTGTCAAATTAACAAGAATAGACTATTCATTAATTACCATTATAACAACAATCAAATCATTGTTGGTGCATGGACCTTAGTGTAAGCATTGTACATAAATGTATTTAAAGTCTTTATAAATCTGATTGGATTTATTAATAATAAATGTATTCGTGTCTTAGCACATAAATACTGTATGTATTTTTGTATTTCATGGCTTTGTGGCAGATTTACTTGACCATCCTGCAAAACGTTTAATTTCATCTGAGGGGGGCATTTTTTTTATCTGTTTAAGACCTTGACAAAGTGTTGACACACCTTAAATAACTTGCATTTATGTAAAGTTGTTTGATCTTAGATCTTTTCAAATCTTCACAGAGTTTTTGGACTTTCATTGCTCTGAGAATCAGTTCAGTAGGTACTAGCAAACAAATCCTTTTATACCGGTAAAGAGAAACCACCATTCAATCATGATCTTTGACCAGAGGTTATCAGGCATTCAGAACTACTTTTTTTAAAGATTTAGGTAACTGCAAATTGAGTGTGAGTATGAGCTGCAGGCATTTTATTATGACATCAGTTCGCATGGTATATTGAGTCCAATCTGGTGGGCACATGATGTTTTTAAATAAAACTAATTTCATTTTTTATTCAGAAAATGTTTGAAGTATCCTTATCGCTTAGATAGCCACAAAAAAAGAAAGACATAGATGACAATTAAATTTAAACTGGCTCAATTTGAGGTTTTTCATTGACAAAGACATTACAACAAATAAATGCCTGTAATTTAATTTCAATAGATCACTCTGTGAGTAATGCATACATATAATATACAAGTTTAACTCTATGAAAAGAGTGACAAAAATATTGCAGTTTTTCAGGATATTCTACTTTTTTGACGTACTTATACAGCTCCCCATAATAAGGGGGATTGTAAAGAAAATAGTCTTATTTTTATAAGAGGCAGTTTTCTTATTGGCAGTATGGCTCACTTATATAAAAACCTGAGCTCGATTTTATATAGTTTTTCAAAAGGAAGGATCATTGGTTTCGAATGAGATGCAGTACCTCGTCTTAAAGGCCTTTATTCTGAAAATGTCCTCCGAATTATTAACTTCCGCTAACGCAATCCCTCAAACATTACGTAATTACGTCGTGTGAACGGTGGCGTTGTGACTAAAAGTTAGCTGAGACGTGACGCATAGCATGCTAACTCTTCTTTTAGTCTTTATGTACTTAAGGTCTTAACCTGAGTTCAAACCCTCATTTGTGTTTGAGCTGAAATACGCTCTTTGTTATCATTTAGAAGTTGTTTTTATCGTGATAGTGTCGCCCTTTGCTTTTGGGCTAGAAGGCTAACAGGCTCCACAATGGAGGGCAGCGCCAGTGTTAGGAGAGCCTTGTCCGGGACTCTGGTACCTTCAGCGATCACAACGGTGGCTCTGTGTGAGCCTGAGGACAACGAGAAGGGGAAGCCGAAGAGAAAAGTTCTCGATGAAGAGGATTATATTCAGGTAAGTAATATACAACAAAGCGTGGACGGCAAACAGGGATTCAGAGACCACCTTGACCCCAAGATGTAAACATGTCTTGAACATGTGTGCGTCAGAGTGTTTCAGAGGTTTTGGCTTACAAACCTAAAGGTTTACATCTATAGAAATTCGGAATTGGATATTTTTACACAATGATCTAATCGTTACATGGGATTAAATGCTATTTTACATTTTCTTTTTTGATTCATGCAGGTAAACGTGCAACGCCAAATGTAGCATAACACCAAATTTAGTTTTTCTACTGATCAGATCTGGCCAATTATTTTGCAATCGGTTCTGATCAACCAGCAGAATGTACTTTAATAGACTTCAGAGTTAAATAAAGATATCAAATAAAGGTTAAAGAGAGATACTTCAACGTATAAATTGAGATCTTGAAATTCCTTCATTTTCTGCTACATTCAACATGATTGCCCCTATAAAAGAGCTTGCAGGACACCTTTCTTTTAAATGCTGTAGTCCTAATTCATTTGGGTCAAAAATCAAAAGTAATGTAAGGTCATGCCTGAGAGAAAGCTATAAATTAACCAGGAAAAGCCTGATTAGTAAATCTCTACTTAATAGTGCAGGTCTGTCCTATCTTGCCTTAAATGTGATTTATATTTATTCTTAATATTTCTGCTTCATTTGATACATATCTGTCTTCTGTACCTGGCTGCTTTTGACAGAGCTTAGAGAAAATTATCCAAAGGGACTTTTTCCCCGATGTCACCAAACTTCAAGCACAAAAGGAATACCTTGTAGCAGAGGAAAACGGAGACCTTGAGAAGATGAGGGAGATATCCATAAGATATGGATCATCGTTGAACAAATCTACACCACAAACCTCTGCACCTTGTAAGTAGAAAATGTTCAAAATGAAATCAGTATTTGTGTTTTATACCATAACATTTTTGGGGGGGTTTCTGTACATGATTGTATTATTATTATTATTATTATTATTACTTTTCTCCCAATATGCAAGATGTGACCCCCGCCAGCTTTGAGACACCAGTCGGTCACTCAGGTTCGCCCTCCTCCACTTTCTGCAGTAAAAGTTCAGGTGTGGGTAAGTTGAGACAAATGTATGTTAAAGTATTAGTTTGGTTCAACATTCTTGATGTCTGGAAGTTAATTCAGTAAAGTAGAGTAATTGACCCTTACTTTTGTTGCACCATGTTTCTCTAGATCGAAAGGACGATGACAAAGACGAGAAAGAGCTGCCCTGTTTGGATCGCTTTCTTGCTAAAAACACCAGTGAAGATAATGCATCCTTTGAGCAGATAATGGATCTGGCAAAAGACAAAGAGAAGCTAAAGCATGCATGGTTATATGAGGCAGAGGCTGAATTTAAACAGGTTGGTATTGATTTTTATGAATTTTAAATAAATTAATGGAAATACAAATTCGTGAATATGGATGATCTGGACACTTTGACGTTTGTTAATCTCAGCAGATATCATGGGAATTTTTTCTGTTAGGTCTGCACTTTGATGTTAAGATTAATACTAGCTCTACAAAACTTACTTAGAATGTTATATTGATTTGATTCGCATTTATGCAAAATTAGTCTTTTAGTCTCAGATGCATCTTAAGATCCTATGCGATGATCAGACTTGGTCTAATCGTAGCATAAAGTGTTTTTGTCGGCTTATAAGTTTTTTGCTTGATGTTGCATCATAACAACACCTCTCAGGGCTGTATGAGTTGCTTGATTCCAAAACAGCATTAATCCTGTATAAGATGGGGCCATACAAACAAATCGTCTACAGCAGCAGCGACCCTTCACGGATCAGTTAATAGTAGGACTGAGTCAAAGTAAGAGTTGTAATTGAACTGAAACGTTTTATTTTTAAGTCATGTAAACCCCTCATTCTCAATATTTTTAGATTCAGGTTCAAGAGTTGGAATGCTGTCGTGTGAAAGGGGCCTTTGACACTTTGAAAAGATTCAAATAATCTCTGATGTGTCTTGCAGCGCCACGAGGAGAACCTCGCCCTACCGTCAGTGGAGAAAGCTGCTCTTGAATGTGTCAAAGCTGGACTGGAAACTTGGGAGTACAAAGCTAAGAATGCCTTGATGTATTATCCAGAGGGTATGAATGTTAAACTCAGGATAACCTTGTTTTTCTGTTTTCTTCCTCTATTTCTCTCTTACTTAAGCACGACATTTTCTAAATTTTTTGAGAATTTTTATGACTATAATACATTTTTAAACTGTATCTGTTTTGTTTTTTGTCCTAGGTGTTAAAGATGATGATGCGATATTTAAGAAGCCCAGAGAAGTAGTGCACAAGAACACTCGGTTTGTTGGAGATCCATTTAGCAAAGCTCTAAACAAAAGTCAGATTCAACAGGCTGCAGCCCTCAATGCACAGGTACGTTTAATACTCCCATACTGGGATTATCCATGGGCCACGAAGAAATATTCAGAGTGGCAACCTACCCTGCTGCTGTAGTTGATCAGGAAAGAAAATTATCTGTAAAATTTGCAGAAACAGAAATTGTTCAGGGCTGCTGCTGAATACATTTGAATGGACCAGATGTTTGTTTTGGAACAAATTAGATTTTTTATATCGTATATAATGATCATTTGTCACTCAGTAGTAAACATTTGTTTTATCCCCAGCAAATTGACAGGCAAATGAAAGCAACTTTAAACAGGATAAGCAGCTATAATAAAATAAAATAATCATGCTACTGAGTCTAAGGTACAGACTTCCTTATCTTGTCTGTTGTTTTGCCAAACAGTAAAGTGACACCTAAATTATGTATTCTTCTAAATGAGAACTGATTTGTCCCCTTCTTATTGGTTTTGCCCTAATTAAGGAAGTTAAAATATTGTCATACTGTCTTTAATCATATTATTTGCTCTTAACTACAAAGAACCCTCTATCTTCAAAAAATGTTGCCACAAAATCGAAAATAGTATTGAGAATTGAGTATTTCCTTAATGTCTATCGAGTTCGAAATTTTGGTATCGTGAAAACGCTAATGCAGGTTTCAGCTGCTTGTGTTTATTTGAACGGTGTTGCTTATGCATTGTGTTTTTTTTGTTTTTTTTTGTAGTTCAAACAGGGTAAAGTGGGCCCCGATGGGAAGGAGCTTATACCACATGAATCCCCAACAGTGAATGGATATGGTTTTGAAAAGACTCCATCGCCTGCACCAGGTGAGTCTGCAAATTATCCTCGCACTGCAATGGAGTTTGTTCACTTTTTTTAAGTTAACTATTTTCTATTTAATTGATTCGTCATCCAGGATGATGATCTGAGGCTTTCATACTTGCGTGTTTGCTCAGCCCTCTCATCCAGTCTGATCATTAGTTTAATCAAGTATATTTTATTGCTTGCTCTGTTTGTTGGAGGCACACTTTCAGACAGTTTTATGTTAACGCCGCTGCTACATTTGGAGCGTTTGCCTAAAATCTTTGGCTTCTTCAGGTGTTTCCGATTCTCCTCTGATGACCTGGGGTGAGATTGAGAGCACCCCATTCCGGCTGGATGGATCAGACACGCCATATGTTGAGCGAAACCACGGACCATCCTTCAAGGTTAGAAATACTACCTGTTGTATCTGTGCATTATTAATTTCTAATTATTTTCTTATAAATTTGTGATTCCATTTGTTGTATTTAAAAGATTCCCGAACCAGGAAGACGAGAGAGGTTGGGTTTAAAGATGGCCAATGAAGCTGCTGTTAAAAACCGTGCAAAGAAACAGGAGGCCTTGAGAAAGGTTACAGAGAACCTTGCAAGGTAATGAGATTTTCCTCAGTTATATTGTAAAGAAATTCACTTGCTCTGTCAACCTTTTTCCTGTTTCCTATAATTGTTTTGCATTCATGAAGAAATTCTCAAATCTAATTTGCAATTTCTACATTGCAGTCTTACGCCTAAAGGTCTGAGCCCAGCCCTCACACCCGCCCTGCAGCGGCTTGTAAATCGGACTTCAAGCAAATACACAGACAAAGCGTTGCGGGCAAGTTACACGCCTTCGCCCTCGCACAGAGTCACTCCCTGCAAGTCTCCCTTCGCCGGACCAGCCACTCCTTCAGGAACGCCAACGCCCACCAAAGCCAAGACGCCAGGCTCTCAGGACCTCACGTCGCTCACAGACAATTTGCTGCAGCTTCCTAAGAGACGGAAAGCCTCAGACTTTTTCTAAAAGAAGCAGCTCTATGTTCAAACTGTTAAAAAACTTTTGTAAAAGAAAATCTGCATTAATACTTACCAGAAGGGCATTTGTTCAGTTAAAGGACATAAAAATGGGAAATTCAATGGTAAATAGGATAATTGGTGTCTCAGTGAAATTCATCTTGTTCAGGTTTTTTTCAGTTTTGCTTTGTAAAATGGAAAATGTAAAATAGATTATGTATTTATTCTGATCTTGTATGGTTTTTGAAACTTACTCAAAAACAAGATCATAAAGCCAAGCACAGCATGTTAGTTTTTGTATTTGTTACATAAAAATGTTATAAAATATCAGACTTTTGGGTTTTTCTATTCAATGTGCTCAGTTATAAACAAGCATGGATTTCGATTAAGGTGGTCATTTTGTCTAGCCTCGTCTTTGGTTGCAGTTTTTACATGATGCTAAACATCTTACATTAGTATTTTTAGGCTGAAATGATCTGATATGAATAAAAAGACCATAGGAACGGGAAGTCGCACAGTACTATTTTTAAATGTAGATCGTTTGGATCAACTAAAACTCAATTACATTTTTAAATGAATTTTTTTTTTTTACTTGTTAGAAATGTTGCCATCGTTGTGCCCCCCCACCAAAGGAAAGATAAGACATTAATAACCTGAGTAAATTCAAAATACAGTTTCAAATGAAAATTTGATCTATATTCAGGATAAAGGCTATCCCAACCAACCCGGGCCTATGTTAAAAAGTAATTGCCCCCTAAACCTAGTAACTTGGCAGCAACAGCTGCCATCAAGTGTTTGGGATAACCTGTTTTGTCCTGACTTTTCTTTCTTTAGTCACACTGGAGGGTTTATGAGCATGGATGATCTGTTCACAGTTATGCCACAGCACTGGAACCATGTTTTAGACCAGGATTTGTCTAGGCCACTCCAAAACCTGCATTTAGTTTTTTCAACCAGCGAGGACTTGCTGTTGTATTGGCTCATTGTCCTGCTGCATAAGCCACATGCACTTGAGCCTGAGTCATGTATGATTAGCAAGGCATTCTACTTCAGGATTGTCTGGTAAAGAGCAGAATTCATGGGTTTATCAATTGCAATGCTCTGTGTAGATCATCGTAGAGCATCGTACTGGTGGTGCCATGTTTCACTGTCGGTATGATGATATTCTGAAAAGATCATCAGTGTTCGTGGTTCTTTTGTGACTTCCTGGATTAGTTCCTTGTTTTCTCTATTTGTGGATAATAGTTCTCACTTTGGTTCACTGGAATTTCAAGGGCCCAGAAATGGTTTGTAGCCATTTCCAGACTGAATGTCAGTGACTTTTCTTCTCATCTGTTCCTAAGTATCTTTAGATCGTACCAAGATGTGTTGTTTACGGAGACGCTTAAGTCTACTTCATGTTGGCAAACCAGTTCAATTTAGGTTACTTATTGAGTCTACAAGTCTGGGTCTGGGTGTGCCTAGTGTAACTGAACTCAGTGGTCAAAAAAAAACATGGTTAATCACAGTTAAGCTATGATTTAACAAAGGGGCCTTTATATTTTCACACAGGGCCAGGTTGGTTATGCATCGCTTTTTGTTTCCCTCCATGAGTGAAATCATGAACTCATGAAAACTGCATTTTTTTTTTATCATTAAAATTTCCCAAAAAAATGTTTTATGATCAGAAACATTAAAGTGTGACATAAAGAAACAAAGGGCCATCTAAAAATACTTATATATTATATACACATATACAAATACATTTTCACAGCACTGTGGCTTTATGATGACGTATTTCTCTCTTTTTTAATGTATTTGTTTTAGGGTTTTGTGTGCTTTACTTTAGCGTGGAGATGCAAAATCACAACTCGAATTTTGTGGCATCTTATAACAATTTTATTTCATAACCTGACAATAACACAACCTGTTAGAATTGTAAAATTGCTCCCGTCGTGGCTCCACCCCGCCCGCGCATAAACAGTGTTTTTGGGCATAATCTAAGACTCCGCCCCGGCAGCACCTCCTGCTGATGGTCGTGCTTGTGAATGCTTGGAATTGTTGTGATGGGAGGCCGCAGCCATCTTGGATGAGCGCCGCTCCGCACCGAGCTCCAACGGTCGACGGTAACGGTGGAGCTAACGTTAGCTGCTGCCCGGAGAGATTAACCACGACCTGCGTCGCCTTGTATTGCGACTATGCTTTATTTGCGCTGTTTTGTGTAGTTCGTCGACGACTTGCGTGCAAAAAAATGGGAACAAGTTGTTTTAAACGTCTTGCTATAGTTTAGAAGAGAGGGCGGAGGCGTTGCTGATCCTCGGTGTATTTTTTACATTTCTGGATAGAGGAGTTACTATGAATGGAGGATAAATGTTGCCGAAGGCTGACAGCAGCAGTTTCGTCCTCCTCTTCTCTCTCCTCTTCGTCCTCACGCTAACGGACCCACCACGGACAGGTAAATAAACCCAAGTTTGTTTATTTTTTTTGGCTGTGTTCCTGTTCCGTTTGCTCGACTAATAAAGTGGGAGAAACAGGTTTACAGCTGCAGGTCAGGCGCAGCGGCCTGGTGGTCAGACCTGGGACTCCGGTAGTTTTCAACCCGTCTCCCTGCTGTTGTTGGTCAGGGTGCAGGACCAGCTAGCTAAGAAACACAGGATCTGTGTTTTCCTCTTAAAACTAGGCCACATGTAACAGCTAATAGACATACATATACTTTAGGAGCGATTAAATATTAAGCTAATTTTTTATTTTACCAAAGATGCTGACTTATTGCTTATTATGCTGAATTATTCTTTCATTTCACTTATTAAAATTGCGCGCCCTAATTTAGTTAACTTAAAACACTTAACAGTTAATTTCATCACTGCAATCCCGGGTTGGTTTCCTTTACCTGGGCTTTTATTTAAAATGCATGTCAGAAATTCATCTTCCTGCATCACCCAACCTGGCTCACATTCATCTCCATCATTAAAGGCAACAGACTGGCAGAAGAAATGCTAACAATTGTTGTTATAGCTGCCTCTAAATATCATTTGGTTTATCCGAAACCCTGTGGTTCAACATTAAACGTGTACTAATAAAAGGTGTTTGCTCTAAGTCATGCCCCACTTAACTGGAATACTACCCTATTCTCTGTCTAGACCTGTGTCTCTTTACCAAGCAGTGCTGCTTTTCCTCAACCGAGAGCCAGTATTGGTGCTTTGAATCAATGCCTTTACAAAGCTTTGTAAGCATCAACAGAGGACAAATGCACCTTGTGGTTTCCTTCAAGCTCGGTCTTGTGATCCCGCCAATCGTAGGGATTAGAGAAACTGTTATTAGTTGAGCTTAAGAATAAACGCATTATTGTTTGGCTCCAACCAGAGGACTGACCTCTTACCTGGAGAGCAAGTTACACAAAAAAAGTAAAACGTTGTTTATTTTTCTGGTGTTCTTTTAAGGAGTTATTTGGCCATATTATGTGATTGGTGTACAGTTACTTTTTAGTCTGTAATCACGCTTTAACGGGGTCAAAATATGAGTCAGCGCTTTGCTATTCTATTTCTATACCTTTGGCCCTTTATGTGAAGGTCATTTCTGTGCACATTGTAGCAAGATCTCTAACCCTTTTGAAAACAACATTGCCTAGGGTTCACTTGGTGCATGCCTTGAAACTGCTGCTGGTTGTTTGGGTGATGATATTTTGCACAAGCTGTGTAAAAGGGAATGTTTTTGTGGTGTCTTAACAACTTGATAGCTACTTGTCAAGAACCTTAAGTATAAAAAATAAAAATTGTTACAAATAATTTAAGAGCATAGGAAAATCACAGTACCTGTTTTAATAGGATTTTATTTAGTAAGCATGCACCCACTAGGCATCCATAAATGTTAAAACTCAAGACGATGCTCCAAGAAAAAAAGAGTATTACAGAAGTTAAGCTTACATTGAGAAACATTTCCTTTGCTTGATTATAAAAAAAATCTTTAATTCTGCTAAATATATTTGCAAGGTATGCAGACGGACATAAAGACGAATGAAACGACGCAGAATCTTTTTTGAGTTAGAGTGATACAAGCAACCCGCACATGTGCATCATGCATAATAGTGCACAATGTGGTGCAATATAGTGCAACATTGTGGCAGGATTTGGTGCACATGATGGTGCTCTCAGGAGTCTCGGAGGTTATTGTAATGACCTCTGGCTTGCTCCAGTCATGTGGAGAATGGATTTTAGCATTAAACTGTGAGTGGCCCCAATGAGTTTGACTGGACTAATTCAGCCGGGGTGTTCAGTCAGGGGTCCAAATGAATTGCAACATAATTTACAGTTTTAGCAGATTGAAACTGCTCAAGGTCACCTTACATTTTAAAAACTGCTCGCTGAACGTTTTTGGTGGAACTGAAAGACCGACGTAAGATTCTGTAATGACTCATTTACAATGAAATCTTTGGTTTGATTTCAGCTTTTATTTGGCAAAATTTTCCAACAATTACGTTGTTACTTATCTAAATAATTGCAAAGGATGTTCATTTATTGTTAATATGACGTATTGTGAAAACAAATCTTGGTACCAGTTTTTATGTCCCGCTGTAGGAAGCAGTAAAACATTCCTTATCCTCTTGACATTCTTGGCTTAGATTAAGCTTATATGGCTGAGCAATAAACCTTACAAATAGATTAATTGCAAATCTAATGTAAAATGTCAGTGGTTGGAGGTGGAGACTGGTTTCATCAAGACATATATAAAGAATTTATTATTATTTTTGCAATTGTGAAATCCCAGCCACTGTCTTGAATATAGTTTTATACTTTTATAGGTTTGGATTTTTACTTCCTCTACGTCTGCGTGGACAGCACGAACACTTCCCTATAAAATGAGGAAGCGTAGGGCTTCTACGTTCCATTTTTAATGGTTAAATTTGTCACATCAGAACTGAAACTGTGAAGTCTGTCTGAAAAAAATATGATTAACTTCTTGTTAGTCCATTAAAATAGCAAAAGTGGCAAGCAGTAGTTGAAAACGGGTGAAAACAGTTTACTTTGGTTGTTTTTTGAAGGAAATTGACCCATGCCGCTTTTATCTGGTTTTAAATGTGAGGAGGTACAAAGACAATAATTGCCTGTACCCACTCAGTGCTTTTAACAGCAAACCTCCAGTCTGAATCATCAGTGCGGAGAGACAGTTCAGCTCCTTTTGCTTTGCTGCTTCGCTGTTCTGTTCGACTTGGACTGAGCCTGGGTGTCCTTGTATACATTATTATATGTTCCACTTTGTTATACAAGAGAATACCGTTTTCAGGCCAGTCTGTGCTATAAACACTGTCTACGCATCAAAAAATGTTTGTCTGCTGAGTTAAAGAACACCAGTAATGAAGATGCTGATGGGCCTTTTCAGCCAGCACTTAATAGGTTTGGCTTTACTTTCAACACCCCGTCTCTTTGAGATCCAAACCTATAGTAAGTGGATGATTTCTGAAGAGAACCAGGTAAAAGTTCTGTGTATGGTTCAGTCTCTCAGCTGCTGCTTTAATTCAGAGAGCAGAGATTCACATGATTCTGTTTTCTTAACATTCACACTTTAAGGATCGTTGTTACAGTTTAAATAAAATATGAGGGATTCCCAAACTTTTTCTTTGTGTGCTTTAAACCAATCCTTGCCTTTTAGATGCCAAGTCACAAACCAATACTGAAGTCCAACTCTTATTAGTTTTTCTGGACAACTGCAGATACTTTATCTTGAAGCGAGCTTCTGCAACAGAGTTAATTAGGCTACAAAAGCTACTGGATGTTCTGACAACACTTCACCTAAAACATGCATAACGGTTGTTTCTAAAGATTTATCAGACTCTGTTCCTATAGCTACAGCTTTCTTTAAGCTCTTGCTGTTAGCGGTTTTTAATCTGAGCAGTGAGCTGAAGCGCTAGGCTAGTTCAAGTGAGCTTCAAGTTAATCATGCTGCTTCATAAACTCAGTGTGCCGAACTTCATAAAATGTAACGACGACTGTTTCAGCTGTGCTCTGCGCTGCTCCCACCACCAGAGACAGGTGGTTGGGGATATCTGAGCACAGCGGGAGGAAGTTAAAACAGGCAATATGGTCTCTCTTTCACTGTGACGGTCATTGTAGAGGTTGAAAAAACAGATTGTTCAACAAAATAATGTACGCGGCCTAAATGCAGTTCTGCAAGCTGTGCACATAAAAATAAGCTGAGTTTTAAAAAAATTGGCCGTACCAAAACATGAGCGTATGAGTCACTAATACTGGCTGACATTCATTCAGAGTGCATCGAGAACAAGGATTAGGAAACCAGGAGATTAATCATTTAGGAATGACTGATATTGATATTTGGGTTTGTGTCTTAATCTCCCTAATAAAAATGTAAAAAAAATAGTTTAATTCTTTGTCATTTTTGAACTATTAATTTATTAAAAGAGATTAATTAGCTGTTGGTGTTTTTTCTCTATTTAAATACATAAGGCTTGGTGCATTAGGGCTGCATGATATTAGGAAAACTAATGCTGTATCATTGTTGAATACCACGGTGTTGACGGTTGAATTTAGCACATTTTTTGCACTCTTCTTTTCTCTATTATCACAATACTAAATCATTCTGGGAGCTTAAACATCTCGACCACTATTCTCTTCATTAGGGCCCCTGAATGCTCCCCGGGCGCTGCTCAATGGTCGCCCACTGCCCCCTAAGGGATGGATTAAATGCAGAGGCCATTTTCTCCTTTCTGAGATAAAGTCTATATTATTATTTTTAATCTTTACATATAATATTATCAAAAAATTGCCTCCAAAAAGAAGCTTATAGTGTGTATTGATATTAATGACTGTGATTCAGTTGATTCTGGGATGATTGAGGGCTGTTAAAAAGAACCTAAAGTCTTGGTATCTTATCTGGGGTTTACAAAAGATCAGTATTTTAAAGCATGAACTAAAACTCAGAAGTCCACAGATCTCTGCCATTGCCACAGTGTTCTCTATTCCCCTCTGAAAGATTAAGTTAATATTTATTGTCTAACACAGCTTGCTTTAACCTTTTAAAATGGACTTTTTGGCCTCTCTACTGTCATATATAATTTGTTAGAGACGCAAACCCCTAACTCATTTGTTGTCTTTCACCCAACACACTATATTGCGTATTTTCAGATATGTGAATTTCCTAATTTCTGACTTATGGTTATTTATGAACCATCAGTAGTTTTCTTCTCTGTAACAAATCCTGATGGAACAAGAAGGGAAAGATGGTGTCTCAAATTCATATTATGCTAAGGCATATTCATTAGGGACTATAAAAGGAAGTGGTTTAGATTGAGAACATAGTAACCATGGTAATAACCTTAAGTTACTGGGATCTGAATAAGTGCAGTTTTCAGTGGTACAGTTATCAGGACCGCACCAGATATGAGTAATGATGCATTCGGTCAGCCCGGATTCACATGCATCAGGGCCAGCAGTCATGCATTTATGTTTTGCTGTTGGAACCTATAGCCACAGCTTAACGAGCCAGCTACATTTTACATATAACGGCCAATATGACCGTTAATGCAGATATGTACTGCCTTGACAAAAGTAGATATAATGTGTTTTACGCAGAAATACGTGTAAAGCAGTTATATAAAAGAAGTAGGGGGTTCACCGATTGCAGTTTTCTGGCTGATTACCGATCTTTAAAAAGCATGACCTGCCGATGCTGATTTTCTTTATAACTGACAGTGTCAGGTGTCGTAAGGTCACAACACGCCTTCAATGTTCCAATCTTATGTTATTAACAGTTGAGAACCGCACAAACCTGACCTGGAGGGCGGGTCTGTCAGTCAGCTCTCTCTCACGGCAGAGCAAAAGGGGACAGTGGGTGATTTTTAGACCTTTTGCGGAGTTGGATAAGATCGGTTTCACATAAAAGTGTCGGCCGATCACCCAGAATTAAGGAAATTGGCCGGCCGATCAGTCGGTACACCCGAGTTCAGGTATTTATCTTGCTGAGAACAACAGTGCTGACTTTCAGCTTGACACATTCTTTCCTCACCCTTGCAACCCCCCCTTTAAACATACATATTTAATAGTCCTCTGTGATATATTTTTAAATCCATGGCTTTTAATGTTATCCATCCTTGTTGGTCATAATGCATTCAGTCTCTGGGAACGAACACAACTTTCTACTACACAGAATACATCTAAAGCCACTTAGTATCACTAAAAAAAGGACATTTGCTGAGTGCGCTTAAATGAGTTTTAAGAGAGAACCTCAGAGTACAAATGACTATTTCTTTGTGCTTTTGGGTTGTTTAGTGTTTCCATTCAAAAGATCTGCCTCATGTAGCATAGTAGTTAAACCAAGCTGCTGTGTCAACAACAGTGGATATTATTTTTATTGGATATTACAGGGTTTTATTCATATCTGTGCCTTAAAGCAAGGCTTCATACATGCAGTGCAAGAAATCGTTCATTTAAAAAGTCTGATCAATGATGGCTTTTTTTTTTTTTGTTAAAAACAATGTGTTTTGTAACACAAACAGCCTTATTTTTGTAATGTAGTCATTTATCATTTTTTGGCTGTGGTCAGTTGAGGTGCAGGTAAAATAGTCACAGTGTTTTTCCTGTTGATTTCAGGTCCACGGCTAGCTCTGGCAAGATTATTGTCAGGTAAGAAAACTTTTTTTTTTGTATTATTTTAGAGTATAGTTATATTTTTCTTAGAAAGCACCAGCAGGCCCCGAAACTTTCTTTCACATAAAGTTGATGTATTGTCAAAATGTTTTCTAACAAAGGGGGATTCTTCAGAAGTCTTTCTTTAAATGATTAACTAATTGCTAAAAAGTCGTTTTCTTAGAAGCAAGATAAAAATAAAAAACATGAAACGATGAAGCCCACTGATGGACCGTAGAGGACGGTTCAGTGCTTTCTGTCCTTAACAAATGCTGTCAGCTGTAGATGCTTGGGACCCATTCGTTAAATTTCTGATTGTTTTTCTTCTTTAGCTGGTTTTGTTTTCCCAGATCTAAACTGAACTTAATGACAAGTTTTGTTTTCTCTCCATTGACCTGATCTAGTGCAGCATAATAAATGACTCTCTGAAGCAGATTGGCTTGACATGCTGTTTGATCTCGTCGGCACATTTTTGAAGAGGCGGCTGTTTTGCTTCCGATGTGTCTGCAGATTTGTGAATCTGTCTTTTATTATTGTTCCTTTGGGAGATTAACATTTCTAGGTGTAAATGAGAAGCAGTGGAGCGAAAGGTTACAACCAATCCAACCATCATCACCATTTTCTACTACTTTTAAAGCCCTTTCAACATGTTTTCCATCTCCGCTGGGCTTTTCTTTTTTGGAAAAGGTGTCCATGTTGCACATGTTTGACCACACAAATCGTTTTCTGTTTCAGAGCAGCGCTGCAGCCCTGGGCAGTTCGCCTGCCGCAGTGGGAAGATGCAGTGTATCCCAATGTCCTGGCAGTGTGACGGCTGGATAGCATGCGAGGACAAAAGCGACGAGATGGACTGTCCCCGTAAGTATAACTCCACCATCCTGCCGGCTAATGCTTCTAAGGCTTTAATTGATTTCTCAAGAGGCCTGCAGCACTCGGGATGATTTACACATGAAGGATCATATCACAGGCGAGCAGCTTTTAAAAAAACTAATGCGACTGCATCTACAGGGCCTCAGGGAGGTAGAGAAATTGCAACAGTCTGTATCGAGCTGTGTATCTTGACTACATAAGAACGGATTTGGTGTGCTTTATTCCTAGAGTAACTGTTTATATTTGTGGTGATTAGTAGCAGCGAACCCCCACAACCTCCGCAACACATTAAGGTCGATCTTACCAGTAAACAGAAATACATGAAGAAATGAGGACTAATGTTGTCTAAAAGCAGGAGAATTAAGTTCGTCCTGTCTCTGTTTTTGTTTACCATTGGGTTGATCCCCTCAACTGTGTATAGATATTCTAGAGCTAAGCCTTTTGACTAAAATCCTATTGTTTTCCCCCTAAATCCTGAAGTCTTATCTCAGATCCCTGATCGCATAATGGGAATTATTGAAAGGATTGAGTACAGCATGTGACCTCCATAAAGGAGTAGCTTGTTCAAGCTTTGAGTTAATGCTGATGGTGTACAGCTGATTAAGGAATCACACTGGGCCCGTTTTCATCCCTCAATAAGGCCACATGTATTGAACAGGCAACAGCAGTGGCAGAAAAAGACAAAACTACAGTTTTCTGTTTCAAGTACTGGAATTAAAGGAAATGGGATCATTTTTCTTGTTTTGAACTCTCATCCAAAAGGCTTCTACTTTTCTGATGATGGACTTCAGTGTTTGGAACCATTTGGACCTACAATCGATGCCGAGCTTCTCTTCTTTCTTTTTGTTAATACAGTAAAAGCATACTGTTTATAATTTTAAGAAAAACACCTGCTCACTTGTAGTCATTAAGTAAAATTTAAACAGAAAAATATTTTGGCTGCTTATAATATGCAGAGAATGTGGAAGCACAAGAAAGTCTCAGTGGTTACCTGAGCGGTTATTTTATTACCAGATACATTTCCAAACAAAAGCACAGATTAGTGACACAACACACCCTCAGAGCATTCTGGGTTTTGTAGTGTTAGCGCTGCGTGCCGGCCAGCCAGCCAGCCAGCCAGCTCTACTAGACATTTTGAATTAACTTGCGGGCCAGATTTGGTCCATGGCCCTGAGTTAGACATTTATGATCTATATTTTGATGTTGGCTCATCCTCTGCAGCTATAACAGCTTCAACTTTAATCCGCAGCCTTCTACAAGGAGTGTTTTTATGGGAATTTTTGATCTTTCTTCCAGAAGTACATTTTCTGAGATCAGACAGTAATGTTGGACAAAAAGGTCCAGCTCAGTCTCCTCCCTAATTAATCTCAAAGGCGTTTTGTCGGGTTAAGGTCAGGACTCTGGACCACTGGTGTGCAATCATGTTGGAACAGAAAGGAGACATCCTCGAAATTGTTTCCACAAATTGACAGCATGAAGTTGTCCAGAACGTCTTGGTACGCTTCAGTCATTGCATGACTTCAGTGGCGCCATGCTTTGCACCACTTTATGCAAAGCTTTGCATTGCTCTTGGTGATGTAGGGCTTGGATGCAGCAGAGTCAATGACCGTTGATTGGATTTTAGTGCCAGGTCTGAACAGGGTAGGAACACTCTCTTGGAATGAAGGTGCTGGACAAAACGAAGTGAGAAGATACTCACAGCGTCTATCAAAGGAAGTCGCATCTTCAGAAAAGACCTACGTGCTTATTAAACATCCACTTTAAGTTTCACTAACCTTGTCTTTTCAGCTACTGGAAGTAACTCATTCTGTGATGATCCAAGTGACCTTTAGCTCGCTGAGAAGTAATTGTTCTGCCACTGGCTCTATGAAGAGCTAATATTCTGTTCATCTACTACCTGCATCAGGATTTAATATATGTTTGGATCTCAGTTTGTGTAGCCTTGTCACAGGAGGAGAGTTTGTTGTGTGAAGACAATGCCAGGGTTCTTCCGTCTCTCCAGATCTTAATCTTGTTAAACAACTAATCATACTTAGAAGAGGCTAAAATCTGCAAAGCTTTCTAGCTGCTTTTCCTGTCCCCAGCTTTGCATCCTGCTGCTTGATCTTTTAACTCAAATATGATTGGTTTGGGATGTTTAAATATCCTGTTCTAAGTTGCAGAGAGCATCTGTGCAGCCGGCACGCGCTGTTGACTGATGATGTAAAGTGTTTTGCAGTTATAAAGGAGGAGAGGTTTCGTTTTGAGAATGGATACGATCACGAAGAAGATGTCGGTGTGGCTCAGCCTGTACGCTTCAACAGTAAGCATCTCACCTTGCTTTCAGCACAATGAGCGTTTAGCTTTATCTACTGCAGCCATCAAAATTCCCTCCCTGCTAATAGAGAAATGTCCCAGCGGGTGGCATCACTACGAGAAGACAGCCAGCTGCTACAAAGTGTACCTGAAGAACGAGAACTACTGGCAGGCTGTGGACACATGCCAGAAGGTTAACGGCTCTTTGGCGACGTTTGTGACCAGCGAGGAGCTCCAGTTCATACTGAAGATTGAGGTTGACTTTGATGACAAAGTGTGTGAGCGTAAAGACCAGTGCAAGTGAGTTGTTGATCTGCCTGAAGATGATGCCCTTGTCCTCGCTGACCAATTCAGGTTTTTTAAATGACACATGAGCAAATTGTATCAGGGCTAATAGAGTGATAGCATGCCATCTAGTGGTGAATGTGTGTCAGTTCATAAACCCAGAAATAAATCCGTGGACCATTGTGCAAATGTGTTATTTTCAGGTTTTGGGTTGGATATCAGTATGTGATCACCAACCGAAGTCACACTTTGGAGGGCCGTTGGGAAGTGGCATACAAAGGTAATAAAAGATGAGCTGTTTTGTCTGCGCTGTTTGACCTGAGCGGGGTAGGAAATATATTTTTGATGTTTTGTTTCTTAATAGGGTCCACACAGGTGTTTCTGCCACCTGAAAGTCTGGCGAAGTTCGGGGAGACTTCTCCATCTCAGGACAACGTCTTCTGCGCCCAGCTGCAACGCTTTCAGATCAAGAGCATGAATGAACGAGGCCTGCACAGCTGGCACGCTGAGAACTGCTACAAGAAGTTCCCCTTCCTGTGCAAGAGAAGTATGTGCTCACTTTGATGGATGTTAATATATGTCTATACTTAGCTGTTTTATTTATGTATTTATTTTGCTCCACAGGGCAAACATGCGTGGACATAAAAGACAACGTTGTAAATGAGGGCTACTACTTCACCCCGAAGGGAGACGACCCGTGTCTGAGCTGCACATGTCATGATGGCGAGCCGGAGATGTGCGTGGCTGCGCTTTGTGAGCGGCCGCAGGGCTGCAATCACTTTCGAAAGGACCCCAAAGAGTGCTGCAAGTTCACCTGCCTGGATCCCGGTACTGGTTTCTGTCTTTTGGTTTATGCCGCAAACATTTAAAAATATTCAGCCTCCGGTAAAATCTTGCAGTTGTTTGACTCAGGCTTGCCGTGTCCTCAGTGTTGGTGTGCATTATATCAGTTTTATACCAGTTACTGCAGAATTTCAGTGTGATGTTCAGATTTATTTTGAGGTTGAATTCACGAAGACATTCTTATTTAGTGATATTTTTTTTTCTTGCCCTTCAGATGGAAGCAGTCTGTTTGATTCGATGGCTAGTGGGATGAGACTGATCGTCAGCTGTATCTCGTCCTTCCTCATCCTGTCGCTGCTGCTCTTCATGGTGCACAGACTTCGTCAGAGAAGACGTGAACGCATCGAAACGCTGATCGGCGGCAACTGTAAGCATCAGCACTGACTGATATGGTGTCCTTTAATTTAATCAGAGCAAAAAGGAGTAGGGCAACCCCATTTAAAATATAATGATTGATTTCTAGCTTTGACCGGCTGATACTGATAAAGCCCATTGTAATTTCTATTTGAGAACTTGGCTCATATTGATAAAACTGCCTTCCTGCTATCTGCTAAAAGTTTCTCTCTCTCGTAATTAATCAATAATCAATCATTTTTCGCTGTGACAGTCCAAACATCATGAGTTCACATGACAGTGTAATTATTCAACCGGTTGCTCACTAAAGGTCTCACAGAGTGTTGGGAGCACAGATGGAAAACAGAAGAGTCTAGAATATGTGCATTAATCACAATACTTGCCAACAGTAGAGCCATTGCATGATTTTCCAATATTGTGCACCTCATAACAATAAGCTGCTAGTTTGTCTTTAGAAACCCCATAAAGTATAAAGCTACAATTGTTACTTTTACTGCTTGAGTTATTGTTCTACTGCTGTTGTCATATGATCATCTTAAAAGCTGCGTTCATATTTGGAAATATGATTGAATGCAGATATTTTGCACCTTTTTAAGCATCACAGCAACACGTCTGAATGTAACTACCGTGTTTGATGTTAGATAAGCTTTGTTTTCAGAGCAGTGATTCTTCCTCTGAGGCTCTGGCTCTATGTTTTAAATAATCTTTATCATCACTCTTATTGCTTTTGCAAAAACACGACCAAAAACTGTAGTAAAATTTGAGTTCCCTACAGCAGACGCATCACGACAGATCATGGAAAATACGGTTTTCTTTTAAACAGCTTCTTATATCTCTATACTTCCTGTGATTTCGTTTTTTAAAAGCCTCGCAGACACTGAAAAGGACCACCTTTGAGTCGTCTTCGCTCCAGGGTTTTGAAAAGTCCTAAATCTGAATTTAATCCTCTCTACAGAGTTTTGCTTCTGGAAGTAGCCTGTTTTTTGTTAAAGGAATCCTCCCAGCATAATCACACACCGTTCTCTGTTGTTTCACCATGACAGTGTGTGAATTTAATGATGTTTGGCTTGAAAAACAATGATTTCAGCAGTTGGCTAAAACCTGTCATCAATCAGTGTAATTAAGCTCACTGTGTACAACAAAAAGGCACTGATGTATAGTGAACTGGGTGTACAAGCAATGAATCCACACAAAAGTAGATTTTACTAAGGAATGAATTACTTAATTCCTTAGTAATTCTCCAGCCAAGTCTCCTCTTTGCATTTTCCAATTAGGGCATTCACATTTCTCTTTCTTCGGGATGCATACATGCTTCTCTGTATCTGTGTTCTTTTATCTCCTCAGTGCACCACTTCAACCTTGGAAGACGAGTCCCAGGCTACGACTATGGCCCAGATGCCTTTGGCACCGGTCTCACTCCTCTGCATCTGTCTGATGATGGAGAGGGAGGTGCTTTTCATTTCCAGGAGCCTCCTCCGCCGTACGCCGCTTACAAGTACCCTGACATCCAGCACCCAGATGACCCCCCTCCACCATACGAAGCCTCCATTAACCCAGACACCTTTCTCTACGTTGACTTCGGTAGGAAACATCCTTTCTGTTGTTGTTTGACTAGCTCGTCATGTGAACCGTTAAGCTCTTATCTTTTCTGCTCTTTGTTGTTGCCTCCAGGACACGGTGGAGTTTCTGTGGTGCCGAGCCAGATGAACACAAGGGGGGACGGGCTCCAGGTCGAACTTCCCAGCTCCCCTGGTCCAGTGCCAGATTCGGTGCCATCCTCTCAAGAGAGGGAGGACTCCATAGATAGCAGCACCCTCCTGGTGGGACCTGACACACCAACAGATGGCCACGCCCCCGCTCCTCTGCCCGCAGACTGCACGTCCTCCCTCAGCACTGTTGTATAGGAGCGAGGGGGGGGGAGCTGCACCCGGGCATTACTTGCTGGTTCAGGAGTTATAACTGCAGACTGTTAATGTTGGCTGCAGGCAGGAGACCTATAGTTTGTACAGACGTACGAGGAGGAATGCCTACTGCTTTCTTACAGTGGGGGCTTCTTTCTGAAGACACGCCTCAAGGGTTTTTTTTTTCTTCTTTTTGAAGACACTGGCATCCGAGGGACCAGCAAGGACTGATTTGCTACACAAAACAAAAACATCCCAATAAGTTGACGTGGCTGCACACTGACTAAGCAGCAGCTTCATTGGGTGAGAGACCTCTGCTCTAAATGCCCCCTGAGGATCAAGCTTTATAAGACCTGTTTCAGTCCCCCTCAGAGTGAAACAAACGAACCCAGCTTTTGTTGCTTGTACGGCTTTTGTTTGCATCACGCTTTGAAACTGCAGCGTCTTTATTGATCTCCAAGCTACTATAAACATCCACACTGTCTGCTGCAGCGTGACCCAGAGCTGATTGAAACTTTCAACTTCCCCTTCGTTTTTACAATCCGATCTAAGCAGCTGTCTTCCAGATTTATAGCGCAGATTTGCAGAACAAGATATTTTATAGCTCAGAGGTTAACTTTAAAGAAGGTGTTGAAAGTTTAACTTTGTTGGGTTTTTATCGGCTGACAAACAGCTTTAGATATCAGAAGACTGTGGTGATGTGGGTTATTGTCAGTTAGGTACTGTGTTCTGTTTATTCTTAATTTATGAATGCAGTTTGTAATTTCGGTTGCTTGGTGGAAACATGTAAGCTGATTTTGATCAATGATGCGATGAAGTTAGTGTATGGGTAAAAATCAGTGATAAAAGAGTGGATTTCAATCACTGCTCCAATCATGAATTAAGTCATGTTAATATTCAAATGATGTATTATTTGTTGGTAAACTGTCTCAAAACTCTGTGTACAGTCTTTACGCTTTGATTGATTTGCTGCCTCTCCATCCCGGTGTCCCAACCAGGCGTGGGCTGGATGAGTCCAGAAAACATTTGATTTTCCAGACTGTTCTTTGCTATATTATCTAAAATATAAAAAATAGAAATCAAAACATGTGGTTCTTAAAGTCGGATCAAAAGCTTTAATTTAAAGAGTCTATATTTAAAACACAAACAGAACCATACATGTCTTTTTGTTACATATTTTGAAAAACAAATGTAAGTTTGTTCAGGTTCCAAAAAATGTGAAAAAGCCCTTTTTACCATACTGCTGAATCATAACCCAACTTCAGTGTAGTGCAAATGATTAAATCCAACCGGGTCAATGTTTTGTACTGAAATATCCAGCTTGTTATAAAACCTGCAGGAAAATAATCTAGATTTGAGTCAGGAGAAGGGTGGAATATTAAAATATCAAAATTGTAGCAACAACGAGAATAGAACATCCTTTCTTTTTGCCAGGTATAAAAAACTGATATCAGCTGGTTAATTAGTTGGGCTATCTAGTCAGGTAGCTAGCCTGCAGTCCGCTGCTTGCCGACTGAAATGTTTCCAAACAGCCAGATTTCTCATTCTTATAAGCTAAGGACAGGTTTAGTAACATGTCAGCTAAGCTGGGGTGTGCAGCAATGATTCTCTGCTCCACACCTCCAAACAAAGCTCCATCTCCTGACTTTAAATCAGTAACCAGCCCAGGCCTTGGTTGGACCTCTGTGCAGAACATCTGTGAGTGAAGTTATCACAAGCTGATGGAGATGATGTTTCTTCAAAACCTGTTTTTTTCTGCTCTTTTTCTCACTTTGAATGAAATGTATAAAAACAAAATTGCAAGACAGCAATCGATGGCATCCTCGATTCAATCGAGGAGGGATTTGACGAGGTTCCTCCACCACCAGCAGCAGCGTCCAAACAACCCGAAAATGGCTCAAAATGTGTCTGACTGCACATCTCATGTTTGAATGTACTGAATCTATAATACATGACTTTTTGTGCTCATTTTAAACTCATTTCTTTGTTTTTGTTTTTTGCCTTTTGCATTGACAATCCACAATGGATTATCCAGGAAACAAAATGTTTTCAAAGGCTGTTGAAAGTGAGCATGCGTGTTTAACAGATGGTGTTCAGCTCTGTTTGCACCACCTTTCTTTGGTTTTCTTGCTTTATGTACCTTTTGGTGGATGTTTTTAATGTGTTGGCATGCTGAGAGATAAATCCAGGACAACAGTGTAAAGTAGATTTAAAGTCTCTTACATTTAGTTTTGTATGAACTGAAAACCAGCCTTCAAACCCAGACAGCTCCATTTTACAGTGTAGTTCCTGTGCTTGTCTATGGTTTTTCAGGGGATGTGGTTTAGCTGTAATGCAACTTATGCTACATTTCATTGTCTCTAATTTGACAGCCGTTAAATTAAAAACGGGGGAAAAGAAACTTTGAGGGGAGCTTGTGTTTTTCTGACACCGATCTACATCTAATCTTAATAGGCTTCACCGTGAAATACGAATCCGAACCTATTCACTCGCGACATTTATCCTCTTTAATTTTTGTGAAGGAAATCCCTCCACCTGCAGTGACCAAATGTCAAAGAGATTTAAGGTGGAATGCAGGGAAATCCCCCCACCTTGCCCCCATCCGTCGCTCCAAACGGTGAAACGGGGCACCCAGAGATTTAGATGATTTGAAGCAACGAGTATAATGCAGCTCAGAGTGACTCATACGGCAGCAGGCGGAGCAGAGACAGCGATACCCAGCTGCTGGAGAGCCACGTCGGGGATGAAAGGAAGCTTTGTCCTCCACGGACCGAGTGACAGAATCACAAAATTTATTCCTGGATGAGAGGGATGGAAAACTAAATGCTTCCCAGCTCCATCAACAGCCGGATCTGTGAGGCAATGAGGGAAATGTAATCAAATGCAAACCTCAGCATTGGATAAAATATATATATATATATATTTTTAAATAAAATATAGCATAAAATTACCTTTTCTTTCTTACTTATTCTTAATTTATTGGATTTAAACCATAAAATTAAAATGTTTATTTTATTTGTACTAAAACCATAAAACCTCAGTTTTTATTTATTTAGACCAATAAGAAAAACATTTAGTGGATCTAGATAAGATTTTAAATGTTTTTTTTTTTTGTTTGTTTTTAATAACCATTTTTTTATCCATTTATTTAGATGTAGACTATAAAATAATTATATACACATAGAAGCACATCCTCCGGCTTTCATGAATGGGTCTTGTTACTAGTCACTGAGCATCTCCGATGGCTTCAGGGAGGAGGGGGGGTGGAAGCTGTCCTCGAATCAATGAGCCTGTTGATCAGAAAGGACCACTGGACGGCTAATGACACAGTTCACTGATCAGTGCGAGAGAAAGTAAAACTCTGCTTTCACCTCCCGCCCTACTTAAGCCGGACGTTCCTGCCGATTTGTCTTCATTCTACCTCAAGATGCTGAAGCACCTGTCTGAACCCGCCATGGTTCGGAGTGCAGCTCTCCTGATGGTTCTTGTTCTGTGCGCTGATTCGCGTAAGAGTCCAAACTGATATCACAAACGTTGTTTCTGGTTAATTAAATGTAAGAGAACAGTTGGTTGATTATGCTGGCTGTTTATGTCTTCCAGAGGACTACTGTTATGACAAGACGGATTGTGGTAAGTAAACTAATAACATCTTTTTTAATGTTAACTAATTTAGTTCTGTGATTCTGACTTCTGAAGCTTTTGTTTTTTTGATTTGGACCCTTTTTCGCAGTCTTGTGTCTAAACGTTTCAAGTCAGGATTTAATTTCTACACAGTAGTAAATCTGAAGTGAGGTTAGACTTGGGTCTTTCTTTAAACCTCCCGGTCCAAATGTAGTTAAACCATGTCTTTCTAAAACAACTTGGTCGATTTTAAGCTTTCAGGGAAGATTTGTAAAAAACAATTTGTGCATTTTGCACTTTTCCTGGTTATTCCCCCTGTTGGTTTTGCTACAGATTGAAGCTAACTGTAGATGAACTCAGGTCTGCCTTGGAGCTCCTTATAATCCTTTAATTTTTTCCTCACAATCAACAGAAACTTTCAGATTTTTTTTTTCTTGGAGTTTCATCTTCTAAAGGCACCATAATAGGTTCATCACTGTTGAAACTGGGTTTTTAGATTCATTTTAACCACCTTGTGGGTTCTAAAGAACATAGAAACTCCACTAAAGTTCCAGCACCACAGAACATTGGATTTTCAATTCTTTTGGGATTTTGTTGAGCTATTTAAGCTGAAATAACTCTACTAGAAGCACAGGTTTTAGTTCAATGCACATTTTCTCTCCACTGCATAGCCCAGCAATTCATGCATACATATTCAAATATATTCATACATCCCCATAAGTATTTGGTTAAATATCGTTTAGCAAGTTGCAGAGAAACCATGTGTTTTTGTAGCTATCAACACGCTTCTGGGATATTTCTATGCTGAGTGGTGGACCATAAAGCATAGAGCCTTCATAGGGCTCTTTTAAACACTACCAAAAAGCTAAGTGTTAGCCTGCCAGCACAGTTATTTTTTGGACAGCCGCCACTGTGCTTGACTGTTGGTCCCATGATCTCTGCAAGCATCACCTCCACGTTCCTGTGGCTTCCAGAGAAAGGGTTCAAATTCATCATTAAAAGCCCAAAATGAATGCATTCATTCATGCTGATCCGGACTGTCTGTAATCTCCTGACAGTATGTCTAATAAATAAATATGATTGGTGAGGTAATAGTTTTAAATTTGTCTATAAGTCATTGCTTCACCCCAATGTTTTGATTGTTATGAAGTAAGATCCGATGATCTGAACTGAAAATAAAACTATTTCTTTTCCGCTTCTGGTGAAAAATGTTCTGCAAAATATTTGTTTATTATTTTCTTTTGTCTCTTCATTACTTGAACAAAACCTTTTAAATAATATTTCTGTTCTCTTCTAACTTTTACAGAATTAATTGGTCCTATTGTGGAAAGTTCAGTTGACTCAGTGATTCTTTTGTGTCTTTATGGTGATGCTCGCTTCTCTTCTCCATCAGATCCCTACGCGTGGGGAGACTCCTTCCCTTCATGTCACCCTTTACTCGAGCTCCACCACTCTCCCATCAACTTGGACCATCACATGGTCCGAAACAACTCCTTAGGGCCGTTACATCTTGAGGGTTTTGACGCGATCCAAACAGGCCACTGGACCCTTGAGAACGATGGACACTCTGGTGAATGACCAGCATATTTGATCAGAGAGGGTGGCTGTTGTGTTCAGCGTTGGATTTGACATGCATGTTGTCCCTCCACCCAGTTTTGTTACAGGTTGGCAGCGGCATGGCGGTGAGTGGCGGAGGTCTTCCAGGTGTTTACCACGTCATCCAGCTGCACTTCCACTGGGGAGGCCTGGCGACGAACGGGTCTGAGCACACGGTGGACGGGCGCAGATATCCAATGGAGGTACAGTATGGTCAGTAGACAGCTCTGCACTGTCTGTTTCAGCAGGCTGCTGCGGTGCAGCCGTCCCTTAACGTCTCTGCACTGTTTTTAATTTAATTCACAGATGCACTTAGTCAGTATGAAGTCCATCCATCCCAATGTTTCTGCAGCTCTGGATGATCCAACAGGACTTGCTGTTCTGGGCTTCTTCATTGATGTTAGTTGATAAAAACGTGCAACATTTTTATTTAGAATGCGGCTGCATTTTTGCATAAAGTTGTGTCTGTTTTTGCAGGTTGTTTATGCAGACAATGTTTATTTTGGCCTCATTTCCCAAAAACTGTCTTCTGTAGCTTACAGAGGTTAGACGCTCCATTTACAATCGCCCTCAGCTTTCGGTTTCATGTTACCTGTGACTACGTTTCTAACAGTGCATCCTTTCCTTAAGGCCAAATGACTAAAGTAAAGCCGTTCCCACTGCTGAGCCTTTTGCCGAAGCACAACATGAGCCAGTATTACCGTTATTCTGGCAGCCTCACCACCCCACCCTGTTCCCAAGCAGTTGTTTGGACTCTCTATGAGGTCCCCATCTACATCTCCTGGTCCCAGGTTGGTCTCTTCATTAGGTTCTGATTCTTAAAAATCAAAGGATTCGCGCTTGGCTGTAAAAAATATTTATTTTTTGACTATTTTCTTCCTCAGCTGGCTCAGTTTACCTCACAGATCTTCTCCACAGAGGAGGACGCAGAGCAGGTGACGCCTCTGCAGAACAACTTCAGACATGTCCATCCTACCTTCAGCCGCACCGTGTCTGCCTCCAGAGATGCCGGGCTCCTCAGGGGGACAGCCGGTCGGCCGCTCGGGTCAGCGCCGGTGGTGCATCTGCTCCAGATCATTGTGCTAGGCAGTTTTACCTTTAAACTTTAGCATTCCTGTAATCCCAGAATAATGTGTTCCTCAGATTTATATAAAACCTCACTGGAATGTGTCAAAGTGTCCTCTGTCCTCCTTTTGTCTTTGTTTTGGTTTCTTCTTTTAAGTCTAATTTCTGGAAAATTTCTTCTTTTGCATATTTTTACATGAACTAGGTAATAGTAGAATGCTACCTGCTATTATAGCACTGAACTGAGACCCAAAATAGCTTTTAAATAAACTTGTGTTCCTTTATTTAGATGGTCTCACTAGAATAGGAGGTAAAGTGGAGAAATCCACCATGAAATGGTGAAGAAGAGCATTGTAGAATTAATTTCATATTTCATATATCTGTACAGTTAATGTATATTGCGAGGTGAGTTGAGCGTAAATCTGTTTTATTCCAGGTGCTGTGTTGATAACCCGAGAGTATGGCGCTCATCAAAATTGTACAACTCCAAAATAAGAAGCCTTTTCTGTTTCAGATTAGGTGATCTTCAGATAAAACACCCGGCCATCATGGAACAGAGGCATCGGTAAGGGTGTAAATAATTATAAAAATCTAAATCTTTGCTCTGACTGAGATCTAGTCTCACCAGCAACAGCGTAGACTTGACAAATTCAAAACCAGGCTTCAGGTTTGGAGAACGGCTAAGAAGAGTAAATCAACAATGTCTTCCAGAAATATTCACACCTCTTAAACGTTTTCCTATTTTTAATCTTGAAACCAGAAACAATAGATTTTATTGGAATATTATATGAGTGGACCTTCCTGAATTTATTTCAAAGTTTTCCTGTATTTAGCTCCATCCATCATCCCATCTAGTACGACCAGCTTCCCTGACCCTGCTGACGGAAAAACATCCCCACAGCATGATGCTGCCACCACTTTATTTCACTCAGTGTAAAGCGAATAGTTGTCCTTTCATCAGATTCTTCCACCTGAGCTCTGGATATCTGCAGCTCCTCCGTAATGATCATCGTGGCTGCTTCTCTGATAGTCCTTGATTGGCCTATCAATTTAGAAAATACTTTTGCAAGGCGTGTACAACAATATATATAAAGCTTGCTGTAAATGTTAACTGTCACAACAATTTCTCTTTAATCAATTTAGTCAAAAGGTTTTGGGTCGGGTTTTATGAAACAAGCAACCGTTCAGCTGCTGCAAACGTTTTTTAGAAGTAAACTGTAAAAATAATAAACTAGAATGTGAAACAAGGCGGACAATGGACATTAAATTTGATCTTCAGCAAAAAATGAGGCAAAATTGATCAAATTTCCTCAGCTATTATACACGATGGTGGGCTGATCATTGTTTGGGTTTATGCTGCATATAGCCAGTGAAACGGCAGCAAAATCACTGTTTCAGGTTGGGATGTCTAGAAGCTCTTCGCTTTGGATTCAGGACTGGGTTATTAAGCAAAAAGTGCACCACCGTCTGGAAAACTGCTTCAAAGCTTTGTCCGGTTCTGAAGTTCTAATTCAATCACTTCATTTCATTTTACTTATATAACTCCAGCTAACAGCAAAGGTAATTTTGAGGCACTCAACAGGAAAGGTTCAGTTTATATACAGAAATATATTATTCATTCAGTCTATTCGCAGAATCAAACTCAATAACACACATTCCAATATACAGTATATCCTAGGTATTTATTTATTATGCTAACTGGTTAAAAGGTTTTCCATCTAAGGATGCCTGGCCGGTTCTATCGAGTCATTAATTTGCATTAATTGGCTTATACTGAACAAGCATGTGGCGACAGTAGAAAGGAGCTCGGAAAACAAACTGTTTTATTCTGAAATGGACCCACGTGGGCAGCGAGCCAATCAGAAGTGGATCTTTGGGTACTGTAGTCCAAACAGAGTTCTTCCTCCAGGATATATATATTGAAAGTATTTTAAACGCATGTAATCATTTCACTGGATAAAAGCAGTTTTACTTTAGAAAAACATGATTATCATGAGAGGAAAATGCTCTATTTTGTCTTGACTAAGAGGTCATTTATCCTAGATATTCATATTTACTGTCTACGGTCTAAATCAAATGGTTGATACACAGAAATGCTCTTTCTGAACAGGTTGCGGCAAGCGAACAATCTTATAATGGTGGAACATTTTCAGTTAAATGTCTTTTAGAAACCAGGTCACTTTTTTTCCAAGATTAATTTTTCATTCCATATATGTCCAAACATCAGGATGCTACTGTGACAAATGTGTTGCTATTAATCTGGGATTTGTTTAATAAATCTGAGAAATGACCAAGCAGAGCAAGACAGAAGAGTGTTTTATTTTTTGGACCAATCAGATCGTGAGTTGCTCTGTATGTTTACCTCAGTTCGTGCTCAGCAGATGGAGAAGGGTGTGAGTTTGGCTCCCATGCTGCCTCGCTCGGCCCTGGCTCTCTGCTTGTAGTCACAACATCCTCCTCCTGTCACGGCCTCGAGGCAGCTCACACACACACACACACACACACACACACTGTTTTACATTACCATGTTGTTCTGAACAATTAAAATGATTTTGTGACTTTAAACACAATTTTAAACAAATGCATTAAATGATTTCATAAAGCATTTTTGAATAAAATTTGAAATTTAAAATGCTGATACATCTTTTTAACTTCTGCAGCTCATTCTAACATGCTGGTCACCAACTTCTGCGCCAAATCCTGACCGATATGGACCTATTCTGGTCTTACTAATGGTTTTAAATTATCATAGTTTAAAAGCTTCTGTTTATCCACCCACTTTTTGAGAACTGACCAAAGAACTGGGCAGTTTCCTGCCACAGAATGAACAATGTTTGCCATGTTTCTTTTATGACGCGTTGCTCCATAATGGTAGAAAATACACAGATCAGAAGTTGCCTCTTGGAGGACACTTTAAACCCAGTCTTTATTCATGGCAGCGTTGCTGGGCAGGTTTGAGATTGGGTCCACCTTCTTAGGTGAGAAGCAAGCCCATAGGTATTATCATAACGCTACACCCAGGGTAGGGTTAAAGCTTTTATTCTCCAGAGGAATCCTTTTGCAGATCATTTAGACAAAAAAAACATTGCTTTCTGATGCACTCACACCCACCTGTTGCCAGTAACGAGCAAACTCTGCACTGGTGGCAACAGGATTCTGTAGCTTGGTGAATTAAATCAGCCCTACTTTAAAATAAAACTAACCTGCACTAAATACAGATGCATAAAAGCATAGTTTGTCCTTTTACTCTTTGAAACAGCTTTGAAACCATGCAGGTCCAGTCTAAAACGGATCCGGGAAGGACTAGATACCAAACAAGGAAAATGGTCCCTTCAGAACCATGTTTTATTCTGTGGTTTGTCTTTCCCATGGGCCCCACAAAATCCATTACGTTCTTCTTTGCAGACAGTTTTTTCGATTTTTTTAAAATGTTTTTTTTTTTTTAATTAGACAAAGCTTGGAGAAAAAAAGGCTATTTCAAAGAAGAAAAAACCCTCTAAATCAAACCAATCAACTAGTTTTACAAAAATTCAAGGTGTTTAATTTCAGACATAATAAAGATGAAATATAAATCAATAAGAAGCAGCTTATTCTTTAGAAATTCAGATTTATTTATTTTAGACAACAGAATATGAAATAAAGTCTTCAAACATTTTTCCAGATAAAAGCAAATTCCAAAATTTTCCAGACTTTGTAAAAATCCTGAATGAATAAATGCGACCCATTGAAGTGGGTCCTTATGTCTTAATTTCATTTAAAATATGAAGCTGTCTGAACAGGGTTTTAGGGCAGCTATTTCTCAGGGTGTCCATTACAACTCCTTGTCTCTCCTGTTGATGGCGCCGCTGAGTTTACCAGAATCCATGAAGAGACAAACACTGTTTATGGATGTATGCAAAAAAATCTTTATTTGCTTTTTTCTTTTTCATACACTTATAATAAATAGACATGAGAAACAGGCTGACACTTCAGTCCTCTTCCCAGTGCCGTTTCTGCACCTTTTTTAATTTTCCACACCGCAAAGAGCTTTTCATAGAATTTACAACAAAATAAAACAAAATTCAAATAAACAGAAGGAGCTTGACACAAGCTGAATTTCCTGCTACCAGCCGACCAGCTCAGCGCTTACCTCCTTATGATACACACACCTCCGAGCTGTGTTCAAGTAGCAAATCCCAGGAAACAAAAATATATATATATATTTATATATTTATATAGTATTCACAGTTAAACTACTTACATATTTTAGGATCACAAAGCAAATGGGCAGAAAATGAAGACGTTTCTACAAGAAACAATCTTTCAAAAAGGGAAGCGGAAGCTTTTTCTGTACACAGTGGACCATTTAAATAAACAACCTTTTAACCACCAGTTCCTTTCACATATCCCTGAAAATATTTAAATATTCAGTCTTATGTTAAAAAAAGGAGAAAAAAAAGAAAGATGCATCTTAAAAGTGTTACATTTGGGAGGATAAAAAAGTTTTAGATCTTCTGTACAGCTTCTCATATACAATATGAACATCAGAGGTGAAAAACAGAAATCTGCATTATAATCCAACTGAATGAAAAGCAATAACTGACTTGGTCTTGCAGGGGTGACTGGTTGAGAACGAGAGGGGCTCAAGTGCGAGTCCTCGAGTGCATGTAGTATTTTATCTTTTATCTAAATAACGATAAAGACAGAAAGGCTCCTGCAGACAGTGAGGAGGTCACAGTAGCCTTGATGTTGCTAAAAATACAGATAAATGAAGCCAAAACATGATCATCAAATCAGCAGCTTCCTCATTATTAAACAAAGACAGTTGTACACTAATTCATTAATTTGGCACTTCAAATGATGAATAATTACTTCCCCCAGAGCTGAAAACTCATTAGCTTGTTGCGCCTCAGTTCATTTGTGTTCCGTTTTCGGCCACCAGGGGGCAGTGCACTCACATTCTCGCACCGTCAGGTACAAATGGTGCTCTCAGCCGAGCTTTGACACTCATTCATGCAAACACACATCCATACATAGTGTATCTGAAGAAACGGGCATGAAAATACCAAAACAAACTGATTAGGAAACAAAATGAGGAATATGATTAATGCAAATTTTCCAGGACATTGTTAAACGTTTGCATAAACTAAGAGGAAGCAGCACGATCTGTTCTGGACAGGTGGAAGATGCTTGAATATTCCAGATTTAACCATTCCTATTTCAGTTTAGTTTGATTTTTTGGTGCAGGGCGGGCAGCAGCAAGGAGCTCCGCCGTCCACTTACCTGCTGCAAGGATGGACGCAGGGAGGAATTAACCTCGGGCATCTTAAAGTGTTAGTGAGCAGCTCAACGTGTGAGTCTGTTTTTCTTATACCACGTGGTGTGGGTAAAGCTTATGAGACAAACGAGGAGAGAAAAGTGTAAAAAAAAATTGCCCGAAATCAGGACTTGATGCTGCAGTCATTGTGCAGAAATACTGTCTGACAGCTGAGGAAGGGGGAGGAAAAAGTCACACCAGCACAAAATAACAAAACAGTTTGGTTTGAAGAGCACCATGGATCGTAAACAATCTAAAGTTTAATGTATGAAGAGTGCAGGTCAGGTAGCTTAGCTCAATCCAGGTGAAGTGCCGGCTACTTCTCCTCCACGGCCCGATCAGCCTGTCCCTGTTCCGTGCACATCCGGGACCCTTGGGTTTACGGCTAGCGCTTTCACGACCTGTGAGGGAGATCCGTTAATTGAGCGTCCCCCTGCAGTTCTCCGCCCCACACAGACACGGGATCTTCTCGTCCTCGATGGGGAACTTGTAGTCGTACGTGATCTCTTCGTTGACGTTAATCGGCTGCCTTGAGTAGATCACGATCTTCTTCTGGGACTCAACTGTGATGACTTTTGCATAACAGTTAGGCTGCAATGGACAAAAAAAACATCAGAAAGGTGCGCTTTTAAACTTGTATTTTTAAAATGAGGCTGATGTTGTCTTACGTTGCAGCTGTGGTTGATGAAACGGGCAAAGTTGCCACATTTGGTAGCGTCGATGATGGTGTCGTGGTCCACCCGGAACATGTAGCTGCTACCGATGCCCTCCTCTTCATACCGCTTCTCCCGCATGTCGGCTATCACCTGGCAAAGACGAAACATAAAGGTCTCATTAAATCCTGCGCAGCCTCAAATGATTCGGCTCCAACTCTTCTACACACTAATGATCACAGACAACTGTTTTGACCAGTCACATGGTGCGATAGTTACTTTAATTTAGTCTTTTAAGGTTTTCCTGAATGCAGAGGGTCCTCATCTCTAATATTCGGCCATGAAGGATGCATCCAAGGTGGACAGCTCATACAAAAAACTTGAATTAACTTTATAGGCAGGAGTTGGGAGCACACCTTTGAATTTATTGTGGATTTCGTTTTAACCACAAAAAGGTCAGAATTGTAAATACCACTCATATTTCTTCTGATCAAAAATGTTGAGTTGAGTTGATTTAAATTAGCTGGTTAGTTGCTACAGACC
This sequence comes from Crenichthys baileyi, assembly GCA_036173005.1. Lineage (NCBI taxonomy): Eukaryota > Metazoa > Chordata > Actinopteri > Cyprinodontiformes > Goodeidae > Crenichthys > Crenichthys baileyi. The sequence continues at coordinate 305,550 of JAHHUM010002392.1, forward strand.
ATGCTTTAAAGCACAGTCCACACCATTTCATTATGGCTGGGCGTCTTGGTCATCTACTAAAGTCTAATGCTTTATCCATTCCCAAACCAGCTTAGATGTAGTTTCGCTTGAGATCATGGTCCTAAAACCCGATTAAAAACTGGAAGATGGTGAAACACAGGTGTCAGTAACCATAGGGAAGCAGGTTTGACGTCACCATGGGCGGAGAGAGAGCTCCTCAAGACAGAAGCACCTGCTCCAAAGCTGACGCCTTTAGTTACATGTCCACACGGAGAGTCAAGGTGTAGCTTTCCAACTTAAGAACACTGTTCCAACCTTCAAGCATGGCTGTGGCAGCATCATGCTGAGGGTCTGATTAGCCTCCGTTAAGCCAGGGAGAGAGAATACTGAACTATGTCCACGTTCTTCACCTCACATCAGACTGTTAAAACTTGGAAACAGATGGGTGGTTCAAACAGGACAAGCAAACACACACCTGAACCAACTGAAAATCAACCAAACATGCTTAAACTCTGCCAGGAAACCAACAAATAAAAACTAAACACCATGTCTGCCAAGAAAAGGGGTTAATAGTGGTTTTGATCCTGTATGTAAAATTGTGACCATGTGTTGATTAGAAAAATCAACCATAATTCAAAACTCTTCCACCCAGTTCTTTTAGAATAATATTGAAGTTAGATGTTGAAATCTCAGTGCCCCCTGAAAAACAATCATGAACCATTTCAAGACCCAAATTCATATGACATTCGCGCCAGTGATGAGGGTATTGGCTTTAAACACGCTGGGTACAGCAAACAAAGCTCCTGTTGTGTTTCTATCTAACTGATTCCACCATATTGAGTCATAAGCAGGAACATAATGGAGCAACGAGACTGAAACTTGCAAATAATGCCTGCATGTTCACAGAAATGAGGTCGCAAGTAGTTCATACAGATGGAGCCAAACTGTCCCTCACCTGTCTGATGTTCTGCCCCACATACTCAATCACCATTTCATCAGCAGCAATGGGCTCCATAGCAAAGAGCCCCCAGTCGTGGATGTGCGATTTGCAGAATCGGATCTTCTTCTTACGGAACTGCAAGTGACAAAAGACACAATGAACATCCCCCCATGAAGCTCATCTTTGCTCTTGTTAGCCGTTTCTTCATGTGAACCCAACGGCTGTAATACCTTCAGCTGGTTGAACTTGAGCAGGTCGCTGTCGCATGCGAAGGAGGACAGCAGACGTCGCTGCTCTGACCGCCGCTCTGAGCCAGCTCTGGTAGAGGCATGGACCTGTGCAGGGATGCTCATACCCTGCCCCCAGCACAGCACAGGTTAACATCCAGCAACATACAGTAAACGTGCACTAAATCAACCATGTAAGCTCTGCCTACCTGTGTGTCGACTGGCGGCTCCTCCGACTGCACTCGGGAGCTCTGCAGGTACTTCACCTTGTCCTTCTTGTCGATCTTGTAGTATCCCTCACTCCGTGCACAGCCTGTCATGTGATCCCTCATGCCGTCGTCTCTCCTCTTTTTCTTCACTCCAGGGATGTGGGTAGGTGCAGAGAAGTCAAGGAAAAATAAAGCAAAACTTCTAAAACTATAACACGCAAATTTAAAACAAACATACCTCCCTTTAACCAGCAGGGGGAGCTTTTCTTTGATTCACACAGTGATTTTATTGATGAAAATTATAAACAAGGCCAGGGTTTTTCTTGTTTTCTCTATCGGACATTTTGGTTAATCTAAATAATAACAGACATGTTCAGCAGTAAAGGATATGAGGATGGTTGACCCAAAGTGTGTCGTTGAGCCAGTCGTTGCCGTTGTCCTGCTGGAGCATCTTGTCATACGTGATCTGCAGAAGCCGGATGTCCTCCTCATCAATGCCTTCGTTCCAGATGTCATACAGGATGGTCATCTCTTTAAAGTCAGAGCGTGAGCTGAAGTAGGCCCGAGGTGGAGTGGTGACCGGGGACAGGCTGCCCAGAAGCAGCTCTTCCCAGCCCCGCCTCGCCTTGCGTGGTTTGATGGACACAGGCTGCTCCTCGTCGTAGGACGGGTAGCCGTCTTCAGTGGGCAACAGCGTCTGAGGCTCCACAACTCCTTCCCGGAAGTCCAAACTAGTGTGTTTGGGGGATTTGACCGACGTTAAAGATAGCTCTTCCAAAGGTGACACTTGGGGCAGATCTGTGGACTCGGATGAAAACTCATCACCTGCAGACGCCGTTTGGGTCTTTTTGATTTTGGGCCGCCCTGGTTTTTTCTTTGACGTGATGTCTGACATCCCAGGGATATCTCCTGAGATCCCAGTTGGTAGATCTTCAGGTACGACGGCCGAGTGCTCCGTTCCAGCCGCTAGAGACTGGTTAGGCTGAGTGCTGATTGGTGGCTCCTTAAAAACAGGCCTCTCGTCAAAGCTCTTCCTGTTCAGCGTCAGTGCTGCAGGTTCAGGGAAAACAGGAGTGAATGTTAAGTCTCTACCTGGAGTACGAGGGACTCCAGCACTAAGGACGGGGGACTGAGAAGGGTAGGAAAAGGGGCTGCCAGGGATGTGAGGCGAGCTGAGCAACAAGCTGCTACCGGTTAAAGGAGCATCACTGCCGGGGGTGTTTGGAACAGTGTCGGTGCTCTGGGATTTGCCCAGACTACGGGCTCGCTCCATCAGGTCCCTGCCCGGCGTGCGAGGGATGTCCTCGTCTGTGGGGAGTCGGGGCCGCTGAGGAAACTCAGGCAGGTGACCAGGGGGTGGGTGAAGGAGGGAACGACCTTCTACAGTGGGGTAAGGCGGGAGAGGGAGGTGCACCGAAGATGTGGAGGTGGATTTTGGGGCAGGTGTAATTTGATGGGAAAGGGGTAACTGAGCCGGGGTGCAGGGTACTTCCTCAGGCTCTGCTTTACCTTTGGTTTTGATCTCCTGGTCGATGTTAGGGAGGACACCTGTGGGAGTGGGGGGCCGGAGGTTTGCTACGTGGTCCTGAGGTTTGAGCTTGACGACGGTGGCAGCAACACAGATGTCCTCCTCTTTGACTATAAAAAAATATTTGTTATAGTTTGAGATTTTTGACTGTAACATTAGAGATTCAGGGTTCCTATACAGAAATCCCACCTTAAGACTACGTTTTCTTAAACACAAAATAGAACACATTACGAGTTTATTTCTACGACGTTTCTAAAGTTGACAGGCCTTAAAATATCAACAAAAATCAGAAACCTGAAGGACACAAAGAAGGAAAGAAACAAAACACACTGAAATCAAATTCGAGACTTTACCATTTTTTTCCCAGACTGTGTAGGAACCCTGGAGATTTGCTGAAAAAACTGAGCGAAGACACCCACCTCGGACACCTTTGCGCAACGGCGGCTTCAGGTCCTCCAGTATCTCCTCTTTGGGAGGACTGGGAGGTCTGCGCTTGGACTTGCTACTCAGCTCGTCCACGTCTCCGCGCTCTTCCTTGAATTCCCGGATTTGAACAATGGGAGGAGGTGGTGGTTTGAGATTTTCCTCTCTGTCCTCCTCCTCCTCATTGGAAGATGAAGATGAGGAAGAGGAGGAAGACGAGGTGGTCTCCGTCTCTTTGCCTTCCAACTTATCAACAACTGCTTTCAGGTCTTCCTCGTCTTCTTCCTCTTCGGAGCTGAACTCGTACTCTGAGTCTGAGCTTTCTTCCGATGAGTCCGAGCTTTCTGCCGAGGAGTCGGAGCTGGCCTTGGAGGAAGCCGAGCTGCCAGCTTCTGCAAGTAATCAGTCAATGGAGTCACACATGGAAAAAATACAAAAAAAAAACAACAAACAGATGTTTCTTTCAAAAATTTGATGTACCATCATCAGACGACTCTGAGGATCCGCTGTCACTGGATGATTCTCCATCTTTGTCATCGTCCTCCTCTTCGGCACTCTCCTATGAGATCATTAGATATTATCATTATGTCATTTATTATATTATTTACCCACATCCTTTTAGGATTTTTTTAACAAGGCTTACTTTGCCTGACGACAGCCTGTCCGGAGCCTTGTCTTCATCGCCCCTGTCAGACAATGACTCTTCCTCCTCCTTCTCTGAGGTGTCCATCTCCTCCTCTCCCTCGCTGTCCAGCGCAAGTGGTCGCGAGGGCCGCCGCTTGGCTGAGGGGCCGTCGCCATCCGTTTTGGAGTCGTCGGATGGAAGCTCTGCTGCGTCTCTGTCCCTCTCTGGAAGACATTCATCACCAAAACGATTATCCTTCAGGGCTCCTGAAGATATTCATACCCTTCTCTCATGTCTCACGTTTTGTCACGAAACAACTACACACTTTATTGGATTTTGCAGAAGAAAGGAGGCATAATAAATGAGACACAGTTTTCCTTATATTTCCAAATAAAGCATGAAAAGTTTGGTATTAATTTGAATTACGCCCTCTTAGGCCAAAACTGTTACTGCAGTTCTTTTGAAATGTCTAGACACGGAAATTTTTGACCATTGTTTTTTTTTTTTTGCAAAACAGCTTAAGAACATAAATTTTCAGGTTTTGGCACAGATTCTCAATTACATTTAGGTCTGGACTTTGACTGGGCCAACTTTAACATACCACTATGCTTCAACCTAAACTAGGGGTCTCCACCACCAGCCCTAAAAGGCCCCTGTCCTGCAACTGTTTGATGTTTCACTTATCCAACACACCTGATTCAAACGGCTGAATTACTTCCTCACCATGCAGAGAAACATCTGAAAGTTACACCAGACACCAGCCCCCGAGGACATGACTTTGACTCTTGATTTATTTATATGATTTGTAGCTCTTGCTGTATGCTTATGATTGCTGTCCTGCTGGAAGGTGAACCACCATCCATTGTCTCAAGGCTATTGCAGCCTCTGACAGGTTCTCTTCCAGGATTGTCCTGTCTTTAGCTCCATCTGTCTTCACATCAACTCTGACAAGGTTCCCTGCCAATGCTAAAAAGGCATCCCCACAGAATGATGCTGCCAGCACCATGTTTCGCCAAACGATGGTGTGTTCAGAGAGATGTGCAGCCTTAGTTTTCCACCATACAGCTTTGTGCATGTATGGTCTTATCTCACCAGAACACCTCTTTATTTCACATTAATGCTGCGTCTCCATGGCTACTGGTTAACAGGACATCTCCTGTCTTTCTTTAGACAATGGCTTTCTTCTAGTCATTCTTCTGTAAAGGCCAGATTTATAGAGTGCACCACTAATGCTAGTGGGTCAACAGCTTCTACCTCATGAGCTGTGGATCTCTGCAGCTCCTCCAGGTATACCACACCCATGTCTGGGTAGGCATGCACTGTGACACACTCCTTCCATATTTGGTCATATTAGATTGAACATGGGATATTGTTTTATAATCTAAATCTTCTTTACACTTCTCTACAACTTTATCCCTGACCTGTTTTACCGTGCTCCTCGGTCTTCATGCTGCGGTTTGCCTCCTAATGTTCTCTAACAAACCTGTGAGGCCTCCACAGAACAGCTGGATTTAAAATTACATGCAGATGCAGTCATTTTACTGAACAGGCGACTTCTGAAGGTAATTCATTGCCAGTTTATGGTATCAGAGATTAGGGGGCTGAATTTTATTTGTGAGAAAAATTTTTAAAACCATGTTTCCTTTTCCCTACTTAAAATCCCAGTTTACATTGAAGTTTAAGGTCATAACGTGAAAAAATCCAAGCGGTGTGAATACCTTCATCCTCCAGCTCATCATCTGCTGGGGTGGCCGGTCGGGCTCGTTTGTTATCACCTCCCACTGCGGTATCCGGTGGGTCCTTCCTTTTAACCTGAATCACGAAACAAAGTATTCAGTACACAGCCAGTCCCCCGTTTTCTAATTGAAGTGAAAGGCTCTGTTGGAAAGTTTCTTACCTTAAAGGACAGCAAACGGATGGCTCCTCGCAAACCCATTCCGAGACCCATTCCTTCATAGCCAAGTCCTTCTCCTTTATTCCAGTTCTCTAGCAGGCTGGACGCTATTGGTTCTTTGGGTTTGGGCCGTTCTTCTTCTTTACTCTCTGCACCCTTTACTGGAGTCAGAGAAGTCTGGAGAAAAGGAGAAGGGCTTTTATTTGGATTGCAGCTGTAAAAGTATCTTTTGGTCTTTGTATAATCTGAATAATAATAAATAAAGTCAAAATCTGCATTTTTTTTTTTTTAGAAATAAACCAAAGGGACACGTGAAGCTCTTACAAGCTGGACTTTGTGAAGGGAAAGCTGTTGACTTTGTTGAAATAAATTAAAAGTGATTTTGAGGGCATTTGCATCCATAAAAACAAGGTGGAAGTCAGAGCAGATGCATCATTTCTTGCTATTGTCACATTGACGGGAGCCATGCAATTAATTCAAAACTATTGGCTGAGTTTTCTGCGAGCTGGACCACAGGGAGGCAAATCAGCAGCAACTTCACAGAAAGGTCATTATCTGTATGAAAGAACTGATAATTGTGATCGAACCCAAACACGGCATTGATGGATGGTGTTTTTCAAGATGTATGTTTAGCATATTTTATCTGACATTTACAAAATTACAGATTATGGTACAAACATATAACTCATCTTTTTGGCAGACATTTTCAGGAAATTTACCTTTGCCGAATGCTCCTTCTTATCCCACCACTCATCGAAAGCCCTAAAAGCCACCACCTCAACCATTTTGCGGTTCAGGTCCCTCTTCATGATGGCCTTCAGCTCTTTGACGATGACCAGTAGGACGCCTTCAACAGTGGCTTTATGGGGATCCTCTTTCTTAGTATCGTACCCTGGAGGAGGAACGGTGGGGTTGAACTTTGGTAAACTAGGATGGTGCCACTCATGTCCCTGTGCTCCTGTGCTGCAAGCAGGAGTATTATCCATAGAAAGAGGCTGGTACATTCCCCCAAAAGGCCCGGACGTGCCTCCGTCAATGAAGTGTGGATACGGATAGGGCCCCCTTGTCTGAGTCATGCGGCTCAGCATCTGCTGCTGCATCTGGAAGGACATGGGCACCGTGCTCCATCTTTCCCACGGCACGCAGTTCATGAGACCCATCAGCTGGATCATGCTCGGAGGATAGTGACTGATGGGTGGCAGCATATGAGGAGGCACTCCAGGGTGAGTGGCCAGGTGAGCAGGATGCCCCTGCATGGTGGGGTGAGGGCCCAGGTGGGGAGGAGGGATGCCAAAGCCAGCTTGGTGCTGTAAGGGGTGGTAGCTGGCAGGATGCATGGACATAGTGTGCAAGGGGGACATTGCAGAATTTACAACGATATCCTTGCTACAGTCTCCACTGGTGATAGAAGCTCCTGGCATCTCGTCGTCGGAGATTTCCATGTCTTCTCCTGACGACTGATGAGCCTGGGTGAGAAGGGGACAACACGTCAAGGCCGTGCCCTGAATGCACAATCATCTGCCTTCATTTATTTATTTATTTATAAAGGTTCCCTCTTTAAACAAAAACAAAAATACAAGCATAACATTTAGCTCAGAAAGAAAAACTGTAAATTAGACTAATAAACTACATTAATGTAAATTAATTCAGCCTGAAGATACAAAAAACAATTAGGACTGATGGCGCTGGTGTAATCTGAACACATTTTAAATCAGCACCAAACTACTAAATCATTCAGGATGGGAGCTACGAATTATTCCTGCTCTAATCTGAGTTCAAAGTTCTGTATACCCGTTAGCGCAGTCAAACACAGCTGACCTGTGGCTTTGGTCAGCATGGCTCCAAACAGAGCCGATTGCCTCTTTCATAATAACACAAGAACTGCAGAACAAAAGACTTTAATTTCAACATGCAGATGTGGACAAATTTAGTGGCAGCTCAGGTAAAGATGGGCAAAATAATTGTTTTCATACAAATCACTGGTACTCCTAACAATCACTTTAAAATTAAAGTAACTAAAGCATTTATGTTTTTGTTCTTGCCCATTAACCTGCAGATTTTCCAGGAACTTTTAAATTGTAATCCCTGACGTTCTGTTTCCGTGGGGTTAAAATATGATGTAACACAGAGATCCATTTCTAATAGGCACAGTGAGGAGGATGGCAGGAGGAAATCTCCAAACGCTAACTGTTAGACAACTGCAGCGAAGTGTGGCATCTTGGGGTCAAAAGGTCCTTATAACAACCATTAAACACCATCTACATCTCAACTTGTTTCTTTCAGATCCACGCAAGGACAAACATATACAGTACATGGAGTCAGCTAAACCCTCCTGGGACTAATTGTAACCATATGCTTTGGTCAGATGAAACTATGATTGAGCTTTTCGGCACAAACTGTTCAGCTGCTGTGTAAGGTACGGTGGAGGATCTGTGATGCTGTGGGTCTGTTTCTCTTCCAAAGACTCTGAGAAAGTTGTTAGAGTACATGAACTCTTTCAAATGCCTTAGAAATACAAACCTGGTGAGATCTACTAGAAAAACTGATAATGGATCAAAACATTTGGCCAAATTAATGAAACAAATTGTTCATTGGACACCAAGTTTCTTAGCGACCATCTCAGTCTCAACACCTAAATCCTATAGAAAACCAATGGAGCTGAAGAGAAGAGAGCACAAGAGAGGACCTCGGACTCTGGACAGTCTAGATATATTGTGCAAAGACGGGGCAAAGATTCCTCTCTCTATATGGTCCAAACTTGTGAAATGTTATAGTAGAAGACGAAGTGCGGTCCGTTTAGACAGAACGAGGGCTGCATGAAGCATTTAAAGCAGCGGTGCCACTGGCTATTTTGTTAAAAAGCCAAATATTTCCTAAAACAGAATTTGTTGTTGTCAGAATAAATGTACCTACATTAAAGGTTGGATGTTCTAAATATTTCAGTGTGGTATTAAGCTACTGCAAGGAAAAGCATAACAGAACAAATTTGTCCACATCTGCAGGTCTCAATAATTTCTCTTCCTAAATTCTTCTATAAACAATCTGTCACAAGCAGCTGCAGAAATGAGGCAAGCTGACTAAACTTGTCAGGGGAATGGCGTTGTTACCCAAATGACTTGTTTGCTCTGTGATAACTTGAAATATGAGACCAGAGACGTAATCCCGACTGTCAGTCTCGGCTACAACCAGGAAGTGTGAGGCTGAATGGGGCTAACAGCCAAACCGTGTTTTCCTCTTTGTGAGCAAGTGCAGCGAGTGTTAGAAAGAGGAAACGAGACACTTTGTTCTCTTAACGGCAGCGTGGCTTTTGTTTCTCCCATTGACACACAGTAAAGTTCAGAAATGTAACCCCACTGGTCAGAACGTGAGACAAGTGTCCAACACCGAGTTTTTTTGCATATTGTTGCTTGATTCGAAGATGTACACCCTAACGGCGGCAAACGTTGCTGGCATGAAACGTGCCATGCTGTGAAACCAGAATTTCCTTCACAAGGCAGAATAAAAACAATCACACAAAGTCTTGACTACTACTGTCTCACACTGAAACTAGACCTGACTTCCTGTGTCCCTGTTTAACTGTCATTCACACCTGCACACATAAACGCCAGCCCCGCACTGCTGTCACCCAGTCAAGACTTCTGATGAGCGTGGCTTGCTGCTGCTAGCACCTGCACGCCTTTCATGCAGAATATATCATGTGGTCCTTCTCATACACCTTGTGTCTTACCGTGTCCATTTTCTCAGTGGGAGTGTGGCCTCGAAAAGCTCCATCTTTGAGGTCGTTTTTTCCCATTTTCTCGTGGACGGGAGAGCCGATTCTTTTGATTAACGACGCAGTTCCGGGAATTGGCTCTTCTTCATCGGAGTCTGGCAGTGGGGTCGGGCTGATGTCCTCCAAGCCCGTGCTGGAGGGGCGCGAGTTCTGCTGGCCGCCCTGAGAGCTGCCTGTGAAAGGTGGGATTGGGGACAGCTGGGAGGATGAGGAGGAAATGGGACTGCCCTCCATTCGCACCTCATTGTCCGAGTCCCGCTCCGCCAGAAACGGCAGCGGCTGTGTCCTTTTTTCCTTGAGGAGCATCTCAATGCGAGAGTCCAGGCTGTTGCGCTCTGGATCTAGCGCCGGGGAGCCGGGCGAGGGGCAGCGCTCTGGTGTTTGAGGAGGAGGGGTGGTGGGTTGGGGAACTGGTTCCGGTGGCGGCTCTGGGATGGGAGGCGTTTCTGGCCTCTCCTTAACGGGCAAGATGTCCGTGGCGGCCGTCAGAGGCGGCTGCGGTGGTCGGAGGTACTCACCCTCCCTTTGAGCTGGGTGATGGTAGGGCGACTCTGATGGGGGGAACGCAGGCGGTAAAGCAGCTTGGTAGGGCGAGAACGCGGACTTAAAGTTGGGCGTAGTAGGGGGAGGCGCAGTGTAGTTAAAGGAAGGGGTTGAAGGTGGGGGTTCAGGTGGCGTCAGCTGGTGCTGTTTGAAAGGAGCTTGATCAGATGGCGTACTCCGATACATGCTGCTGCGATACTGAGGCCTCTCTGGCCGTCGGTTGTACGCGTCTTGGAACTTGCTCTCATGCCTGCGAGACTTGTAGCCTCCAGAGCTCTCGGGACGGCTCGACTGATATGCAGGCGTGGACTGGCGGCTAGAGTAACTGGAGTCCTGAGAGAAGGGCGTACCCGGCTGGCGTGGGGTGTGAGGGGTTCCCTGGGACTGCGGGGTGTCCTGCCTTATGCTGGAGTAGCCCGTCTCCAAGCTTAGGGGAGTGGTGGAGTTGCTGGGTGGCAACGCTGCTCCTATAGAGGACATGCTGCTCTCTGACAACCTGCGGATGGGCTCACAGGCCTTACAAAGAGATGGAGTTACATTAGCAAACATCCGAAACAATTCTAAAAAAAGGTTTGATCATATGAATAAAGCCACATTTTATTGAATAGAAGATCTAAAAACAACTTGTAGGTACAGGTTTCTAGGCTCAGAGCAGAAATAATCTCTTACTACACGGCCAAAGAGCATTTCTAACAGCTTTCAGAGTTTAGATCAGGGTCAAGGGTCAGGATAAGATCTCAATTTAGTCTGACTACCAGTTGTTATTCAGTAACATGAATTACAATTATGGGTCATCTTAGATTTTACAAAACAACAACACTGGCTACAATTAGCATCAAACAAAACTGACCATACAAAAACAATCATCAAGGCCACTAAATTGTATAAAAACACATCTTGTATTTAGCTAAAAGCATCTTTTTTTTACCAGTAATGCCTCTGCAAGGCTCCGAGGAGAAACATCCCTGGTTTCCTCTCCTCCAACAGGAAGCGTCCGCGGTGTGTAGCTGCCATTCATCAGGAGCTGGAAGTACCTGAGGCGATTCTCACCTGCAGGGCAGTAAAAATGAGTGGGTTTGATGCAAGAGTTGGAGAACAGCGGGGTGACTAGTACGAATGTAATCAGGAACTCTTTAACCAGCTGATGATATCAAATAGAAGCACCTATAAAGTAGGAGCCTTGCAAAATCAAAGAATGAAGTATCAAAGCATGCAATGTATTATTTTCAGTTAAATTAAATATTGATTAATATGTCAATCTAAAACACCCAATACACATAAATGGTGCCAATATGAACCAAGGCATACAGAAATTGCAACTTGGTTTAAAAAAAAAAATGCATGTTTAGTTGTTTTTGAAATTGATGAAATAAAAACGAGGCCAGATAAAAATATTTTTCACAATGCTGTAACTAAATCTGCACAAATATTTAAACGAAATACATTATTATGCATTACTGTAAAAAGCGTTTCAGATACAGATTTTTTTAAAGACATTTAAAACTTAGAACAGTTTAATTAACTGTAAAAAAAGATTTCTTATCTTATAAAAGGCACATCAATTGCAATGAACAGAGGTAGAGGAGACTCTGACAGATTGGTAGTGTTTGTTTTCAGATCTAAAATTATGCACAGTGGGAGTACACAGTACCCCCAGCTCTGGGCTTTTGGGAATGGGCTCATTTTCAATTAAATTCAATTACCTCATGTAACCCGGCAACGCACGTAAATGTAAACATGTGACTACTGTCGTTGTGCCCATTCAAAAACAAGCAAACTATATAAAAATGAATCTTTTAGATCCATGCTCATGCAACTTATAACTGATCCTCCTCTGCATAAACGCAGCCCTGCAGAGGCTTTCTTTTGAATGAATGAATCACTGTTTACCTTTCGGGTCCAACTCCACGTGGATGATGTTTCCCATCACAGATGTGTTGTGGAGCGACTGAATAGCCACCTTGGCGGATTTCACGTTCTCAAAAACAACTTTGGCTATTCCCAGGTGCTTTTTATTCTTCGGGTTGTACAGGATCTCAACCTCCTCGATTTCTCCGAATTTTTTGCACATGTCTGTGAGAAATCCCTCTCTGATGTTGTCGTTCAGCCTGGCAAACGTCACCTCCTTTGGAGGCACAGGGCCGACATAAAATTCATCGATCTGGGAGAGGAATGACAGGGGTTAAGGTGAGAAGGGCCATGTGGGGGTAATTTCTGGCAGGTGACAAAAGGATTGAGGAGCAATAAATGCTTCAAAGCACTTATGAAATCCAGAAATTTAAGAGTGTATCTGCACATCCCCAGATATACATTGATCAGGCATAACATTATGACCACTGACAGGTGACATGAATGACAATGATTCTCTTTTTATCATTGCACCTGTTCGAGTGTGGGATATATTGCGCAGCAAGTGAACATTTCAACTTCAGAGTTGATGTTTTGGAAGCAGGCAAAATGGGTAAGCGTAAGGACTGGAGTTAGTCTGATGAGGGCCAAACCGCAGCTCCTGCAGTGTTCCTGGTCTGCAGCCGTCCAAAGACGTAACAGTGTTAAACCAGCAAAAAGGTTCACTGTTACAGCGGCAACAGAGTCGGGTTCATAAGGTCCAATCCAACAGATGTGTCACTGTCACTCAAATTGCTGAAGAATGAATGCTGGTTCAGATAGAAAGCTCTCATAATACACAATGCATCACGGTTTTAGTCAGGACGCCCATGCTGATCATAATGTTATGCCTGATCGGTGCATACTTTAACTCCACAAGTCAAAGATGACAGAGGGGGGTGTGTCTGCAACTTCTGACAGCATCTCTTTTCCTCAAGCTGCAATGTGGCTCCGATGGTAGATACCTTAAATTTAGGCACCGGTAGGTCCGTCTCTTTGTACTTCGTCCAGAGACGTCCGATCCTCGGGTCTCGGACCAGGTCCACCGGTGGTATCCCGGGGTTCTGTTGAAGATAAGCATGTGACACGATCCTGTTAGCCAGATTCACATAGTTTCAACTTGTTGCAAAGTAGTCCTGCAAAAATCGGATTTGCTGTTTCGTTAAACAGGTGTTGGAAGATGTTGAGCATGCCACGGCAAAACAGCCACATAGTAACGGCATCATGGAGGTCGGCTCCCCGGTTACTATTGTAGCCCTTTGGACGCAGCAAAGGCGGTACTTACGGGCATGCTAAAAGTCTGCCCATCGTAGCGATAGAGTTTGTGGGATCCCTTCTTGAGCGCCGGGTCGATGATCAACTTGTAACTTCTCCAGTGGTGGCTCCGCTTCTCCGCCGAGCCGCAGACGGGATGACTGTCCATGCCGTTCGCCAAACCTGAAACGGCAGCCAGCGACAGGGAGAGAGGAGAGCTAGCGTTATCGGGAGCCAGAGCTAAACAGTCTCCTGAAACAACCAACCCCTCCAAACACTTTAAAACAGCCCAACGCCACACATGCATGACTCCGGCTTTGAGGGGAAACGAAAATTGGATGTAGCATATATCCCACTTACGGAAAAACAGGCATTAGGAGAGCCAGAGAAAGAGGAAAAAAGAACAAGCTTACTTGAACTCTGCTTTCTGCCATGGTCTTCGTTCAATCTGTTTCTCTCCGCTGGCTTGGACATGGTTCGTCCGATCGAGTGTTTTTTTTAAATACTCAAAAAGATATTGCGTTGCTTTCGCCGTTTACATTACATGATTTCGCTTGAAGAATACTGCCTCCTTTTCGGCGAGAGCCAGCACATATTGTGTGTGTGTATGTGTGTGTGTGTGTGTGCCTCTGGTCTCTCTAGCTGCCGTCTCTCCCACAATACACCGCTAGGCTTGCCCACCCCCTGCGCGCATCGCACTTTCGCTACAAAGTTGCTTCGATTTCCACCATAAACCCAACTTAAAAAATCGTCTAGGATAAATACGAGGAAGGAATAGCACATATATTTAAAACATACGAGAATTGAAGATCCAGTGATAGCCCAATGTGCTTGGAGCGATAAACAATAGCGTCGAATCTGCTGATTGCATTTACTTAAACGGCAACACAAGCTAAACTCAAAGGGCAATATCTTCTTAACTGCTTCTAAAAGCTAATAAAGCTGAGTCGGTTACGAGCTACATGCTATCTCGGTACATATTTTGAAATAGAAAAATGATAAACAATTGCCTCCAGAGACTCCTGTTGGCTGTTTATGCTGCATTTAAATCAAGTTAATACGACTTAAAAGGGAAACTTGGTGAGCTAGCAGTGGAATTCTAGTTTCTTTAACGTTTGTGTCTATTGGAATGCGGCGGTTTGTTTCGTCTTCTTTTGGCAGTTGACACTTAACGAACGTACTAGTCCAAACAGCCGTATGTGACTTATTATACTGGGCAAAGTATTTAAATTCACTGGTATTTCCTCTTGTTTAGCTTTTTTGCCCCGTTTTTTTTTTTTTTTCTTGGTTTAACGAAGAACGTGTTGTCGAGCAAACTGGGTTTTGTTTGACATTGCCTGTTGTTTTGCAGTGCTCGGGCAATTGGCTGGTTAACAGCGGCAGCTCAGCGAGCCAATCAGAGCCCGGCAGCGGTGGAGCTGCCTGCTATTAGAGGCAACGGCTCAGGAGTGCTTCAACAGAGAGAGCAGGGAGAGGGGGCTGAGTACGCTCTCTCGACAGCCATTTTCCTTAAAACAGGACTCAATGGCCTATATGGGTTTCCTTTGTTCCAAAAGGGATCTTTACACTTGGTTTCCTCATCTCTTTACGGACTATGATAAAACGTATGTTTGCTCCTTTTAAAGGATTGGGAAGATTGGAGGAGAATGTAGCTACTGGATGTAATACCCTGTGACATTTTGAGCCTTTTTTTCTCCTTTGCTTGGAATCCATCTTTGTCTTAACTAGGTCATGGCACACCCATATAATATTTATATTTGTTAAGTGAAAAGAAACCAAATGTGAATAAACAGTTTTAAGAGTTTGGAGATGTTAAATTAGACATGAAAACAGTTGGTGACAAAAGTTGGTATTCCTTTTATGGCCTTGTAGGAAGTGAGTAGCAATGAGTAAGTTTAATTATTTTAATATAATTATATAATGTAACATTCTGATTGTTAAGCAATGTCCATTGTGAGGCATGCAGTAACTGTTATTAAAACTATTTTTCAGTTTCATATGTTCACATTGATTTCTGTACATGTTTTTTTAAGTGCCACTGGTCCAAAGCAGGCCATGAGTAACAAAAATCCTTTTTACAAAGTGTTATCGTGCGTCTATTAATTTATGTATATTAATTTTAAACTTTTTTCCTTTCAAAACAGCAACATGGACTCGTCTTGTAACCTGTCCTGCAACGGTGAAAACAACCAGAACCACGTTAGGTTCGAGTCGTCCACTCGCCATTTCAGAGCCAAACGCGTCCAAAGTGTAAACGCCGGTTTGACCTTGCCTCAAGGGTATATCTGAATATATATATATATATATATATATATATATATAATATATATATATATATATATTATATATATGAAGCATATTCAGGTAGTCCTTTTTTTTAAAGAAAAAAATATTTCTTGTAATATTTAAAGCACAAACAATCCAAAGAAAACCTATGGAGGGAAAACTTCTCATGGTGAAAATATTTACCTCAACACTGTGGTGAAATGCAGTTAACAGGCCTAAACGCAGGGACAGGAGGGATGTTTTCAGCCCCATCTTCGGATCCTCTAATAATGGCTTTAATCAGGGGTGGGAATGCGTCTCCTGAAAAGGAAGGAATTCCATTAGCACGACAGTTAGACCTCTTTTCAAAAACTCCTTTTTTCCCTCTCATCACTGGCAAGCATACCCCATCTGACAGCCAGCGAATATGCATCTTCAAGCATCATCTGTGTGGGCAATATGCAAAACCATCTCTTCTCTTCCTCAAGACAGGATTGCAGTCGAGTATAACCTCGTCAATTTTCGACATTTCTAACTGAGCTACATCATTTAAACCTACATGGATATGTTTTAAAAGGTAACGGATTATAATTTTATTTTTTTTAGCTATTTCACCTAATTTTTTATGGCTTATACATGAACATAATAGCCATATACCTTTTAAAACTCTTAACAAAACGATTATAGGAATAAAAAAAACTGCTGCAAACCACGTTTTTGTTATTTGCAAACTTACAGAAGATATTCAAAATATGTAAATCCAACTCTTACACGAGCAAAAAGCAACCTTATAGGGAGGAAATCTTGTGTTTTTCACTGATTCCTTACATCCAAATAAACCTTTAGGTGGTCAGGAAGCTGCTCTTGCTCAGTTGTCTAGTCTCAAAATGGCTTCTTTACAGACAAAAGAAGCACTGTGCTGTGAAATGTTGCTGCGCCATAACTGGGTGAGGCTCTGGAGAGCGTCCTTATTTTTTTACCGAACACTTCCTTCGATGCTTTCGGCACTCAAAACCGAATATAACGATCGGAACGAGGGTGGTTACCGTCAGAATGCTGTATACTTAAACAAATGAGGGGAAATGGTGGACCGTCCGTGTGGTGAGGAGGGGGAGGGGGGGGAACTTTGATCATAAAGGCGTATTCAGGCTGGCAGTCGCTAGGCTGACTTGTAATCCGAGAACTCTGGATGGTTGCCATGAGAGCTCGAGCGCGTTGCTGCAGCAACCCCCACACACTGCCATATAAGGTCAACAGGAATCCGCTGCGGCAAGCCTGTTTGTGTTGTATCTAGGTGAAGGGTGCTTCGAGGGAGAAACCGGTGGATCAACAAGCGACCAGCACGGCGTGTTTAAAGCGCCGCAGACCAGATAGTGGGAACAAATAAGATCGGGTTCTTACTTTTAACTTCGGGGAAAGAGTTAAATTATAGGTGGGAGGGTCTGTATTCGTTTGCGCAAAGGAGGGGGGTCTCCAGGTGCATTTCAAGTTTATTGTATTTTTCTTTGCGAAGGAGTTGCCTGCAAGATAAATAGCGGGGCACAAAACCCATATACACATCAGAGGCCTGTTAACTGAGTATTTTATTTATAAAGAATTTTATGTGTTGGAAGCAGTGAAAATAGAAGTTTAATAGGTTTAGGTTGAACCCCACCAGTGAAAGTATTTATAGGTTTCTATGTGCAGAAAGAATAGGAAAACCAAATCCTCCCCAGTGGACAGCGCCACTCAGCTTTACTTCACTGACAGACTGGAATATTCCACACAGGGGATTGGCCTCTTTTCCGCAGGACAGCTGTCTCTCTCTCTCTCTCTCTCCCTCTTTCCACCTCTGTCTGCTCGGCGACAAATATTTCAAGAATTGTTCTCTGTCTGTTGAAAAAGGGCTGTACGCGTGTGGACTTTCTATAGGACACATTTAGAGGCTGCCTTTTTACGCATATGTGAAGCTTCGAGTTTCACTCTGTAAGTCATACACGCACGTTTTATTGTCTATTAGAGTATTTTTTCCCCACAGTTTAAAATGGAGCCTTATAGGGATCATGATTCGCTCATTTGAAACCGTAAGGCTGTTATACATACACTGAACATGTACTTAAAGCTTTAAAGTCGTGAATTCATTGATTCAATGCATCCATTTCTATTGACTTGCTATTTTTATATTGATGGTATTGTATTTATTTACAAACAATGGTTTCTCTTTTTTGTGGCTCTTAAACATTTGAATGTAATTTTTATACACTCCACACTTTTGCCTGTAGTTTTATTATATGTTTATGATGTTTAAATAAAGATTGTACACTCATTTGTGGGTTTTGTGCTATTTTAATTATTTGTAAAGGATTTTCAGGCCCATACTTAAAAAAAGAATTGCAGCATCCACATTATATATATTTGTATAAAGCACAAATTTGCAGGGAACATTATGTCAACTACAGGCTGACATTGTTGACTTAATAATTTACAAATCAATATTAAAATCATGCTTAAAATAGATAAAGGGATAGCTTCCTCAACTAGCTGTTTTCTAACATGAATCTTTAAATTTGACTCTACAGCCTACCTCAGTTTCAGTTGAAATGCCTTCATGTTAAAGAAATTGGTCCATCCAAGAACATTTTGGTATGTTCTGATGATGAACGCTCACTTTCTGTGATCTACTCACTCTTGAGCAGCTACCTGAGCAGATTGTAATATTCTTCAGTCCTCATCAAAGTTAAACGTTTTTGAAATAAAATAAAAATCCATGTTTCATTTCTAGAGCACTGTTGATTAAATGCCCTTAAGCATCCAGATGCTTAATGAGCAAAGGGTGAACGTTGATGCCTATTGTGCATCAACACCTCCTTAATCTGAAGCACATAAACCATGTCTGCCTTAGCGTTTAGCTGTAGTTTGACACATTAACCCACGGTTGCAAATCATGACAGACTGATGAGGTTATTCAGTATGCCTTAAAGTATCTCATTTTGACCTGTTGAGATTCTGAACTGAGCTTTGAAACATTATTTACAAATGTAAATCCTTAATGGCTGCATAAGATCTAGTCCTCTGACGACTTGGTGCATGACCAGCAGCAAAAGCAGGGACCACTTCTCTTTCAGGTTTGCATTATTTGAATCAGAAAGCCTCTTGAAGATACACGCGGACTCAAGATTTAGGTTCAAAGTGATCTTTCATCTCTGATTGGAAGCAATAATAACATTTTTAAAGTGTCCCGATTTGAATCCGAGGGAGGTAGCCTTCCAATCTCAAAGACTTGGAGCTATTCACCAAATATAAATCTTTCAAATACTAGTGGAAACATGCAAAAAAGCTGGTCCACATTTGCCAATATAGATTTTTTACATGGATTTGTTGAGAAGGGTGTAAATAGTTTTAAAGAAGCCAATGTTTATAAAATGTAAATGAAAATAAAACCTCTTTTTTTTCAAAATTGATATGCTTTTTACATTGTTTTATCTTTTAAGAGATGATTGTCTCATTTCTTACCGAAAAAACCAATTTCCTGGTTGAATGAAAATCATTTTAAATTTTTCCTTTAAATTGAATAATCTTCACCTTAATGGTAAAGATTTAAACACATATCAACCAACTAAATATAACCTTTTGCATCTTAGTTCCCTCAAACAACCCAAAATAGACTTCACAGTTGCTTCACCTCTGCTTGTCTCTATATGTGTGAAAAACAGCTTTTACTAAGTAGTGAGGTTACATGCACCGTCATCAGAGCATCCTCAAACATTCATTAAACTCACAGAAATGGGAAATTATTTTTATACCATAATAAAGTATTTGTTTTAATTTCCCTTTTTATTTTTTTCCCTTTATTTTTAAAGTATCATTATTAAGAGCAAAGTGAAACCGAAGTCAAACTCCTTGTGTGAACAAACATGGCAAATAAAGCTGATTCTGATGTTTTTAGGTTAAGTGCTATCTCCCCTCCTCACACATCCACATTCAGTGGAGGCAGTCCCTTAGCTTGGGTACACACCCACAGGATGAAGTAAGCAGAAGAGGAAGTAGGAGTAACTGGTCTTAGTAACTATACATGTGCAGTTCAGCTGCATGCTTTCTGCAGCTCTGGGTGAGCACGCCTGATGATGGGACAGGAGAGAAGTGTAGGGGGGGACAGTTGGAAACAGCGTCATGTTGACAGGAAGAGGAAGTGGTGAGCTGTTTGAACTACCTGGTAAACCAACAGACATGCCTGTTCCTGTCTCTACATGATCACAGCCTGATCCAAATGTAGACTTACCTGGTTTTACAAAATCTCTCACTAAAAATCTGGAGGAAGCACCTTCTACCTCGTACTGCCTGGCACCTATTTGACTGTTTCGAGGGAACAGAAAATGACACAAAACGGTGCCGGACCCGGCAGTGGTACCAAAAAAAAGGTTGAAGAACTTAAAATTGTGATTGTGGGAGATGGAGGCTGTGGGAAAACATCTCTTCTGATGGTTTATACCAAAGGTGATTTTCCAGAGGTAAGAAGAGCTCCCATTGAGACTTTATTATACAGAAATCACTTTAGAGGATAAATGTGAAAGATATAATGTAAAAACAAAACTTTAGGTGATCTAAAGTTGATATTAAATATTCAATCATTTACAAAAATCTTCCTTCTTGTTTTTCTAAACAGAAATATGCTCCATCTGTGTTTGAAAAGTATGTCACAACCATTTCTCTTGGAGGACAAGAGATTAAACTCAACCTGTATGACACAGCCGGTAAGAGAAAAATCACTTCCTTATTGAAAACTGAAAACTCACCCAGTTTTCACCATCGGCACAACACATTCCACATCACACAAAAGGTCAGAATGTCTTGAACTCATCCGTCTCACACCTTGTCCACACAGTGCTGGTAAATAGGGGCTTATCCTGACCCAGAGTCAGCAATTATGACATTTTATCAGGAGGGCTAAACTTTTCAAAGTTTTCGTTTTTTTAAATAAAATTAACTTGTAGCCGTTAAACTTTAGTGGTCACTGAGTAGTTAGGATAGTGACAAATGTTGCGATAGTAGAATAGGTAGATTTACGTTAGAACATCCTTCTTTTCCAGGAACTGACAACTGATTAACTACTAACCAGACGTTTTGGACCCTTAATGAAATACCAATTTAAGATGCAGGCTGTTGTCTCTAAAACTTAAAAAATGACTTAAAAAAATCTGAATTTAATAAAGTACTCATACCAAGGGTGTACTCCAAGAAAGACTATATGCTAGTGAGGATTATTTCTGTTTGAGTGACATTTGAAGGATATTGGTTTAGTTTTTAATGCTTCTATGTCAAAATGTGTACTGAGCTTTAGTGTTCTCTTAAACAACTGCCACATACTTTATATTTTGACCCAAAGATCAGAAACTGGCTTTATTTTGAGTTTTCAGTTTCAGTTTTTTTTGCTTAACTGATGTAGCAAACATGTTATACTTGTTTCCTGTAATGACATGCGGCATTTCTTCACGGCAATGTTCCTAAAACTGTGGCACTCATTTGAGAACCACCCTGACATAAAGTGGGCATGTTTCTACAGGCTCCTTTAATAGTCATTCGAAGTGAACATTTCAGAAAAGTCATGACAGTTTGAAGCTTATCTTTTGGCAGGACGCCCTGCATCTGTAGAGAGGGAAGCTATATTCAGGATGTGGTTTAATGTCTTTACCCATAGCTTTTTAACATCCATCATGTTGGTATATTCATTCTTTAAGGGAGAATTGCTATTGCATATTAACATGCATGGCTGCTACTATAATTTTTTTTTTCCACCCATAACTTGTGCTTTTGTTCCACCAGGACAAGAAGACTATGACAGACTAAGGCCGCTTTCATACCAAGATGCTAATCTGATTTTTGTCTGCTTTGATGTAACCAACCCCACCAGCTTCGAAAACGTCCTGATCAAGGTACACACCTCTGGCAAGCATCCTGTCAAGTTATACATGTGACACAACTAAAAAGAAACTGATTTTTTGTGCCAAAGTGGAGTTTCAGGTTTGGTTTGGCAATGATTAATAGAGAATGGGATGTTTGAGTTAGCTCCATTCTTTTTGCTGTGATTAACTCAAGAACTATGGACGTTTACACCCCACCTAGTGATTGTTTAGCGGTGCAAAAACAAACACAGTAATGCAATCAGACATCTCAGGCTTTCACTACTGAATAAGACTTTCAAATCTCATGTTTATCTAGTGGCACCCGGAGGTGAAGCACTTCTGTGGAGTCAAACCGGTGGTCCTGATCGGCTGCAAAACTGACCTCAGGAAGGATAAAGAGTGTGCAAGGAAGCTGAAGGCCATGAACCTGGCTCCCATCACTTACATACAGGTAAAAAGGGCATCAGCATTTACTTATTTTTAAGACAGAACTTTTTTCAGCGAGGTTACAGGAGGCACAGGGCAACATCAAAGAGAAAGCAACCAAAGCAAACATATAAACCACATTTATATCAATCATGTCCCAATTGCTCATTTTTATTTGCATGTTGGCATGTATGATATCAGTTATACAGTGTAAGTTCTTGGTGTGTCTTGACCTAGGGCGAGGACACCCGGCAGCAGATGAATGCAGACCTCTACCTTGAGTGTTCAGCTAAATATCAGGAGAACGTGGAGGATGTTTTCAGGGAGGCAACAAAGAGAGCTCTGGCCTTCAACCGAAAACAGAGGAAGAAGAAATGTGTTGTTCTGTGAAGATAAAGACTTTCAGGATCCCACTCTCGCAGGCAAATATACGAGGATCAGTTTTTAGACTCAACGGATTTGGACACCCAGATGCCAAATATACTTTGTGCCCTACATAAATATGAAGGAAAAAAAAAAAACCCCGATGATTCAAAAGTGCAACACAAATGACTACTGCTGCAGCAGGAAGGGCAGTTTTGCAAGTTGCAATGACATTTTCTAACATAGCATACAACAAACTTTCTGTAAGCATTTTGTACTTTTAAAGTGTTATTTTTTTCCTCCTGACAGTATTTTTCACTGCAATTGCACCAAGTTGTCTTTAACTATTTATTAATGAAAATTAAGCAGTTCTTGATGTGACATTAGTAGACAAAATAATCCTAGATAAAATAGTTGTTGGCCATCAATATATAATGGATACTGTAGCTTTAAAAGTAGCACTGGTTAGCTAGCAGCGTAACAACATAAAGCTGCAGGATTTTTAACTTTACCAACAGCGCCCACCAGAGGCAGAAAATAAATAAGCACTTTAAATAGTGCTACAGTTGCAACATTTGAGTCAATATTCTAATGTTAAAGTAAATGCAGGTATTCTCAGGGAGTTCGCAGGAAACAGTTGCATATTTGTGTTTATTGAAGCAGGGATTTTCTTTGTATACAACAACATACACAGGTTAAAGAAACTGGCACCTGCCCCTGTTACTGACCACCGTCTGGGCACCTGAAACAGTCTTGAAATGAACATCAACATTATGAAATAAAGACATTATTTGTGCATTATGGCAACTCTAACATAAAAATGTAACCACTTCAATTTCCCCCTCAATAAAGGAGACTCATACATGCAGTGATTCTCTGAAGGAACTCTAATTTGTTGCAAGAATCGGCGAAATGCTGGCATTTTCAAAATAATGTAGAAGTTTTGTTTTTCTGAGGAGAATAAGGCATTAGACACCTGCATTTTGAAACATCACAGAGATTAAAAATAGGTGTAAACAACATTACAGTGAATAATCTGATCAAAAATTGAAACAATGTCTACAATTACAGTATAGTGATATGCTGATAAGAAATGAAAATAACAGTACTCTTTGCTGAAGTATTGAGAGTAGCAGCACAAACAGCAGCATTTGACCATTTGTACAACATCATGTAACAAAAGATCCCAAAACTCTGAATGCATTTTCAGCTTGATTTAAAGTGATCAGTTATGTTGACGCTTCTTTTCTCTTCAAGATTAAGACCATCAGTCAAACGTTTGTTATTTTCTTAATAAAATGGTACGATGTAAAATGTAAAGTGTTTATATAAAACAGGTTAAGTTTCTGTAAGAAATATTTAAGGAAATCACATGCTACATTTTTATGTGCATCTTGTGGTTTCACTAGTTGCACCAAATAGTTTTCGTTTTTTTAACAAGTGCCGAATTCCCTTTTTTGTGGACGTTTTCTGACAAAACAAACAAACAAAAACTCCCTTCGCCTGTAAGTAGATCAAAGTACACCAGTGTAGTCCCCTCCTCCTCTCTGTAACTGTTACAGCCAGTCCAGTCCCAGTCGTGGACTACACGTTTGTACTGGTTAGCTGTGAAGTGGCATGATAGTGGGTTTAAAACATCTCATCAAAAAAAAAAAAAAAAAAAGGTCAATGACTAAGGTGTCAAAAAAAATACGAGCCAGCGCCAGTTTGACCAGTACTACTTCACAGAAGTATGGCAGACGTTCAAGTGTTCAAAAGGCAAACGTTGTTCTGTTCTGCTACCTGTCCTTGCATAATGATTTGAGCAAAGACGCTCTGCAACTCATGGACAAATCCATAGAAACGCATTCTTTCCACAACATATATATACATATAGACAGAATAAAGCGAGTTACTCTTCATCCTGCTTGGTGTTCATCCACACTGTTTCACAGCAACATCGAGCTACTGTAAAGTAAGAACCTGTCAGCTGGTTACTTTGGCTGGAAGCTGGTGTTGCCGTTGAAGCCTGAGAAAAGCTTCAGCTCCGTCCCCTCTCAGCCTGATCATTATGGGGTCAGTCTGTTAAGTGATTGTGCGTGTTTAAGTCATGATTACTAGACCTTCGACGGATCAGAGAAGTTTCACTGAACTTGTTCTCAGTCACTGTTTTTAGATGTCCTTCTCCTTCTTTTGAACTTTTTGGTGGACGACTTTTACCGTTGTAAGAAAGTTTCCGAGGAAGAGGACGAGAAACGTCAGTGCCAGCATAAATATCTGAAAGCAAGGAAAGAAGATTTATTTCAATTCAAGGAAAACAGTGATGCATGCGCAGAAACCAAAGTTAAACTAGAAATCCTTTTTAACACTTTATTTTTATTTATTTATTTTTAGCATTAGTGGCCTCTAACTGACAGTTACCAGAGAGGAAAGGGACAGAGAGAGAAGGGGAAAGACATGCAGCAAAGGTCTCAAGGTCGGGACTCAAACCCAGGACCATAGCCTCCGTATACGGGGTGCTTGCTCTACCGCTACACCCCGCCATTTTTAACACTTCTACGATAAATGCAAAACATCTACCATGTTGGCCTCAAAGTAGCATTTCCCTCCAAAATTTTGTTAGTGCATTTCCGTTTTATTATCCCACACTAATCCGAACATTATTAAAATGATCAATTTTCAGATAATCATCCATATCATTTGAGATTTGTTTTCTACTCTGAATGTAGAAATACAACATGACCCTGTAAGAATGCTAGTATGGTGACCTTATTTCACATTAATATTTTTATTAATATTATTATAATAGTGTGTTGAACAATGAGATGGCAGACTTTGCTGTGCCATGAATACAAATCCAAATTTAGGTTCTCAGCCTCTTTAAATAGGGATGTTCAGATGTGATCTCAAGTATAAGAGCAGGGTTCTGGTCGGTCAAACCACTTTTAAATGAGCAGCATGCGAGTCCTTGGTTAAACTAAACTCCTGACTCTCGTTGATGTAGTCCATGATTTTGACACACCTGCACCCATAGTGCAAGCCAGCAAGTAGTGCAGCTACAATTTGCATCGGGTAATTGTTTTAACATGACAGTCTATCACAGTGCGCACAGCTTGCAAACTGTATTATAGGTTATGCATATTATTTTGCTGATCAAACAAATCTGAGTTTTCCCAATAAATGTTTCTCACCCTATACAATGACTTTGGAGTAAAGTAATTACTAAATTGTATGATGTGCAAAGCCACGTGTATGAAGCAGAACAAAAACCTTTAGGATTTCGCCTGAACATGAGTAACTGGAACCACACCTAATTACTGTATGCTAAGAGCCGAAGTATTGACAAGTTATATCAAAAGCAAAAAAACAAAAAAAAAAGAAATGTAGCATTTTTTCTGCATTGTAAAGCTAGTGAAGTTCCAAGTGTACATATGGGATTGTTTTCCTAAATTACTAATAGGTATTGTTGACAAAAAGAAAAAAAAAATACACAAAAGCATTAATTCAGACATTTCTAACTTTAAATTTTATTTCAACACACAAAAGGAGTTTTCTACAAAATAAAAGTTGTTTGCATATTTAGTGCTAGCCATCAAAACAATATGCAACACATGTAGATACCTTTTCCCCAAACCTGCTTTATTAAATATAAAAACAAAGCCTGTATTTACAGCTCTAATTGTGACCCAAAAAATTAGAGTTTTATTGTTTCAGACAAAGAATTTACACTGATGTTTCAAATAAAAACACTGAAATTGTTTATTTCTAGAAACTAATGTTTCTTTTGACGTTGAACGACTGCATCCATCAACCGTATCCTTACCTGCCACTCCTTACAGTCATCATGTCTGGCCAAGCGAAACAGGGTCACAGAGTTGTAGAGCTGCCAAAACTGCAAACAGAAGAAGCGTCGCCTTTTATATTGACTTTGCCGAGCAAAGTGGCCTAAGCAATTTTTCATTTAAAGTTTGCACGCAAGACCCTGCATCAGAGCAAACAATGCCTACAAAAACACAAAATGTGTTGCAGCATAACTCATATTGTTGTTAAATCACCTACTGCTCTTAAAGCCCTGAAATACAATGTTAAAGTGGCCGTTTTACATTAAATACAAGCAGAAGGGTAAGACTAGTTTGACTTACGTGGCCAAAAAACAGAAAAGGCAAAAGGAAAGTGAGCCCTCTCCACATCCACGACTGAAATCCCTCTGCAAGAGAAAAACAACTGTAGCCTTATCGTGGCCCAGAATACTCCAGGTCTCAGTATACTAGTACTTTACATTTTTATGACAACAATCTGACATTAGAGATGGCTTGAAGATGCCTCACTTGAGCTTCCCAGACATCTGGATCCCAACAGACCAACAACAGCTGTCTCCAGTCTTCACCTTTACCCCAGTTTTCTAGACATGCCGTTGCAAATGGCTCCAGGGTTCAAGCGATTGAAATGACTCGCACCAAAAATAGTGTACAACTCACCCACTGTGAGGTCAAGTTGATTTCTCTCTCCTAAAGTCCGCAGCCTGTATAAGCAGCCGCTCTGGTAGTAATACTGGAGGAACTGAACAAAGCCTGAAATTGTGAAATGATTGCATTAATTACAGGATTATAACACATTAGAAACATGATAAATGGATAAGATAGACAATTTACAAAAGAAATAGGTCTGCAGATAGAAAATATTACAAAGCATTAATATATATTTCTCCTTAGAAAGAATCCAACCATTTAAGACTTTAAACGCTAAAATTATGCACATTATTCAAATAAAATGTATTTTCAAAAACCTGACCGATCATCTGAGACTAAAGAGTAACCGCATAATGAATCTGCTTGTGTTTCATTAAGCAATGATTTTAACCACTGGTTTGCAATACATTTTATTCTCCAAGTTTGGATAAGAAATTTTCAAAACAGCCTCAATCTTATTAATTTAAAGCTTATTTAGCCCATTAATCAACATACGTACATTGGAATTTAGGGCTAAGCTAAAGTTTTAAATGGCCAGTGCTGAATTTTTATCTTGCATGTTGAATTTACAGATGAAATGGCCCTAAAGGGCAAATTTAATACCGTTACTTGCTTTGGGAGAACAGTGAGAACGCAGGAGGAGAAATGAGGATGAGGTGTAATCTAAATCCCAATAGAGATGCACTGATCAGGCTTTCCTTGGCCAAAACCAATTTATCGTAGTTTTTTGTTCCCAACTTTTATCTGAATTTTATTAAACAACATTATAAAGTGAATCAAGTAGTTGGTTTATGTATTTATAGACAAAAATGCTATGCGTTCCTAGTTTTGATGCATTTAAATAGAACAAAATACTGATCAGGAAAAACTGGCAGATTCAGATCTCCGTCTGATCGATCTCTGCTTAAAAGTTCTTCTCTCTGGCTAAAAAACCACCGGGAGAAGAAAATGATGATATGTTTAATTAATTAAATCAGCTGAACTAATAAGTTGAAGCTCCAAGCTCAACATTTCCTATTTCACTGAATTTGTTGGACTTGTAAGAGGACAAGGTGTTAAAAACTCAAACGTTTAGTTGCAGCCCTTTCATTGAGGAATAACGTGAAACCATTGTTTTTCTACAGCTGATTTGTAAGACTCCCCTGTGCAGGGAGCGCGTTAAATGATGTAATGTCAGCCAACCGCTCATGCTGGCGCCACCTATCCTGAGTTAGCCGAGCACATTGCTATTATCTACAAATATGCTGCCATGCAAAAATAAAACAAACATACAAGTCATTATGGTTAGTTTTACTGGATCTTTGTTTTTCCCTCTGAAACGAACTATGTTTATCAACATGCTTTTTAACGTTCATACTGTAACGCAGTAACATTAGATTTATTTGAATGGTTCTGGTTGTGTTAAGATGTTCGTATGAATGTTCTAAACCACTACAAAAACACAAGAGAAAAATAACTACTGTCCTTGGATAAGTGTTTGTCTGCTTACTGATTTCTTTTGTTTAGTCATTTTAAATTTCTAAAAGACAAAAAGCTGCCTGGCCCTATGTGAAAAGGGAATAAATGTAATAACTGGTTGTGCAATCCTTGACCGTAACAGCTGCCATCAAGTGTTTGCGATTATTGGCAATCAGGCTTTCTTTAAAGAAAAGTCTGGCCTGCTCCTCTTCGCAGAATTGTTTTAGCCACGTTGGTGGGTTTTTCGAGCATTAACAGCCTGCCACAGCATCTCAAATCACATCCAGAATGGTCTACTTTTGTATCCAATTTTTTCCCCCAAAAGAATTGTGGATCATCAGGCTGTTTTGGGGGACAGGTCTTTGTGCTCATTTTTGTCAGCAGTGGTTTCCAACTTGGAACTGGATAAGTTAATGCGCTCTTGTTGTAGTTTTAGTAGGCTCACCACTCCTGGGAACTCACTGAGGCACACTGGAGTCCCAAGGTATTAGAAATGGCTTTCTAACTCTTTCCAGATCTAATAAAGGAAATTGTGATTGACATCTGCCCTTCGAATTTACGCACATTTATTTGTCTAGTATTAAACTTTGTTAAACAAAATAACTACAATATCTCGCTGTATCCTTCTTCACAGCATTGTACACTGTGCTTTTAGCTATACAGACATGTAAAGTGAGAAGAAAGTTAGAAGTGACAAAAAGGCTTTTTTCTGCCTCTTTTAATACGGATACAGCTGCCGTCTAAATAAGCAACCACAATACTTACTCTGATAAATGGAGAACGCAAGGAACTGGCTTCGAAACATCTGATACATTTGTCCCTCTGGCCTGTGAAAAAAATACAGTGATAAACAAACAGAAATATGCTGTAGCAGTTTTTATGCGTTATTGAATAACATGTTGAACAGGTCTCTCACCAGGTAAGCATAACACCGGACAGAAAAGTGGACACATAATGGTGAGACACCCACCAGCCTTTGATCCTGAAGTTGGCAGGACAGTAGATGGAGAACAAACACAGCTTCAATATTTTTTTAATCCAAATGTAGGAATCTTTCTGAGATCAGTGTCAAAACTCACCTGGAACCATTGCTGATGAGGATGCTTTCCCTTATAGTCAAAGTGCAGTAGTACCAGACCAGCAAAAAGTTAAAGATTTCATCTGTGACTCTGAAAATTGAATGAAAAAACAGTTTAAGAAAAGTTTAACTGTAAGACTTGTTCTTTCAGAGGAAATGTTACCTTACCGGTAGTTAAGAAAAAAGAGGCAAGTTATGGCTCCAAACATCAAGATTATTGTCATATAAAGCTTGAACTTCTCGTACTCGTCTTTGTAGGCAAATCTTTATAAATGAAACAAGGATGATGAATAGCACATAACATCTATTCCTCCATCTTTGAGCCATCTAGATGTTAAATGTTTTCCATACTTTGCCTGATTACTGAGAAGCGTCACATTCACGTTGCCCAGGACCAAGCTCAGGTACAGCCTGAAAGAAAACCCAAAGCTCATCAAGTTTCCTCCTCTCTCAGCACAAACAGGTCAGCACAGTTTCATGTGTCGAAGACGGTTCTCATGTTACTGATAGTCTAAACAAAAAAATAAATATATCAAAAAAAAAACATGCACATACCCATTCTTCTTTGGCAAATAGGCTTCCATATCAAAGAAAACGTGTTCTTTATCTTTGATTTGTGATTTGATGTCTGCTAATAGTTTCAGCTGTTTTTCATCGTTGGTCTGTGGACACCTGCGAGGACGAGAGCAAAGGCTGATGAGCAGGAAAACGCCAGTGGAAGGGAAAGATTGTTTTGTTATGGTAATAACCCAGTAACATTTATCCATTCTTGTGACTGGAATCAGAACGACAACATGTCTCGCAAAAGTATCCACTTCCTTTGAACAAACCTCAATACTTTGCAGAAACACTTTTTGCTGCAAGTTTTTAGGAGTAAGCCTCCACTCGTACTCGTCGTCTTATCCAGAACCGGGTCGCAGGGGCAGCAGACTCAGCAGAGACACCCAGACGTCCCTCTCCCCAGACACCTCCTCCAGCTCCTCCGGGGGGAGCCCAAGGTGTTCCCAGGCCAGCCGAGAGACATAGTCCCTCCAGCGTGTCCTGGGCCTCCTCCCGGTGGGACGTGCCTGGAACACCTCCCAAGGAAGGCGTCCAGGAGGCATCCGGTATAGATGCCCGAGCCACCTCAACTGGCTCCTCTCGATGTGGAGGAGCAGCGGCTCTACTCCGAGCCCCTCTCGAATGGCCGAGCTCCTCACCCTATCTCTAAGGGAGTGCCCGGCCACCCTACAGAGGAAGCTCATTTCAGCCGCTTGTATCCGGGATCTCGTTCTTTCGGTCATGACCCAAAGTTCATGGCCATAGGTGAGGGTAGGAACATGGACCGACCGGTAAATTGAGAGCTTCGCTTTTCGGCTCAGCTCTCTCTTCACCACAACGGACCGGCACAGCGCCCCCATTACTGCGGCAGCCGCACCGATCCGTCTGTCGATCTCCCGCTCCATTCTTCCCTCACTCGTGAACAAGACCCCGAGATACTTGAACTCCTCCACTTGAGGCAGGAATTCCCCTCCAACCTGAAGAGGACCAGCCACCCTTTTCCGGTCGAGTATCATGGCCTCTGACTTGGAGGAGCTGATCTTCATCCCAGCCGCTTCACACTCGGCTGCGAGCCGCCCCAGCGCATGCTGTAGGTCTTGGCTAGAGGGGGCCAGCAGGACCACGTCATCTGCAAAAAGAAGAGACGAAATCCACTGGTCCCCAAACCAGACCCCCTCCGGCCCTTGGCTGCGTCTAGAAATCCTGTCCATAAAAGTTATGAACAGGACCGGTGACAAAGGGGAGCCCTGCCGGAGTCCAACATGCACCGGGAACAGGTCCGACTTAGTGCCGGCAATGCGGACCAAACTCCTGCTCCGCTCGTACAGGAACCGGATGGCCCCTAATAAAGGGCCCCCGATTCCATACTCCTGGAGCACCCCCCACAAGGCATCACGAGGGACACAGTCGAATGCCTTCTCCAGGTCCACAAAACACATGTGGACCGGTTGGGCAAACTCCCATGAACCCTCGAGTACCCTGTAGAGGGTATAGAGCTGGTCCAGTGTTCCACCAACCTTGGAAATCTAGAGACTGAAATATTCAAAAATCCTTTATTTGCAAAGTAGTTCATTGTTATTCTGACCGGATGGAGAGTTTTGCCACAGATCCTCAACTTGGAATTAGGTCTGGACTGTGCCTGGGCCATTCTGACAAAAGGATGATTCAATCTAAACTACAGCATTTTATCTCTGGTTGTATGTTTACAGCTGCTGCCCGCCTAGACGGTGAACCTCTGCCCCACTTTTCAGTCTTTAACAGCCTCTAATTGGGTTTCTTTCAGGATTTCCTTGTATTTAGGCTGAAGCTTGTAGTTGTAACATGACAAAATGTGAAATTACATTTTTTTTATTTTTTTTTAAAAGGGACTGAAAACTTTGCAGGGCACTGTAGATACAGATAATTCAGTACAGGCACATAATTAACTGATCCTTACTGTTGTCCCTGTTGTTCCACTCACTTTTTCAAGCTATGCCTCAGGTCTTTCAGGGACTTTCTTTGTTTGCTGATGGAGCTGCTGCATGTCGCCTGAAGATTGGTGAGCTCCTCTAGTTTGTGTCTGTATATTTTATGGGTTTCCTGTGGATAAAATAAGCAGAAACATGGGTCAATAAAAATTGTCAGCAGAGAACAGTGTCACACATTTAATTTGAGCTCTGTCTGAACACAAAGCGGACATGACTCTGCATTAAGCGGTGAAACAAAGAACCCACTTTGAATACATTGATGCCAGCAGACAACATAAGCTGCTACAGGACGGTGCATTGACTTCAGGAAAGCCTGTTTCATTGTATCCTAAGCAATTCTTTCCTTTATGTCTTGTTTCTTTATTGATTCGCTCCTCAGGGTTTTGCTGGTCACAAAGTGAACACACAACAGTGTAAATTAAAATGATTTTATATTGTCTGAGGGTTAATGAATTAAATCTCCACTGCCACACAATGACTAAAACAAAAAAGTACAGAAACGGAGCTATTACGGATTCATCACAAGGAACCCCAAAACAACCGGCTTATAATTATATACTATAAAACATCTTACAATAAAACGTTAATCATGTAAGTCGTATTTATTAAGGGGGAACTGGGGAAAAAAAAACAACTTTTCCGAAGACCTCTCTATTTGTTTAGTCAGCAAACAAAATGCGTGGGTTCACGATGACTCGTGTTCTTGTAAAAGCAACCAAAAGAAACCACATGCACATCTCTTCTGTGTAATAAATGACCCTGAGGTCTGTGTTTGGAATCCCTGTGCTTTATATCACATGCCGGTTTTCTCACATTAAATCTGTTGATCAGCACATGACCGATTTAAGGTCTACAGCTCACCTCAGGTCGGTCAGGAGTTTACATGTAAACAGTTCATTACATGAGGTTATATTGCACAGGAAGTGGTATGATGACTACTGGCAAGAAGTGTAGGACAGATGTGAGGTATGTTGCATTAGGTTGAACTCCTGTCTCTACAACAGCATTAGCTGGGCAAATTTAGTACTAGTTTAGGTTTTACAATGGCTGTACCATGGCAACAATAGCAATAATAATAAAAAAAATGAATATAGAAATATGCAATAAAACCCAATTACAACATATCACCATGAAAAAATGTTCACACAAAAAACTGGACAATAAAGCTGCTGCCTTGTATTAGTCAAAGCAGAAAAAGAAATACAACGTTTCGTTACAAAGTTCATACTTGCAAAACTTGACATGATGGTGGCCTTTTCACCTCTTAAGAAATAAACATGGCTAAACTGACCAGCATTTCTATTTTCACATGAAAATCCATGTTCTTCTTTTCAATAAACATTTAATTGTCATTTCATTGACTATTAATGCATCCAACTAATTTATTTAGGTATTTCTTAGGGGTCTGGAGAGCAAGCACAGGTTTAAGATCTGAGGCAGGGATTTGACATACGGCGAGTTGTGCAAGGGAAAGGACAGAGAAGGCAGATTCAATAGGATACTTTTAACAAAGATATTTTGTTTAATTAAAGTTATGTATAGCATGATCATATTGCTTTAAATAAAAAAGCCTTAAACGAAGAAGAAGCTACATTTAGGAGATAGATACAGCTATGCCTCTTTCCTACATGCCATTAATACTGCCAGTGCATGTGACATTGAGTTGTTTTGATTTTCTTAATGCGTTTACTCTACTGATGATGTACCTGAACACGTTTCTTCAAGTCTACAATAGACTGAAAGAAGACTACTTAGCAGTAAGCATTAATTAGGGAAATCCCTGAACAGCTGACCATCACCATCACTGCCAGGATTTCCTTCCCTAAAGAGCAGCTCCAGATGTCAAACTTTCATGATATTGCAGATCCACGTTTAAGTTAACTTGCATGCCCCTTATGATGCCTCACCGCAATGGCATCATCTGCTCATGAGTTGTTTCAAGTTAGCCAACTGTAGCCAGGGTGAGCTAGCCTGATACCTAATGACAGAGGGTGGGAGTTAGAGGCTATTACAGTTTAAAACCTGAACAAAAACACCTTCTACGACCTTTACGTAACTTTGGTAGCAATTGTGCAATCAATACCAGCACAGCATATCAGACTGAAGGATTCAGCTGTACTATAGCTCCTCTTTAGCAAGGGAAAATGTCAAATAACCCGCTGCTAACGCTAGCCGCTACAAGACAAGGATGATACACTACACTAAACACAGGTCGCAGCTTAGTTGGAGCTGGATACAGCAGCGCTGAAGGCTAAATGGAGCGTTAAGTCTGAGCCGAGAATGAATGGCGAACAGCAGAGGACCAAAGTGCCAAAGCCTCCCGCTACACAGTATCTGTCAGTGACATCCACGACACACGGCACACATGAAAAAAAGAAAACACTCGTTTAAGCGAGTCCGGTCACCTGTAATTGTTGGTATTCTTTTTCGATTTCCTCCCATTCTGCCTGGAAAGTGGGTTTGGACATCGTGGTAGAACGGAATATGACGGGAAGTGGACACTTCCACAAGGTTCCACTCCGACTAGCTCGTCCTAAAGCGGACCCACTGCTCCCGACGATCGCGTCTTCGTGCAGCAGGGCGCATGCGCACAGCCAACTGTTAAATTACGCGTTGTGGCTGAACCGCTGCTGAACCCGCTCAAAGTCAACAAACGCCTTCCTCATTTTTATTCAAGTTGTTAAGATATTATAAATAACTGTCAGGTTTACTTACAATTCTATTTAATTCGGGTTTTTAATAAATCCGCTGTTCACCAACCACAGTGCACTTTACTGTTGCTATGATACAACAAACACAACTGGTTTATTGTTTATCGGAAGAAGTTAAGATAGCTTGAGTTTTTTTTAATATTTTCAGTAACTAAACAGCCTAAATTCTCAAGCGGGTTGAGTGTATATAAGTCATCCGCTTGGATACATTACAAAGGTAAGATTATACCTGGACGATGTTTTACAGTAATTTGTGTTTTTAAGAAAATGTGTCCCCAAATATCATGAATTGCCCATTTCCAGATTTCTTGGTGATTTTGTACAGAAAAAAGTTTACTTACAAAATATTCAGTTGTAACCAGATATGAGTTTACTTTTGGTTAATCATGCTATTTTTGGTAGAAAAAGAAAGAGCCATTTTAGCTTGAGTGTTAGTATTATGGTTTGGTCATTTTTGCTGCATGTTTATTAGAATATCATGCAACGACATAATTAATTTATTTATTATATTTTCTTGAATGAAATCTTACAAGAATTGCAAAGGAAAAATAACGGTTCAGCAAATCAAAGTTCTGACATTGGTTTCACTGTACAAAACTTAAAGGGATGGTTTGGATTTTTGAAGTCGGGTTCTGCAAAGTAATTATCATTAATAGTTCCCCCATTATTGTAGAAAAATGTAAAATCGCAGTGAGTTTGTAGAAAAGCGAATCAATCCTCAGACAATTAAAGGTTAACAATTACTCATATGTACCTGTTTTAGCTCATTTTAACATTTTAAAACAACTCAAATTGAAAATGTTTATGTCCATGAGATTAAGCAGCAAATTTGCAGATATATATTTACTTTTTCACATGAGAGTGTTATTAGGTTTATGGCTGTTTTCTCATCCGTAGATCTTCTGTGTTCCTGCACTAAGGTTACATATGTTTGAAGCTGCTGACCTTCATCAACTGTGATTTCTCTGTCCTTTCTACATTTGCATAGAGTGGGTTAAACTTTTGGATTTTGCATCAAGCTGTCATTGTTTCAAAGAACATGGTGTTTTCCTGTGTTTTTCAAGGTCTTGTAGTTGTTTTGCCATTATCCTGGCGGACTACTCAGGCAGATCAGCTACCCAGGTGGATTGGTATTTTTTGGTGTTGTAACATAGATGTTTGGCTGAGAAAACAGCAAAGAACTTAATAACAGTTCTTTCTGAAAATGTAGACTGTTAAGATCTGCTGGAGTTGTGTCCAAGGGATATAAACATATTCAGTCTGAGTTGTTTTAATTTTTTTTAAATAACATACAATGTAGGGTTTTTTGATTAGCTGTAAGCATTTCCCTTTAATATGACATATTTCTACTTAACAAAACCTTACTACAAACGTTTCCAATATCCCTTCAAGAAGTACATGTGAGAAAACCCACTGGCATCCCACAGTTTTGAAGCTATTCTGTGTAGAGTATAGGCTTCAAATTCCCTCAAAATGATGATCTTGCTGTTTCTTTGTACTAAAAAGCAAAAATATTGAGCCATTGGAAATCAATGGACAGTGAATGATCTTAAATGTTTAAAATGTTTTCTTTCTTCTCAGGCTTTTCACCACAATCCCTCCGAGTCATGCCATTTTTTAAGTCATTTAAGAAAAGTCTCCCAACTTCCGTACAGAAGGACCTTAAATCCCAGAGATGTGGACTGCGACACACAGTTTACTCTGTCAGTGGAAATGAATACACTGGAGAGTGGCTGGAGAATGAGAAGCATGGTCAGATAACACTTTTTATTAACCTCAACTAAACTCACAAGTTTGTTAATACCCAATATTTAACTAGATTCTTTGCAAGCTGAAATGTTTGATAACTAAAAATGTTGTTAAGGAAAGGGAATTCAGGTATGGAAGAAAGCTGGTGCCATTTATGATGGAGAGTGGAAATCTGGAAAACGTGATGGTTATGGCACCTACAGTGTGCAAATCCCAGGATCAAAGGAGTACACAAGGAAGTACAGTGGTGAATGGAAAAATGGAAAGAAGCATGTATGCATTATATATTATCTTCATCTTGGACTGTAAACACATACAGTATGCTCGGATTGTCATTTATTTTATCTTTTCAGGGATATGGGACATACTTCTACAACAGTTCAGCAGTCTATGAGGGGGAGTGGAAAGAGGACCAACGTAGTGGCTGGGGAAGGATGTACTATGAAAATGGAGACATCTATGAGGGAGAGTGGATGAAACATAAGAGTCATGGCCAAGGAATCATTAGATTTTGTAGGAGAATATTTCTTTTCATACTTTCAAATAAAAAAAGTTCAAGCTACAATATGTCTAACTGGGTTTATCCCAAATTTTCCTTTAGCCAATGGAAACTGGTATGAGGGCTCCTGGCGAGACGGGAAGAGGAACGGTGATGGAAAGTTCTATTATTCTGATAAAGGCCTGGTTTATGAAGGCTTTTGGGTGGATGGAGTAGCAAAATGTGGGACCCTTGAAGATGTTGGATGGGACAAAACACCAGCACCACCTAACTATCAATTTCCAAAGGTATAACACCATCACTATTACAGTCGTGCCTGTATTTAAACTGGTTCGCTTCCATATTCATTTTATGAGGCAAAAAAAATAAGTGCTGGGGAACAAAGGACATGTTGCTACCCTGAACCTTTATCCCCTAGAGAAAAATTACACTGAACCCTTAATCAGTTAATCAAATAGGAGCTCACACTGGGCCTAAAGCTTTGTCCTACAGCAGTAACTTCAACTATTTTCACAGTGCCCACGAATCCCTTCAAACTCTGAGGAGATGTATAAAAGTTAACATTTGTTTATTTTATACGTCTCAAAGATCCCTGCACATGCAGCAGTGACATGTCTTGTTTCTTTCAGACTTAAAACTTCTCAACAAAACCCTTTGGCCATTGTGATTGTTTTTATTTGCACCTTGGAAGATAAATGCTGTAAAACATTGAAACCTTATATTGACAAAATGCTCAGCACCTTCCCTCCACAAAGCTTTACCTGTAAGATTCAGGGTAGTATCAGACGTACATACCACACCAGGGCGGTTTTCTGAGGTAAGATTTTACCTGGGAAATGTGTTATACAAAAGGTCAAGAATGGACCCAGCAAATTGCACTGGCTCCTGGAAAATTTTGGAAACCTTCTTAAAATTCTTAAGTTCATTGACGAGAATTGATACGTATTTATGTTCTTTTTCCAAGCTAAACCTGGTGGACATGGAGTTGGTTTTACGGGAAGCTAAATCAGCTTACCAAGATCACCGTTGAAGAACATGAAGAGGAAAAATGGCAAGTTCATGCTTCATCCAGTTAACTGAAACCAATAAAACAACACCTTGTGTGCATCAAGTTCTTATAGTTTCTTTAAGGTTGCACTTATTTGATCTCTAGTTGAAATCAAAATTTAACATTAGTAATTTTCATTTCCTACCAGTGCAACTGTTTAATAAAGTCATAAAAGAACAACTATTACAATTGTCAGTTTTCTACCACTTCTTTCATAGTGGGTCGCAGGGAAGCTGGTGCCTATTACCAGTAGTCTACGAGCGGGAGGCGGGGTACACCCTGGACAGGTCATCAGTCGCAGGGCAATGCAGAGAGACACCGGACAAACACCCATGCACACACTCAGTCAAACCTAAGTGCAATGTAGAGAGACCAATTTACCTAATAGTCATGTTTTTGGACTGTGGGAGTACCCGGAGAGAACCCACGTATGCACAGGGAGAACATGCAAACTGTGCTACCAACTGCGCCACCGTGCAGCCGACTATTACAATTGTATACGATTTAATTTGCTTAACTTACCCTCAGAAGCTATAATGTTGTGTTCGATTAAATTTATCAAGCCCGTTTCAAAATCCACTAGTTGTTTCAGTCAGCCTCAAAAGGGTGGTCCTCATCTCTACCATCCTCAGCTCCTGATTGGATACCCTTACACTGATATCTGGATTCAACTCTAACACCATAACTAGTAACTCATTCAAAACACACCGATTAAACTGCTAAGAACAAATCACCAGACAAGTGTGAATAAACAACTGGTGCCTAAGGGTCTGTAGTGACTACAGGATAAAAGTTACATCCTGATCAGGATACGACTTTAGAATGTGTAATAAGATTACATTATAGAACCATAGCAAAAAAAAAAAAAAATCACACAAGTAATAGATTTGTTTAAATGGAGGTATCTTGATTAGAATGTTTTGATGAGCTGTAATTTTCATGGATAAAACTAATGATGGCGTGTGTTGGAGATCTAAACCTCGAATCCCACTTAGTTAAAAAGCGTTTAATAAATCAACAGACATCAGCACTCTAATACTGTAAGGTTGGTAGATAATTAGTCAACACATACAGAAAACAGTTGAAATACAGTGACAATAGATTCCTTTAAACACACGAAAAGTTAAAAGCCTGTGCTTCACAAACACAGCAGTGCAATTTTTAAGAAACATGTGCTAAGCTGAAAGATAAATAAATGCAGCAGGCAACAGAAATTAGTCCAAGGATGAGATGTCTGCCGTAATGCATAAAGAGGCATTAGTTAATTAGCCAATTACACCTTGAGAGGCTCTGATCTGTGCTTAACAGGACAGAAAATCTCATTGCTTTCCTTCCTATAAATTAATTTAGAGCTCACACCACTTTTGGTCTAAAAACACAACAACCGACAGCATGTACATGTACAACATGTAATTCCTTGATTTCCAGTTTACTTCAGAACTACAACCTCAACAAAGGAAGCTGCAGCATGTTTTTTCCTCTTATTTTATATTCTTTTGAGCAAAAATAAACAAAACATTAAACTCAGCAGGTCAAACATAAAAAAAAACCTTGATATGGGGTTTAGCCAGGAAATGTCGGATGTGCACATCTCTAATGAGTGGTAAAATTAGGCTACAATCCTATTAAGGTCTACATGCATTATGGTACATTCATGAGTTCACAGTAAGATCAAATGTGTCTTCTAAAAAAATATAAAACTCAAAAGTAAATTTCAAATGGCAAGAGATCTTCTTTCTTGTAAAATTGAAGTCCAAGATGTTGCCTTCTCAGGGAGTTCCAAAACAGATGCAAATGCATATTTGTCTATGGGAACTGTGAGCTTGGAGATTGTAAGATGGAAGATTCCCCCCTGTTGTCGAGCTCGTTTTGAAGCCTGGTGAGATTAGACAGCTCCTCGAGCTCCTGGAACTGTCTGTCAGTCTTGTGGCTGACCAACGAGCGATAAAAATGCACAGCAAAGACTATGAAGATTAACCCAAAGGGGACCATAATGGAGGTTGAGGTAATAGCAGCAGCCACACCAGAGGAGACTGTATTGTTGCTGGATTTGTCGGGCTTAATGGGCAAAAATTTGACCCAGCAGAGCAGAACCACCTCAGCGAGGAAGAGTAAAGTGCCAATGACAGTTGAAAAAGCCCACGCCAGCTCAATGTGTCTGTGCATCCGCTCATGTGGAGACTCCTTCACAGAGTTGAGGTTGTGGACGTTGCTGACGGCCTCTATGTTTGGCAGAATGCAGGTGCTGACCATCAGAGCAAACAGGTGAACAGCAACAAGCACAGTGGTGCAGGCACTGAAGGCGATCAGGAGAGCAGGTGGGTATGGATAACTGTTGTCCAGTTGCACTTCCACCATAGCAACCTAACAGCAAAGGAAAACCAAAAGTCGTACGATTAGTTAATCAACAGAGGGCTAGACATTATAATATAAAGTTTATTTTTACCATAGCAAACCCGGAAAGCAAAGCTGATGTCCGACTCGAAGCTTTAAGTTTGGCTCGACTCAGATACAGCTTCCTCCAGGACAGGGCTTGCAGTGAATGCTCGTTTAGACTCATGTTGCGCTAATTTTCAACACCGGCCGAGCAGCGCAACTGTTTGGAAATCTTGCGCCACAAGACAGAAAAGAGCGTCCAACTACGTCCCCTCAGAAAGCATTTAGGCTCGCCTGATGACTGGAAATGCGGAAGCTATTTTTTCCACCCACAGTCCTCGGCGTGTGTGATCCGCTTTGCACCTTAAATTACCCACAATTCTACGCGCGACGAAGGCAACATCCGCAAGTAAATAGTGACGGGAATTACGAATCTTTACCGGGATCCGAGTCTTTTGGCTCATTTCATTAAAAACTGTTTCCCTTTTCAGATCTAAAATTGCACGTAAAAATCGTAGTTAATTACGGTCGAAATTGTATTTATTTTAGTGGTTCAGTAAAAAAAAAACTCATTATAGGTTTATTACACACCATGATACATCTTACAGTTTATGTCTGTTATTTTTTAATGATTGTGGCTCACAGCAAAAGACACCCAAATTCAGCTTCACAGAAAATTAGAAGGTTCCATGAGACCAGTGATTCCAGGCTGGAGTCAGTGCTTTAACAGCCACCACACACAGATGTATCAAGGACATGGGCTACAACTGTTGTTTCTCCTGTGCTAAGCCATTCCTGAGTCATGGATGACTGAACTATTGCTCAGTTGTTCAAAGTGGTTCAAAGTTCTCTTTTAGCTGTGGCGCTTAGTTAGCGATGATTAGAGGAACCATCTGCTGTTGTTGGTCCAGGTTGTTTTCTCAAGTACAAAGTCAGCACAGCCATCTACCAGTGAATTTAACAGCACTTTTATGGAGATGGTGGTTTTATTTTCCAGTGGGACTCATCACCTGCTCTCACAGCCAGACATACCTTTACTTGGTTTAATGTCCATGATATCACTGTGCTTAAATGGCCAGAAAACTTGCTTGACCTATTGTCAAGACTAAGGTGAGAGACGAGACACGATACCAAACAATAAGGCAAAGCTGATTTTTCACTTCCTAACTTGAAGGATTAGGCCCAAAAGTCTATCTAATTGGCTATGTTTTTGGACAGATGTAAAGGGTAATGCAGATTTGATAAAAAAAAGAGCCACAAACAGTAAGTACAATATAAATGAAGGCTCTGAAAAAACTCAATGCATTATGCCTTTTTTGTTGACACCAGAGGCATGGCTACTTGGAAAATAATTTATTCTTTATTAAATAATGATTTACAACAAAATAGCAAAACAAAAGCTGACCATGACACGCTGTTCTATAGGTGACTAACTATATCTAAAGTGAATTTGATTGATTTTACAGAAAAGTCTGGATAGTGACTTATATGTGTCTAAACATGCAATTGTAAAACAAAAATTCAGTCCAAAGTTCTTAAAATTTTACCTTTTTGTATTCAATAACTGTACCATATGTTGGATGTGTAAAAAATTTGTGAAACATTTAATATTACATACAAGTGTCTAAAAACTAAATTTTAATTTATTTTTCCCACAAACAGCAACATCTCTGCCTTTTAATGTGATTGTATAATCCTAGTTTGTCGTTGCACTTCGCAGTGCTAGGTCAACATAGTCAGAGTGAGTCTTTAGCCACTGTAATCAATGCAGTAACATATTCTGTTTTGCAAATTAAATAGAAATACATTATCAAAAGGAAAAAACTGCCCTCAGACAAGAGTGAATTCCTAATGTTCCCAAAGAAGAGTTGGCACATATAGCCCAATTGGTCATGACAGACACAATTTTGAGTAGACTCTGGCCTGAAGTTGTGAAGTAAATAGTTAGCAACACACATCATATAATTATGCATACTTAATCATGTCTCTGTAAAGTGTGAAAAACTGGCAATGCTGCAAAAATAAAATCTGGGCCTCAGGAAGTCAGATCACATACATCATCTTCTTTTGTTTGGCACTGTAAGAGTTCTTCGGTATGGAAATGAGGTAACATTTAGCCAAAAATACACTAGTACGAACTTGCAAATTAAAAATCTTACACTTGTTGTTTCATAGGGGATTTGGGATATGTTAGATATAAGTAAAGTAACAACGGCCCGTGTTTAGGCTGAGAACTGCAAACCAAAATCCAAAGCGTAATCATTTTAGACTCATTATATTTTACTATTCGCAATGGTGAATTAGTTTAAATAATTCACAAATATTATTAGGAATACAAATGTAAAGTAGGTATATTTTTTGATAATATGACATAACCTTATTCGGAACAAAAACGTGTTAAGATCGCCATCTAATGTTCAAATGCTAAGGTGTTATTTTGGTGTATGCCACACTTTACTCATTTCTAAATATAAAAAAAAGGTAAACAAATCCTAAATTTCGTTGGCTTAAAGATGATTAATTAAATTACCCGCATCCTCACGTCTCTGAAAACAAAATCTGCTTTAATGCTTCGTAAACCGATGTTATGTAATGAAGGCGTCTGGTTTGTAAAAACAGTTGAGAAGCAGCGGAGTGACATGCAATGACGTTGTCCAACAATGTTTTGGTTCCTGACCATGACGTAATACACAAAAACATGGTTCCCTTGTTTTGAAGCGTAAAGCGTGCTAAGTGCCCCCTAACTTCACTACGCATGAGGATGCTTCCCCAAAACTGAGAGGCTGGAAGACGACCTGAAGAGACGATGGCCCAGTCCGCGGAGACGTGTGCTGAAACTGGACGGAGGCTGGTGGGTAGCATCCGCCGCGTTAACGTTAGCTTGTGAGAAGGGAGACTGGGTTGGGTTAGCTTAGCTAACGTTTGCAACTGAAAACATTGGAGGGTATTTGTCATGTCATGGAAGCTGTTTAAAGTTTGAGGACAGCAATGAAAAGAACGGCGAATGCCGAATTTTAAGGACCACAACTTAGTTTATATGTGTATTATTCAACAAGCCTTTGGAAATTACAATGAGACGAATTATTAAAGACGAGTGATAAACTAGAAACAATTGCAGTTATCACCGCCTTCGACGAGCGTCATTTAACGGTCGAGGCGCAAAAATTGTGCTGCTATGGTAACCGAAGTGGCGCTGTACAAACTGAAATATCCCTGCGCTAATTTTAAAGTTAGACTAAATGAAGGTTTCAGCCATTCTTTAGTGACCATATGTGGAGAAGATTGTGCCATTTTAGGGATAGCTAGTGGGCTTTTCACGTGTGTCTGTTTTTTTTTGTTTTTTGTGTCATATAAATAATGACATTTTTTCAATGGCAGCGCTCCATCTGCCGGAGGATGTACGACGAGAACGAGGATCTATCTGACGTGGAGGAAATCGCAAACATCAGAGGTTTCAGCGTGGAGGAAAAGCTTGCCAGTGACTGCTACAACTCAGATTTTGTCCAGTTAATGAAGGGCAGAGGTAAAAGCACGTCATGTCACAGCAGTGTTACTCATTTATTAGTATTATTTATTTGTTAATGATAAATGCTGACTAACAATATCCTGTCTTCCAGACTTCTCTTATGAATACGTGCAAAGGGAGGCCCTCAGGATACCACTTATTTTTAAAGAGAAAGATGAATTAGGGATCAGGTGAGAAGTCTTCTGCACAATGCTGCTTTAATTTATAAATGAAATTCATTTAACTTTTTCTTAAAGTATTTCATTAGACGAAAAATTAACTGGACTAAAATAAACTTGTAGGAATTATTTTGGAGATGTTCAAAGTCGTATAACATACCTCTTTAGATTTAAACTATATAAACAGACTAGACTAGACTAGACTGAGACACGTTCATTAACATTTCTTTTAACATCGCAGATCCTTTTAAAGCAGCTACAATGTATTATGCATATACTTTCATTTGTAGTCAAACAGATCTTTCCTGCCAAAATAGCACAAATACAAACTACATTTTTGACATTCAGGAAGTATAATGCACCCTTATTTATGCAAGTGATAGTCGAAAAGCTTGTATTTTCATTGTGGATAAGAAAGAAATGGAATACACAAATTTTAGTTTTAGCTATAGCGAAGCATAGCATGGCAGTGTGGTTGGTCAAACCAACCAGGCGATCCATGACATCTTGGCTGCATCATTGAGTTTTTTTGGTACATACTG
Organism: Crenichthys baileyi; assembly: GCA_036173005.1. NCBI lineage: Eukaryota > Metazoa > Chordata > Actinopteri > Cyprinodontiformes > Goodeidae > Crenichthys > Crenichthys baileyi. Next base: position 349,885 of record JAHHUM010002392.1, read on the forward strand.
ATGCTTTTTCACCAGCTTGATGACAGGATTGCTGGGGTATAGAATAGAAAATTTGCTTCCAGATGCTGACAAATTATGTCTCATTGTCAGACATGTTTCCCTGATAAAAAACATCTTTCGGTTATTGATTTTTTTTTTTTTTTCTGCAGCATGCCTGATCCAGAGTTCACAGTCAGTGAAATAAAAGGATTAGTTGGTAAGCAGAATGCTACGAATCCTAACAAATTCATGCAGTATTTACAGATATCACCTTTTATAACATGTCTGTTAACAATACAAAGACAACTATCCACTTGTAAAAGTATTCAAGAGTATAAACTACTTGAACACATTGAAATAACCAATAAGTTTTTGGTCATTTAAAATACCCTTTTTTTGCTAGATTTAAAAAAGGAATTGCTGCAGCTCTGTTTGGACTTCAGTAAGAAATGGACAAACAAATCAGATTACCTGATGAGAAATTGTGTAGGACAATAGTGTGATATATATATATATACTATATATATATATATATATATATATATATATATATACTAATATATATATATATAATATATATATATATGTAGCCGTAATATAGTATGTATTATATATTATATACTGTTATAATGTATATATATAATATATATATCATATATTTATATGTATTGTATGTAATATTATCTATATATGGATATCATACTAATATATATAATATATATATACTTATATAGACTATATCATACTGTATATATATATATATATCTATATATCATACTGTATATATATAATATATATATATATATAGATATATACATACAAAGTATTGATGTATATATATATATATATATATTATATGTATATATATTAGATATACGTATTTATAATATATATTACTGTCTATATATACATATTATATATATATATATATATATATATTTTATATATTATATATACTGCTATATATCAGATATATATATATTAATATACTGTATATATATATATATTTATTTCTATATATTATACTTATTGCTTTGTTTTTCCCCTTAATTATATATATACTATTACATACACAGTTTATATGTAGTATATATATTATATATATATATATATATACATACACAGTATAGTATGTAATCATTATAATTATATATATATATACTATATATATATATATATATATATATATATATACATAGACTTATGACTGTGTATGTATATATATACACACATACATATATGTGTATGGAAATATATATATATATATTATACATAGATAACTGTGTATGTATTGTATATATTATATATATATATATTATATATATATATATACATACACAGTATCTGTATGTATAACTATATATATATATATATATATATATACATACACAGTATATGTATGTCATATATATATATAATATATATATATACATACATTCAGACGGTGGATTGTTACTATATAGTTTAGTATATATACGTATATATATATTGATATTATACTGGGGTGTTTTAAATGTATATAGATATATATATCTATATAGATATATATATACCCTCTATATTCTTTATACATAGATCTACTGTGTAATGGATGTATATATAAACACATATACTGTGTAGTATATATATATATACATACATTATACTGTGTATGTATATATATTATACATACATATATAATTAATATGATTATATATATATAATAGATATAATATATATCTATTATATATTTAATACATATCTATATATATATAATATATATACATACATATATATGTAATATTATATATCATATATATATATTATATAGAGGTAATGTATATGATACTATAATATATATATATATTATATATACATATATATATATATACCATATATACTATATTTTTTTTTAATTAATTAATTAATTGATTTTTTTTTTTACAGTTTTGGTGTTATTTGTTTTCTCCTTCCAAGATTCTATGTCACTATACCATCTTTTGTTTTTTGGCTATTGCCTTTTAGTTTCTAGCTTTACCTACAAGTATTTAGGATGTTCATTATAATTTAATTTTGAGTAAATCAGCCCCATCTTGTGGGCAACACTATGAATGACACTTTGAGGAGCCCCTACCATCGTTCATAACAGAGCAGATGTACAGAACCCTCAACATTTGCTTACGCCCCTGGTAAAGATGTATAGAAGCTTTAATTAGTTCATCTTTTATTGCAGTAGCATAATCTCACTCTGATAAAATGGTTGTAGTTTTCTAACAGCGAGCCTTGGAGAGTTTGCCTGTTTTATCCATCGTTCCCAATGATGTGTGGTAGAAAGGGTCCTGGTGCAGTTTTATTTGATACAGTTACAGTTGTTTTTTTAACTTTTTAATTATTGATTAGACTTTAGATAGATACAAGGAAGTTAAGAATAGCAGCTACTGTATGTTCTGAGTTATTAAGATCAAGACATTTCTGCCTGTTTTTTGCCATGTTTTCTTCTCTTTCCCATTTTGATGAGTGGCTCATGGAAATAACTCTTTTTGTCACGTTATATTTATATCCTCCAAAAAATCTGGATTTATACCCCCGAAAGTCATGGATTGCTTATTAAAAATTCTTAGATGCTACAATCAACTTATAAAGATAAAACATAAATTTATAAGGCATATACATTTTCTAGGAATTCCTTGAGGTGTCAGTTATTGCTGTACATGTTGTTAAAAGTAATTGCTACTTAATGTGGGATTTCCCCCCCCCCCCGCTGAGTAAATATATTTAGGCTACAGGTTGCATTATTCTGAAATTTAAATGGTGAGGATAAACTACTGCAATTAAAGCGGTAGAAATGGTGATTTTACTGCATTCTGTTTCAAAATTGCAGCTTTGTGGTGGACGTTTAATAATCTAAATAAGAAAACTGTAATAAATATTTGCCCAAAATATGAGAAAATTACATAATATATCATTGACCTTAGTGATATGATTTTCTTTGTAATACCACAACTTGGAGCATTTGTAATAAATACAATAATCACTTGATTTGAGCTGTTTGGTTTTTTTGCAGGTAGTCGCAGGTCTGTGGACGTCATGGATGTGAGCACTCAAAAAGGCTCTGAAATGAGCATGGCTCAGTTTGTCCGTTATTATGAGACACCAGAGGAAGAGCGCGACAAACTCTTCAATGTCATCAGCTTAGAGTTCAGCCACACTAAGCTGGAGCATCTCATCAAGCGGCCCACAGTGGTAATGTAACTTGGCACGCGCACTGTGACGTTGTGAAAGGTTCACAAATCTAATAGCACAATTAGAGAGGATGACTGAGAACCTGCTGCTGAGACATAAACGTCCAGTTCGAATTGTTTTTACAGGTGGATCAAGTTGACTGGGTGGACAACATGTGGCCTCCTGATCTGAAGCATAGCCAAACAGAAGCCACCAACATTATTTCAGAGATGAAGTACCCCAAAGTGCAAAGGTAACACTTATTTGTCGAATCATTTTTAGGAGTCACTCCTTTTTGATTTATTAGGTTTTGTAAGAAAGAAAATATTCTCAGGAACATTTAAGAAAATTAGATAAGTTTAAAATAAGTAATGTTTGACAAAACAATCATTATATTATATTATATTATATTATATTATATTATATTATATTATATTATATTATATTATATTATATTATATTATATTATATTATATTATATTATATTAATCTTTTTTTAACCACCCACAACAGATTAGGAATACGTGATTATTTATAACTGCAGGCTGGCAAAGACAAGGCCTTTGTCAGGGATCTGGGTAAAAAGATCCTTTAAAAGAAGACCTGACTTAATGATTAAAGTCCAACCGTTCTGGGGTTTTTCGTAAAATCACCATTGCCACCCTTTTTAGCAACTGTACACCCTTATGTGAAAAAATGTATGCATTTTTATCGTGTAACTTTTTCCACAGAGAATGTGTAAAATAGGAAAGAAGAGAGAACTTGAGAATTTGTTTTGTGGATATTTTTTGTTTAGAAATGTTGATGACAAATGCAAAGATATGCAGTGGAAGTAAAGTTGTTCTTACTGTATTTGCGAATTGTCACCTTATGTCTCAGTCGAATCATCCTTTCAACGTTGTAAAAAATCTTTTCTTTTCCTGTTTATTCTACAGTAGATCTCATTTTATAGTGACTCTCATCAAGCTAAATCAGGAAATACTTTCTCCCTCAGGGTGATCATTTTCCCTTCAGTTATAAACTCTTTCCTGCACTGTTGTCCCCTTGTTTCTTATGGTGGGGTTGTGTTTTTTTGTAAGAGTAACTGATATCGCTGCCATGTTCTAAATGGTTTAGATGTTTAATTTATTTATCTTTTTGTAGAACTTGGATGATTTTAAATTATTTGATTTGTTTTCCAGGTACTGTTTGATGAGTGTAAAGGGCTGCTACACAGACTTTCACATTGATTTCGGAGGGACTTCAGTTTGGTACCATGTATTCAAGGGACAGAAAGTACGTTTGTTTAGTTTTCTTTTTATACCTAAGCTATATTGTTCCTATACTTAAACCAAGATTTTGCTTTGTATGATTTAACGCTTGATAGTCCCAGTAGTCCATGTTAGCCCAGTCCATTGCAGTAAAAGCTCCCAGTAAAAACATTTCTTTCTTTCAGGTGTTCTGGCTTGTACCTCCAACCCCACATAACCTTGCGCTGTATGAGGACTGGGTCCTTTCAGGCAAGCAGAGTGACATCTTCCTGGGAGACCGGGCTGATGGATGCCAGAGAGTGGAGCTGAAACAAGGATACACTTTCTTCATCCCGTCTGGTGAGCTGACCTAGTTGTTTTTAAGTAGGCATCAGGAACAGATTAGTTACCAGTTTAATTATGAGGGGCACAAAGCCTTTTTGGTTGTTGTGCAGTATATGCTGGGTTCCAATGCAGCCTGTAAAAGTCGGGAATTTAATTTGAGTGTTTTTCAGTTTTCTGGGTCTGGATAAGTATGGAAAAAGACAACAGAACATGGAAAGATATTTGTATTTTCAGACTTTGTTCCCAGTCCTAGTGTGCCATCCATCCATCCATCCATCCATCCATCCATCCATCCATTTTCTTATAGCCCTCCTGTTTGCACCTTGCATATTTAAAGCCTGAACACTATAAAATGGTAAACATATGTATTTATTGTTTATAAACTGGCAAAATAGAGGGAGATATTTGTAGATAATCGGAGTTTGGAAAAGTATGGAATTTGTGAATAAAGAAATTGTAACAATCCTGTCTATTCAATCATGAGTTTGGACAAATGCAGCCTTCCTTATTGTTTTTATTGCTTTTTGCAACTTAAGGTTGGATCCATGCCGTTTACACTCCTGTGGACACACTAGTGTTTGGAGGCAACATTCTGCACAGCTTCAACATCCCTATGCAGTTTGTCATCCATGAGATAGAAAACAGGACAAAGGTAGGTCTTCTGGCTGGAATGCATGAAAAAATACTGACCTGCACAAAAAAACCCTGCAAGGAATAGCTTCATCTCAGTGAAAAGTGTTTTGAGTTAACTGTGTAACAGAACTGATGTGTTTTTGCCTTAATAATTAGCTTCTTAACAAGACATTTAAACACAATAATTTTTAACATTACAGAAAAGAAATCACATTAAAGCAACTTTTAAGACTGTTGTATTGACTTTTAGTCAAATTCCCAAAGAGCTGTACTTTCTGAAATGATCTAAGTACCGTCTGCTTCAGCACATTGATACTAACAGTTGTTTGTTAGACCTTCTATTGTTTTGTCTTATTTGTATATATGATCATGTATAAAAACTAAAATTTGTACCTGACTTCTATGATCTCCTTTCCACATAAATGTCATTTATGAAATTAGATGTGTATAAAATGTTAGCAATGCATAGCAAGTCTGAGTTTATGCAATAAGAAATTCGTTTTTCCTCTCATCAGGTTCATTCCAAATTCCGCTTCCCATTTTACTATGAAATGTGCTGGTACGTCCTGGAGCGATACCTGCACTGTCTGACCAAACGGTCCTACCTTAGTCAGGAGATCCAGAAAGGATCTGCCGGTGAGTGCTGTTAATTACTACTGCAGAACAATTGGATGTATTAAATACAAAAACATATAATTCAGTGGTGTACAAATTGTTAAAAGCATGGATGTCATATAATATAGTGAGAGCTAGAATTTTACTGTCCGCCCGTAACAAAATGTAAACATGTTGAATTTGCTACACTATCCTGGGACTTTACCTGGAACCCTGTGCTTTGGTCAAACGGTAGTAAGATTGAGCCTTTCTGCAACAAAAACCCCTGGCAGCCTGTCATGAAACAGGGGGAATATGTGGAAAACTACCTCATGCCCATGGTAAGGACGGAGGAGGATCTGTGATGCTGTGGGCTTGTTTCTCTTCTTTTTGTTGTCTCTTCTTTCTCTATCTTTGGTCTGAAATGATTCTTCTACAATGAAAGTCAATTTTATTCATAAGGATTTTTTTAACATCTTTCACTGCTGGGTTAGTAAATGTGGAGGGGCGGTGTATTATTCTGTGATTTCCACAACATAAACTATGTCTGCCCGTGTAGTCTGGATTTACAAATCAATTAGATTATCAAATACAATATTTTCATTTCCATTTTATTTTAAAGCAACTTAATTCATTCACACAGTTTTTCTCTAATTTTAGGAGCCTTTCATTATATCTAACCATGTAGCATTTAGTATCGCAAACAACTGTTCAAAGTGAAATAATTGTTGGCCGAAGTTGCATTTTACATGCTAATTTAATATTTAACCAGTTCAGCAGTCTTACGACAGCAGGCGCCCACGCCGGACACAATTGACATAGACTTTAAAATACTTCTGTTAGTCTATAAATCACTGAATAACTTAGGACCAAAATACATTACACTTCTTGTCAGTGTATCAACCACCCAGACCTCTCAGGTCTTCTGGCTCAAATCTACTCTGCATACCCAGAACCAGAACCAAACATGGAGAAACAGCTTTTAGTTCTTATGCTCCAGTAATCTGGAATAAACTCCCAGAAAACTGTAAAAGCGCCAAGATCCTAAGTTGCTTTAAATCAAGATTAAAAACGTATTTGTTTAGAGTGGCCTTTGACTGTGTTATCTAAACATTATTAAAGTTTTCAGTCCAATTTTCCTTTCATTTTCTTATCCATCATTCTAATCTTTTTATTTTTTTAAATTACCTCTGTTCTTTGATTTTCTGTATCATTGTAATGTTTTTCCTTATGTACAGCGCCTTGAGTGCCTTGTTGCTGAAAAGCGCTATATAAATAAACTTGACTTGACTTGACTTAAAATACATTTAAATTGTCCCGGAGCAATCAACCTGGATTTTCACCTTGGAACTTATCCATGGATGCCATTTATGTCTCTCTCTTGTTGTTGAACCTTGACCTAAAGCAAGTGAGGTCTGCAGTACTTTAGATGTTGTTCTGGGTTCTTTTGTCACCCCCTGGACGAGCAAGGTTCCCCACTGTTGTATGTTTCTATATTTGGGGATAATGGCTCACTGTGGTTTGCTGGAGTCCCAACGCCTTAGAAATACGTTCCAAACTGATGGATGTCAGTGACTTTGTTTCTCATCTGTTCTTGAAGTGATTGATATTGAAATGTGAGATGTTGCTTTGTGAGATCTTTCAGCCTAATTCATGTTGTCAGACAAGTTCTTTTTAAAGGAGTTCTTGATTCTACAGGTCTGGAGGTAATTGGGCTGATGTTTGGCCAATTAAATCCAGCAAAAAAAAAAGTTAATCAGTTAATTGATGATTTAACAAGGAGAGGGTTTTAATTGTTTATACCTAGGACCAAGTGGGTTGGGATTGTTTTTTTCCCTTAATAAATGTGATCAACTATTTTAACCCATCATCTTTACTTTATCATTGTCTGCTACTAAAATTTGTTTGATGATCTAAAAGATTTAGTTTGGTAAGGCCTTTGTAAAGTGAAGTAAAATCAAAAGCTGACTCATTTTAGGTGAAAGGTTTTAGGCATTCACAACCATGTTATTACTTTTTTTCACTTTTAGACTATGACACAAAGACAGAAAGCCCTGGTTCGGACTCCAGGAGTCAAGACATAAATGAGGACTTCTGTGGACCTCAAGTCAGGGACGGCCACGGAGAAAAAGCTGAAAGACCCGTTGGAGATGGTACCTGCTCACCTGACGACGTCAAGGCCCCCCTGCTTAAAGCGGTTTTATCTGTTGACTCTGAGGACAGCTGTAATCCTAGCTCCACCTCTCTAGATTTCCTCAAAACCCCCTCAGATTCTCCAGGCTCCGAGTCTCAGAGCAAGTGGACTCACTTGACTCAGCATGAGCTGATTGGGCTCAGGACACTGGTGGAGAAGTTGGAGTCACTCCCTGAAAATAAAAAATGTGTTCCGGTGGGAATAGAGAGCCCTCAGGCCCTCCTGGATGACATGAAGGTAACAAATGTAAAAAAACAAAAAAACATCACATAAATAATTATAGACCCAATGGGGTAGACATGATTCAGTTTTGTTTGACAGTTTGATTTCCTCATTGGCTGTTTAGATTTTCCTGAAGGAACATGCTGATGATGACCCAAAGTTAGCAATCACCGGGGTTCCTGTTGTGTTATGGCCTAAGAAAGTGTTAAAGGTAAGAAAAAGAAACCACATTTTGTAATAATGGTTGATCTTGTGTGATGTGCTGATTGCTACTATATCCCAGACTATGAAATGGTGGCGCTCCTTTTGCAACCATTGTTGCTGCATATGGTGGGCAATGGGAGTGCTTTCATTGAGCAATGGAAGGGATTACTGGGTCTACATTTTCTTTTATATTGTGTTGAGCCTCTTTTACAGATAAATAAGCTGTGGGAGCATGAACATTACAAAGTGTGAGTCAGTTTGGGATGCTTTGGGAAATGTTTAGCTGAGAGATCTTTAAGTTCTTGTGTTTGTTTTCATGTTACTAATTAAAAGTACAACATTATTATTATCAAATACAATCCTTCATTATAGTTGCATCATTTTTAGCCTCTTTCAGCTTGATTTTAAAGACTGGCTTAAGGGAGGTAAAGATTGGATACTGATGGAGGGTTTTGTTTTGCTTACATTTAAATAATTTAGTCTTTAAGGTTTGTGGCTGATGCCATGGGCTCCATTTGTAGTTTTTAAGGTAACCCAACGATAAAAATGATTAATTAAATATGTGGTTATAGTCTTGTGGCTGGTTGGCAAATGTAAAGAAATTATCTTAGTATTTCTAGTCATTCTTAGGTTTTATTCCACAGCGTAGGACAGTTATGAGCTGATATGAGTCATATAAATGTTGCAAAGAGCTTAACAGGCTTCCAAACCCTGGCAGAAACAGCTCTATATTTTCTGTACAAATTGCAGAATGTACTGTTTCCGTTTATAGTAAAAAAGCCCCCCAAAAAACAAAAGGTATGGCGCCGGCTCTTGGGTTTTAAAATTCAGACCAATTTATTCTGTCTTTACAAGCCTTTAAATGATTTAAATCTATCTGCATTTGTACAAAAAAAAACGAAACAGAAAGTAAGCGGTCAAAATGGAAAAGCTGCGGGTGAAATTTGTAGGACACCCTTACTGCTTTTGTAGGATTTAGATAGAGCCGCAGTATGGTGCTACTAATTAAATGCACTTTATTAAGCAATTACCAGTAAGTGGGGCCAATTCTCTAAAAAAATAAGTTTAAAAAATTGTTGCTTTTCTGAGGCATACAGGTGTGTGTTAACACCATTTCACGAAGAAAGGACCTCTGCAATGTCCTTATAGGAGTAATTGTTACTGCTCATCAATTTGGGAAGCGCTATAAGGGAATGTCAGACTGTGCAAAAAATCCAAGGGCTAAACCTTAGTTTGTTTGTTTAGGTTTAGGTTCATGACAGAACAAAAGTATGGCTTGTTGAGAAGGTTTGCCTGTAGAACAAAAATTATATTATTATTATTATTTCGCAGCATGATTTAGGATTTAGCTCTCTGAAGTTGCTTTTGAATAAGGCTCAAGTCTGGAACAATATCTTATAGACTTATTAGACCAAAGTAGAGATGTTTGCCAGTTTGTACTGCACAATATCAGGAAAATATTAAATTGCAACACTACTACTTAGAATTGCGATGACAATATGGCTTACAGTTACATTTTTCTTAGTTTTCGTTGTTTACCATTAAACAGTATCCTAACCACTCTGTGAGATTTAGCGTCTCACCAGCTAAAGATATACATCAGGTGTAGGCATTAACTGAGTGGAAGGTATTATTTATGCATGTCCAGGTATGTGTCATATGAATGTTTGGTAATAAAGTTTCTGCTGGTGTCATCAAGCCTCTGGATTCCCCCCCCCCGTCCATCCCTTGAAAGGCCGTCTGCTGGTCCCGGGGCCTCTTTGTGTTTGCCATTTGTAATGAGATGCCATCTGGCTCTATTGGTTGTGCAAAACCCTGCTCTTCTCTCCTTATGATGCTCAGAATGAATATGACAACACTTTTGCTGCTGCGTCTTTGCTTATTGGATAGAGGCGTACGCCCCCCAGTGCATATTCTGATGCTCAGGCGCCTCCCATTGGCTCTGCGCTTTTCCGCAACACCCCTTGCTTCCAAGGAGCAGATCCATATTAATGAGGGAGATTTGTGTGTGTGTGTGTGTGTGTGCTTCCTACATCTGCTTGTGGTATTGTGAAGCGTTGGAGCAGGAGGGCGGGCTGTAGGCCTGACAGCAGTAGCAGTAGCAGGAGTAAAAGGAGGAGGAGGAGGAGGAGACTGCAGCCATGTCAGTTTGCTATGAGCTGGACGGCATCTGAAAACAAGCTATGGCCATGTCGCTGAGCGCCGATGATGAGGACTACGACTCAGACTCTGAGCAGGTTAGGACACTGACGCCCTGCAGGCAGGCAGGCAGGCAGGCACACTGATGCAACTAGAGGAATGTTTGGTGTTTACGCTGAGTGGAACATCACAGAGCAGAGAGGAAATTGAGCTTCTTTGAGACAAAAGCATTGATTCAGTCTACCCTCGGTGATTTTACCCTTCTTCATAGTTTTCCTGTTTGTGTGTTTATCACAGAGGAGGTGGCTGGGAAGATCCAGGGTTTTTACAGTTAACATCTTCTGGTGGTTGTTTTACGATGCAGATTAATTTCAGATTTAGTGACACGATTGTAAAAATATATGCATTCAATTTTTACACTAGTTTATATTGCTATAAAGGCTAGCTGCATCCGCGACAGAACTTGCTTGCAAATTAGTTTTGTTGATGTAAATATTTTCCTACTCCACTGCTCACCTCAGCGGCACACACCCCCCAATTAAAATCTGTGACTGCATTTGAATGAAACAAAACAACGAGTGCTAAAGAACGAGTCCATCTTGTTCTGCTGTCAAATAGAACAAATCACATGATTGTTTTCAAATTTGGTTACAGACATTTAAACACACACGTTCTTTACGTCAGGTAGCCTTAAAGCCAAAAACCCGTCCAGATGGTGAGCTTTCTGGCTCTGAAACCTAAACTTTAAGAACAATCTGAGTAACTCGTGTTTAATTTATTGTGATCATCTTCAGGTTTTCAATGTTGTCTTGGCAGCATCTTATCTTTTGGCACATTTTTACCATTTATTCCAAATGAAATAGAAACTGTTAGTATTTATCAGAATGATTAAAGGTTAGAAATGTGTTTTTTTTTATTATTTGAACCTACTGCTGCTATCAGATGTATGAAATTTTTATTTTTCCCTTTATTTATTTTTTTAAATAATCC
>JAHHUM010002393.1:0-92429 GCA_036173005.1 Crenichthys baileyi
GGGTTTTTGGTCCGCATTGCCGGCACTAAAGTCGGACCTGTTCCCGGTGCATGTTGGATCCGGGCAGGGCTGCCCTTTGTCCTGTTAAAAATTTATGGACGGGATTTCAAAGGCAGCCAAGGGTCGGGGGGGGTCTGGTTTGGGGACCAGCGGATTTTCGTCTCTTCTTTTTGCAGATGACATGGTCCTCTGGCCCCCTCTACCAAAGACTTACAGCATGCGCTGGGCGTTCGCAGCCGAGTGTGAAGCGCTTGTAATAAAAGATCAGCTCCTTCAAGTCAGAGGCCATGGTACTCAAACCGGAAAAGGTGGCTTGTCCTCTTAGGTTTGGAGGGGAAGTTCCTGCCTCAAGTGGAGGATTCAAGATCTTGGGGTTTTGTTCACGAGTGACGGAGGAAGGGAAAGCGGGGAATCGACAGACGGATCGGTGCGGCTGCGCAGTAATGGGGGCCTGTGCCGGTCCGTTGTGGTGAAGATGGAGAGTTTGGAGCCGAAAAGCGAAGCTCCGATTTAACCGGTCAGTCTACGTTCCTACCCTCACCTATGGCCATGAACTTTGGGCATACCGAAAGAATGAGATCCCGGATACAAGCGGCTGAAATGACTTCCTTAGTGGTGCCGGGCACTCCTTAGGATGGGGTGAGGAGCTCGCCTTTGGGGAGGGGCTCGGAGTAAAAGCCGCTGGCTCCTCCACGTCGAGAGGAGCCAGTTGAGATGGCTCGGGTTTTTTATACCGGATCCTCCTGGACGCCTTCCTGGGACGTGTTCCAAAGGCACGTCCCACCGGGAGGAGGCCCGGGGACGGCCCAGGACACGCTGGAGGGACTATGTCTCTCAGCTGGCCTTGGGAACGCCTTGGGCCCCCCCGGAGGAGCTGGAGGAGGTGTCTGGGGAGAGGGACGTCTGGGTGTCTCTGCGGGAGTCTGCTGCCCCCCGCGACCCGGTTTTCCAGATAAGCGGAAGTCGACGAGTACGAGTACGAGTATATATATAATATATATATATATATATATATATTATATATATATATACATATATCTCGATATAGATATATATATTCTTTGTTTACAGCATTTTTCACACCTTCTATATATATCTCTATACATAAATATATATAGAGATGTATATACAGTACTGTGCAAAAGTTTAGAAAGGTGTGAAAAAAATGCTGTAAACAAATAATGCTTTCAGAAATGGTAGCGTCAATCATTTATTTTCATCAATCAACAAAATGCAGTGAATGAACAAAAGACAAATCTAAATCAAATCAATATTTGGTGTGACCAACCTTTGCCTTCAAAACAGCATAAATTCTTCTAAGTACACTTGCACACAGTTTTTGAAGGAACTCGGCTGGTAGGTTGTTCCAAACATCTTGGGTAACTAACCATAGATGTTCTGTGGATGTCTCACATCATTCTGTCTCTTCATGTAATCCCAGACACACTCCATGATGTTGTGATCGGGGCTATGTAGGGGCCATATCATCACTTCCAGTACTTCTTGTTCTTTACGCTGAGGATAGTTCTTAATAACTTTGGCTGTATGTTTGGGTTCGCTTACTTAGCATTTTGTAAATTGAGAAAAAACAAAACAATCGTCTATATTTCTGAAAGCATTATTTGTTTACAGCATTTTTACACACCTGCCTAAAACTTTTGCACAGTACTGTCTGTCTATCTATCTATCTATCTATCTATCTATCTATCTATCTATCTATCTATCTATCTATCTATCTATCTATCTATCTATCTATCTATCTATCTATCTATCTATCTATCTATCTATCTATCTATCTATCTATCTATCTATCCATCCATCCATCCATCCATCCATCCATCCATCCATCCATCCATCCATCCATCCATCTATCTATGCTCTTCTTGGCGTTTCCAGGTTAGTAATCTCAAAACTATATATATATATTATATATATATATATATATTATATATATATATATATAATATATATATATATATATAATATATGTATGTATTGTATGTATGTATGTATGTATGTATGTATGTATGTATGTGTTGTGTGTGTGTGTGTGAGAGAGAGTGTGTGTGTGCTTTGAACCTCCACAAAGGCCCTTTATTCATTAATATCAGACAGAGCTTAAGTATTCTAACAATGCTGCTGGGATTTCAATTCCCTCCAGCTGGTTTCCCTCTTGTAATACACGACCTGGTGGCTGAATGTTTCTAAGATTCAAGATAACATCGTCAATGTACTCTTTGTCATGTGCTTCAAACATGTTGTGCAGGAACTCCCCTCCAACCCGAGGGGAGTTCCTACCTCAAGTGGAGAAGTTCAAGTATCTCGGGGTCTTGTTCACGAGTGAGGGAAGAATGGAGCAGGAGATCGACAGATGGATTGGTGTGGCTGCCGCAGTAATGGGGCACTGTGTCGGTCCGTTGTAGTGAAGAGAGAGCTGAGCCGAAAAGCGAAGCTCTCGATTTACCGGTCGGTCTACGTTCCTACCCTCACCTATGGCCATGAACTTTGGGTCATGACCGAAAGAACGAGATCCCGGATACAAGCTGCTGAAATTAGCTTCCTCTGTAGGATGGCCGGGCACTCCCTTAGAGATAGGGTGCGGAGCTCGGCCATCCAGGAGGGGCTCGGAGTAGAGCCGCTGCTCCTCCACATCGAGAGGAGCCAGTTAAGGTGGTTCGGGCATCTATATCGGATGCCTCCTGGACACCTTCCTCAGGAGGTGTTCCAGGCACGTCCCACCGGGAGGAGGCCCAGGACACGGCCCAGGACACGTTGGAGGGACTATGTCTCTCGGCTGGCCTGGGAACGCCTTGGGCTCCCCCTGGAGGAGCTGGAGGAGGTGTCTGGGGAGAGGGACGTCTGGGCGGCTCTGCTGAGTCTGCTGACCCCGCGACCCGGTCCCGGATAAAGCGAAAGACAACGACGAGTATTAGCAGGTAGATAGGATTTAAAGAACGTTTGTGGATGACAGGACAATTGCTCTATCCCTACATCTATCCTTGAAAACTGCTGAAGATTCTGGAGCAAACAGATGCATTAATAATCCCCCTCCTTACAATACTTCAGCAGAAGCTAAGCTCCTTGTTAATTCTTCTTCTTTTCATCTCTCCCTAAACCCCTTGATAACTCTGGCGGCTGTGGTGGACCCCGACCTAGATAACTGTGTCTATGCCCAACCTGCTGGGAGCAGCTAGCAGCAACACCTCCTCTGGGCTGAATAACCTCGCCTCTCTGATGTTAACAAACATGCCAGGCATGCCCAACTCCTAGCTGAAAAGTTTGATCTTATAGTTTCAGGGAGAAAAATATAATTTATGGTAAGCTCAGGAGCCACATTATCTGTTGTTAAGAAAGATTAGTTTTCAATACCTCCAAAAACTCAGCGGAAATTTACCTTTTTCTATGTCAGCATCAGAACACACCACGAAGGAGCATGTTACAGCCCTTCGCTTGTGTAACCACTGATGGGTCATCCTTCAAACATTGTATCCTACTGTCAGAGCTGTGCCCCCTGAATCTTATGGTTAAGGACCTCATGTGTAAGCCTGGAATAGTGCTAGTGTCTATGACTATGAATATGCTTAGAAATGGATGTTGCAAAATTCTCTATTTTCACAGCAGCTGTTGGAAGAGGTTCAAGATGTTGTTACTCGCTCTTCTGATTTATCCAGTCTGCTAATTAACACTGTAACTAACATGTGTCTTTAAGTCCTGACAAAGAATATGAGAAGGCTTAGTTCCACATTTTTTGTGAAAAACTAACCACTGATTGGACAGTGGTACCACAAAACTAATCTCATATTCTCTAAAAGACTCACATAGAAGAGGCCATTTTCGAGAACTGTGGAACTATTCACCACCACAGCACCAAATTTTGAAGCATGCTTGAAGCATGCTTTTATCTGAAACAGATCTGTTTTTCACTACAATGTTGTCTAAAGCTCTTTATGAACTCTGGGTTAAAAGCAAACATGATCTTGCATTGATTAAGGGCTGTGAACAGGTGATTGCAACCCCTTAATCTGATTACTGTCTATGCAGAGATAATACACACTTAAATCTGAATATGTTAAAGGCATTTAGTCCATCTTTCAATCTCTGCAGAATGTTAGCATCATTGTTCAAAGCTGTGGTCCTCAACCTGTGGTCCTTGGACGCCAGAGATCCACAGGCCATAGATTGTGGGTCTGTGAGAAAAATTCCAATACATCATTAAAGTTATGACATTTAACTAAGAGCAAAGGGTATACCTATTACCTATTACCTATTAATTAAAAGATCTACGCCAATAATGGCTTCTGGTTTTGAAATGTATTACTTGAAAATGAATAATTCTGTGAGCTATAAACTATAACTTGGGTTTTTAATAGGTTCAAATAAATTTATAACGTTTGGGGTTTAAAGGTAAAAAAAAATTATAATCTCTACATTAACTAGAAGTACAAATGTCCTAGGAATACTTTTCTCCCCAACTCCCAAACGTTTAATTGTCCTGATTTGAAGAATGTTTTAATGTTTGAGTATACCATAAAATGTGAACGCTAACATAAAATAATTGTCACCAACTGAGCAGAGCAATTCTTAAATTAAGGTGTGTTCAAATCAAACCAAAAATCCGGCTAAAAGAGCATTGTTCTGTGTCTGAGAATTAGAACAGCAAACTCTTAGACCTTTGTAACTGCTGTTACAACAGAATCCAAAGTATTAAAAAATTGCATTTCAGCAGCAGAAAATTTGGATTCATGTAAGAGAAACCTGTTGCTGTGATTCTAAAATTATGTTTGAAATCTCTTTGAATTGTGTGCAATTATCTTTTCACATGATCCTGATAATTATCACAGCAAAATGTATCAATCAAAGCACATTGCTCAGAAAATATTGTTGGAAAGAGATTGTTTCTTTAAATTCCTGAAGCTTCAGTAACGCGCTCAGTAAACTGACTTCCTTAAATTATTCAGTAATTTAATATTTACAGTTTGATAATAGATGAAGTTTTGGCTATTTGTGTCTCTGTCTGTGGTGTTTTGTCTTTGTTGGAATGAATAAGTGTTTGTTAACATGTTGGATGCAACAATAAATTCATATTTAGAATGTTTTCTGACACCTGGATTGATTGGAAGCTTGAGTTTTCAGGAGGGTTAATATGGAGCATTGGCTGAGGTAAGTGTATTTTAACACAGTCTGAACTGAACTAGGATTGAATTTAGAAGCGAATGGCCACAGAACCCCCCACAGCCCACCTGTAGATTGCCTTTCAGAGGATGGTTCAGCCTGGTTCCACCCACCTCCTTGGTATTTTCACACCTTCAGATCCCATAGCAACGTTCAGCAGCCGCCCACCCCCTTTGTAAGGCTCGACTGTTTGACAGAAAGAACAGTCTAACCTCAGAAATGCTGGGTTGGTGTGGCATGTTGTGGTTACTAGACTAAATGCATGATTATATTGTAATTTAGTACACATAGATATTACATAAAATTTTGGATCTGTATTACAACATTAAAGGTTAATGAAATAGTTTATACCTTTGAACTTTTTTTTTGGTTTACAGAATACTTCGGGATTTATTAGATCTGACACAATTGTCAGGTGCCATTGAAATAATTAAAGGTACAAACTATGCTAAAGATCTGGAATAAAATAATTCTTAATAAAAGACACATGGGAGAAATGTAAATAGTTATGCTAAAACTAATTTCTTTAATCATACATAATGTCCTGGTTGCTAAAACATTTTTTGATCATTTAGCTAAATTAATGCAGGGGTGTAACCACGTGTTGGGGCCACGTGTGATTGATTCCTGTTCTGTTCATCAATTTGGCATCACAGGCAATCTGAAAACACATCTTGGACTTTAAAAAAAACTTTACAATATCACAGTTGGTAACAACATCCATAGAAATGCTGCTTTCAGTTACAATTTTGCAAAGAATTAATCAAATTTACAAGCTGACTCAAGTTGATCAGTCATCATTTGTGTTGCATCATCTCATTTCAATTAAAAGTTGAAAACAAAAAAACAAATGAAAAAACTTCACATTTGTGACATCAAAAAATTCAAAGTTTTCAGCATCCAACTTTCCTTTTAAGTTCAGAAATTGTCCATTGAACTTTTCATCTTGGTGTTTGTGACAGAACAGCCTTTCATTAACTGGAATTCACAAAAAAAGAAAAATTTTATTCAAATCTCTAAATTTTTTTTAAAAATAATTTTTAATTTAACAAATTTCTAAAATAATAAAAACTTTTTGAAGCTAACATTTTCAGCAGACAGGAATTTTTCACAAATTCAATTAAATCATTCCACAACAAAACTGTACTAGGAAACAAAAAACAGACATGCACTTAGTGTGGAGAGGAAAAACAGGAAGAAAACAGGAAGAAACCTCCAGCAGAACCAGGTCAGTGCCATCTGGCCACCTGCCACGACCGACTGGGGTTTAGAGAGAACAGAGCAGAGACACAAAGAGAACAAAGAAGCACTGATCCAGGAGTACTTATATGGGAAAGTAAAAATGTTAAATGTTAAGCTCCTTTATGTAGCTCCTTTTAAAGAAAGAAAGAACAGATAAACTCTGAGCCCAGTTTTCAAGTTAGAGTTGAAAGAGAGTCTGAGAGCACATAGAGTTAGTTACAGTACATAGAGTTAGTCACAGTCAAAAAGCTCAGTCAGGAGAGATGTCTAGAGAGAAACTTAAAACTGAAAGACAGGACAAAACATGTGGATCAGGGACAGGTGAGCATAAGGTGGTCAGCAGTAGTTGAGCATTAAGTTGTTGCCAGCAGAAGCTTGGAGAGTCTCCAGAAAGTGTAGACACAGAGTCAGGCCAGAGACAGAGCTCAGAGTCAGCCAGAAAGCTTCAAAGAAAAGAGAAAAAAAGAAAAAAGTTAAAAGCTGAAATAACAGCAAAAAAATGCAAAATTGTGAGAGTAGTGTGAGAAAGTAGCGAAGAGGGTGAAAGTGGTCATTATGTCCTCCAGCAGCCTAAGCCTATAGCAGCATAACTACAGAGATAGCTCAGGATAACCTAAGCCACTCTAACTATAAGCTTTATCAAAAAAAAAGTTTAAAGCCTAGTTTTAAGCCTACTTAAAAAAAGTAGACAGTTTGCCATCCTAAAAAGCCCACTAGAGCCCACTAAAATAAAACCACAACAAAACCCATTGGATTATACTAAAAAAAACCACTGATTGGGATACCTCTCTGTCTCTGTCAGATGACCATTATAACCAGGTAGAAAAATGGAGGGGGGTCATACAGGTAGCAGAAATGGAGGGTGTGTTTGCACCTCAACCATAACTGAGCCGGTTTAGGCTAAACCTGACTCCCCCTTACTCCATCCAAAAAAAGAAGAGAGAGCTAAAAATAAGAAGCTCCCTCAGATAACCTAAGCCACTCTAACTATAAGCTTTATCAAAAAAAAGGAAAGTTTTAAGCCTAGCCTTAAAAAAAGTAGACAGGGTGTCCGCCTCACGGACTAAAACTGGGAGCTGGTTCCACAGGAGAGGAGCCTGATAACTAAAGGATCTGCCTCCCATTCTACTTCTAGAGACTCTAGTAAAACCACCAGTAAACCTGCAGTCTGAGAACGAAGTGCTCTGTTAGGAACATATGGAACAATCAGATCTCTGATGTATGATGGAGCTAATCATTAAGGGCTTTATATGTGAGGAGGAGAATTTTAAATTCTATTCTGGATTTAACAGGGAGCCAATGAAGGGAAGCTAAAGTAGGGGAAATATGATCTCTCTTTTTTAATTTTTCATCAGAACTCTTGCTGCAGCATTTTGAATCAGCTGAAGGCTTTTAACTGCATTTTGTGGACATCCTGATAGTAAAGAATTACAATAGTCCAGCCTTGAAGTAACAAATGAATGGACTAGTTTTTCAGCGTCACTCCTGGATAGGATATTTCTAATTTTGGCAATGTTCCGGAGGTGAAAGAAGGAAATCCTAGAAACCTGTTTAATATGGGATTTAAATGACATGTCCTGGTCAAAAGTAACACCAAGGTTTTTTACTTTATTACCGGAGGTAAATTTAATGCCATCCATGTTAAGTGATTGACTAAGCAGTTTATTTTTTAAAGTCTCCGGTCCAAAGACGACAACTTCTGTCTTGTCTGAATTTAGAAAAAAAAAAGTTTAAAGTCATCCAAGTTTTTATGTCTTCAAGACATGCTTGTAGTCTATCTAACTGGTTGGGTTCATCAGGATTTATGGATAAGTAAAGCTGAGTATCATCAGCGTAACAGTGAAAATTTATCTATGCTGCTGCCTGATAATTTTACCTGCCTGATAATTTTACATATATATATTGGAAGCCCATATATGTGGTAAAGATTAAATTGGCCCAAGTACTGAACCCTGTGGTACTCCACAATTAACCCTGGATTTAAAGATGATTTATCATTTACATGAACAAACTGGAAATCTGTCAGACAAATAAGATTTTTAAACCAGCCTATGCTGTTCCCCCCTACAGATTCAGCCTGAATATTCCCCTGATCCCTACAGCATATTCCAGCCTTTCTAAGAGAATATTATGAGACTGTATCAAATGCAGCACTGAGATCTAACAGACACCAGTACAGACACAAGTCCATTATCTGAGGCATAAGAATATCATTAGTGACTTTCAGCAGAGCTGTTTCAGTGCTATGATGAGCTCTGAAACCTGACTGAAACTCTTCAAACAGGTCATTGCTGTGTAAATGCTCACACATTTGATTAGCAACTATTTTCTCAAGAATTTTAGATAAGAATGGAAGATTGGATATAGGTCTGTAATTTATTAAGTCATCTCGATCAAGCGAAGGTTTCCACACCCACTCCCCCAGACACCTCCTCCCCTCCTCCCAGAGGCCTCCTCCCAGCTCCTCCGGGGAGAGCCAAGGCGAGAGATAGTCCCTCCATAGTCCCTCCAGCGTGTCCTGGGCCGTCCCCTGGGCCTCCTCCCGGTGGGACGTGCCTGACGTGCCTGGAACACCCCGAGGTCCGTCCAGGAGGCATCCGGTATAGATGCCCGAGCCACCTCAACTGGCTCCTCTCGATGTGAGGGAGCGGCCCGAGAGGACTCAGCAAGCCGAGCTCCCTCCTCGATCCCCTCCCGGAGCCTCCGGCTCTACCCCGATCTCTAAGGGAATGGCCCCCCCTACCAGGATCTCTAAGGCTTTCAGTGCCCGGCCACCTCTCGGAGGAAGCTCATTTCTCGCCGCTTGTCATCCGGGATCCAGGTTCTTTCGGTCAGGACCCAAAGTTCATGGCCATAGGTGAGGGTAGGACGTTTCGACTCTCTTTTCGAGAGCTTCGCTTTTCGGCTCAGCTCTCTCTTCACCACACACGGACCGGCACCCGCCCCCATTGCCGCGCCGCCGATCCGATCCGTCTGTCGATCTCCCGCTCCATTCTTCCCTCACTCGTGAACAAGACCCCGAGATAGATACTTGAACTCCTCCACTTGAGGCAGGAACCCCTCCAACCTGAAGAGGACAAGCCACCCTTTTCCGGTCGAGTACCATGGCCTCTGACTTGGAGAGTGACTCATGAGCCTCTGACTTGGAGGAGCTGATCTTCATCCCAGCCGCTTCACACTCGGCTGCGACCACCGCCCCAGCGCATGCTGTAGGTCTTGGCTAGAGGGGGCCAGCAGGACCACGTCATCTGCAAAAAAAGAAGAGACCGAAATCCACCCCCCCCCCAAACCAGACCCCCTCCGGCCCTCTGGCTGCGTCCTAGAAATCCTGTCCATAAAAGTTATGAACAGGACCGGTGACAAAGGGCAGCCCTGCCGGAGTCCAACATGCACCGGGAACAGGTCCGACTTAGTGCCGGCAATGCGGACCAAACTCCTGCTCCGCTCGTACAGGGACCGGATGGCCCCTAATAAAGGGCCCCCCCCGATTCCATACTCCTGGAGCACCCCCCACAAGGCATCACGAGGGACACAGTCGAATCTCCTTCTCCCACAAAACACATGTGAACCGGTTTGGGCAAACTCATGAGCCCTCGAGTACCCTGTAGAGGGTACCCTGTAGAGGGTTCCAGCTGGTCCAGCGGGACGAAAACCACACTGTTCCCCTGAAGCCGGGAGGTTCGACTAAAACCACACTGACTCCTCCTCCTGAAGCCGAGCCTTCGACTATCGGCCGGACTCTCCTCTCCAATACCCTGGCGTAGGCCTTACCCTCCCCCTGAGGAGTGTGATCCCCCTGTAGTTGGAACACCCACCACCCTCCCGGTCTCCCCCTTCCATGAAGGGGGACCACCAGTCCCCCCCGGACCTGCCAGTCCATGCACTGTCCCCGACCGCCATGCAATGTTGAAGAGGCGTTTCAACAATGACAGCCCCCCACAACATCCAGAGACTTGAGGTACTCAGGGCGGATCTCATCCCCCCCCCAAAGCCCTGCCACCATGGAGCTTTTTTAACCTCTTCGTTGACTTCAGCCTGGGTGATGAAAGATTCCAACCCCGAGTCCCCAGCTTCCGCTTCCACCAGGGAATGCTTGATATCAGGATTGAGGAGATCCTCGAAGTCCCCCTCCACCGCCCGATAATGTCCCTAATCGAGGGGAGCCAGTCAAGGTCAGCAGCTCCCCACCCAGACTGTAAATAGTGTTGGCAAAGCACTGCTTCCCCTTCCTGAGGCGCTGGACGGTTTGCCAGAATTGCTTCGAGGCAAACCGGTAGTCCTTCTCCATGGCCTCATCAAAATCCTCCCAGGCCTGAGTTTTTGCCTCTGCCACAGCCCGGGCCGCGGCACGCTTGGCCTCACAGTGCCCTTCCCATAAGCTAAACACAGCCGATAGGACTGCTTCTTCAGCTTGACAGCATCCCTTACTGGCGGTGTCCACCACCAGGTTTAGGGATTACCACCACGACAGGCACGGCAGACCTTGCGGACACAGCTACGGGCAGCAGCATCGACAATAGATGCGGAGAACATGGTCCACTCGGACTCTATGTCTCCAACATTCCCCGGAATCTGGTCAAAGCTCTCCCGGAGGTGGGAGTTGAATACATCCCTGCCGAGGGCTCTGCCAGATGTTCCCAGCAGTCCCCCACTATGCGCTTGGGCCTGCCAAGTCTGTCCGGCTTTCTTCTCTTCCAGCAGATCCAATAAGTGGATAGCTCAGCCCCTCTTTTCACCCGAGTGTCCAAAACATGCAGCCGAAGGTCTGACAACATGACAACAAACTCGATCATCGACCTCCTGCCTAGGGTGTCCTGGTGCCAAGTGCACTGATGAACACCCTTATGCTTGAAGGTGGTGTTCATTATGGACAATCCGTGACTAGTACAGAAGTCCAATAAAGAAACACCATTCGGATTCAGAACGGGGAGGCCATTCCTCCCGATCATGCCTCTCCATCTGTCACTGTCGTTTCCCACGTGGGTGTTGAAGTTCCCCAGCAGAATAATGGAGTCCCCGGGAGGGGCACTATCCAGCACCCCCGACAGGGACGCCAAGAACGCCGAGTACTCCGCACTACTGCTCGACCCGTAGGCCTAAACAACAGTCAGAGAACTGTCCCTAACCCAAAGGTGCAGGGATGCGACCCTCTCATCCACTGGGGTAAACCCCAACACAAGACGGCTGAGCTGGGGGGCAACAAGCAAACCCGGCCCAGCCCTCCGTCTCTCCCCCGTGGGCCACTCCAGAGTAGAAGAGAGTCCAGCCCCTCTCAAGGAGATGGGTCTGACCGCTCTTAATCTGACCCGCCACCTAGAGCCTGTTTGGCATGGGAGACCCTACCAGGGGTATTTAAGCCCCAGACAACATAGCCTCAAGGATCATTCGAGCACTCAAACCCCTCCACCACGTTAAGGTGGGCGTTCAAGGAGGGGTCAACAAAGAGTGAAATAACTCTAAACATTTTTATATTTTACATTCTTCCAAAAAGCCTCTCTTTGCTCTGATCACTGCTTTGATCTCTTGGCGTTCTCTCCATGATCTTCATGAGGTGGTCACCTGAAATGGGTTTCCCAAAGAGTCTTGGAAAGAACTTTTCCCAGACATTCCTTGATAGAAGCCAAAGGTTAATATTTGAGTCTTTACAGCAATAGGTGGCTACTTTAAGTAATCTAAAATATAAAAATATTTAAAGATCCTTTAAAAGTTTTTGTTTGCCACCTAATTCCATATGTGTTCATTCACTGTTTTGATAACTTCAGTGAGAATCTACGTAGGATGGAAATAGTCATGAAGAAAAAAGATAACTAGTGAATGAGAAAGTGGTTCTAAAAGGTTAAATTAGTGCAAATATGTATGATGAGAGGAGACGGAAGGGTGGATGAAGATTTTCTGTGTTGTCAGTTACTTGTGTACAAGTTCGTGAGCTCAGTGCTGCTTTCATGTCAGTTAAAAGTACATCTGTAATCGTATTGGACTAAAAGTGTGAAATAAAAGATGAAAGGTGAGGTCAACGTGCTTTAAATAGATGTTGGATGTCATGAAGTGACTCCATTGGTTTCTGATGTTAACCTTTGGATGCCTCAGTTGCAGAGCAGGGTCATACAAGCTAAATCTCCTGCAGATTTACGGATTTAAAAAGAACCAAAGCCACAAATTATTATCTATTTGGATGCACTTCTTGTTTATACTTCTGCAAAACATAAGACAATTAATATGTAGCTCCACACAGGCCTCTCCAGTCTCTCAGTCCCAGAATATGAGAACATGCTTGTTTCACTCTCCACTGCTTCAACTGTATATTTTAATAATTGTTGCATGGATTACACAGAAATATATTTATTGTAATTTTTATGGATTTAACTGTGAGTAGTTAATGAATATTGCATGGATTACATGGAAAGATCTCACCTTATTTTGACAAGTGGAGCAGTTGGACAAATAATGAGGCGGCAGTGTGTGGTCATTCTCCTGTTTACTTATATTTCAAAATGTGACAGTCCCAAACTCCCGGTCCATCCCTCATTACTGCCTGTTTTCCTTCCTGTGATCCAGACTTTCCCATTAGTCCAGTCTTTGTAGCGACCATCACAGAGTTTGGACTGAATATTATCATTCACAGTTCAACAGAAGTGACTGTTGAACTGTGAATGACTCCGGTGGGCTACTCAGTCGTCCAGACCTTCGGTTGAAGAAGGGCAAGACTTCTGGATGCAGGCTGTCAGAGGCTAGGCGAGTCATTTCCCGACACCAGCTTAAACAGAACTTTCAGTAAACCTGCTTAGTAAGACTTTTCAGGTTTGGGGAAGTCCGGACCCGTTGGATGGAGAGCTGGATTGAGCAATCCCCTTAGACATAGGGAAGTAGGAGGGAGGGTTTAGCTCATGGGACAGCAAAATACTGTTCTTCTCAGATCAATGCACAACAATCACCCTTTAGAAGACTAATTTTTACTGGCAACCATCCATCCTAATAAAAAGAGCAATGTTCAAGTTATAATATCAGTTTCTAGCAGTCTGTGTGTCCTGCTATAACCTCAGGGAGAGGCTGGACTGATTTATGGCACAGAGGCTGAGAAAAGAAAATCCAGGATCTTCCATTTTAATCTTGAAACTGTCAGCCACAAACATGCCATAGATATTTATGAAGCCATGAGGCCAGCTTCAATAGGCAGCAGAGATCAATAAGTGGAGCAAAGATCTGCAAGGAGCTCCCATCAGATAAAAACCTGAGAAGAAAAAGGATCAGTGTTCCTCTGGTCCAAACTGATTGAAGAAATATCCAAGCAGGGAGTAACACAAAATAAACTTTATCACAGTGATGTGTGGACGATGCTCCACGAACAAGAACCGTTTCAAACAAGGAAACCATTTCCTCTCAGCTCATGTTCAGGATAACATCAAAGACAGATGAAAATCACCACAAGATACTGCTGGTAAGCTCCAGAGCTAGGGAGTAATTAAGCTGAAGGCTCTGAGGCCTCATTGTGGATCGGCTGACAGATGCTATGAGGAGATGAGAAAAGGAAGGATCTGAGAGATCAGAATGGAGTGGAAGAGAGATGGAGAGCTCTGACCCTGAAAAAGAGCATCTTCAGTTTAATGCAACACAGAGACACAGATGTGCTTCAAAGATGAGTGTCGTGTTTGGTGGATGAAGTTCTGCTGATCATAAAGACGGCAGAGTTCCTAAACGATTGCTATCCCTAGAATCAAATTATAGGATTGACCAAAAAGAAGAAATATGCTTTAGTAATACACTTGGTTTGGGTCAGGATCTCATCCTAACATGTGTGCAGTGCTGTGAAGAAGTAAACTGCAGTAGGTCTATTAGAGCATGAACATTTCTGGGCCTTTGTACAATAATATCATGTGTCTAGTTTCTTGCTGAAGGAACTTAGGAAGTAAGACTATGTTTAGAAAACTTCTGAGTGTTAATGAAACCTTAGCTGACATTGAGTGACTCTGTATGGTATTAGTTAATGCAGAGGCATAGAAACAGGTCGTTCCAAGTGTATGACGTTAGCATGTAAGGTAGCTGAAACTAGGATATCTTGTTGCACTTTGGCTTGGTTAAAATGTCAATTAAAGTCTGGTATCTTCTGCTAGTCTTGAAGGTGTCTCTAAAAATCACCATTACCTCCTGCATCGGCAGAATGAACTTAAAATGACTGCAGACGGCCAGAGAACTGGAATGTGTGTCATCAAGGTTAGATTCCTAACCTGAGATGAGTGCAGCTAGAGACTAAAAGCATCAGCAAAGCAGAGACTCAAAAGCAACAAACCTTATTGTCTAAGATGAGCAAAGCACGAGTTAATTTGAGAGGATAAAAGAGAGGAGACAGCAGCATATTTACATAAATGTCCATAAACTGTCCTGTCGTCAAGGAGATGTCCTAAACTTAAAATAATTTTTGGCTTTGGTTCTTTTTAAATCCGTAAATCTGCAGGAGATTTAGCTTGTATAACCCTGCTCTGCAACTGACCCATCCAAAGGTTAACATCAGAAACCAATGGAGTCACTTCATGACATCCAACATCTATTTAAAGCACGTTGACCTCACCTTTCATCTTTTATTTCACACTTTTAGTCCAATACGATTACAGATGTACTTTTAACTGACATGAAAGCAGCACTGAGCTCACGAACTTGTACACAAGTAACTGACAACACAGAAAATCTTCATCCACCCTTCCGTCTCCTCTCATCATACATATTTGCACTAATTTAACCTTTTAGAACCACTTTCTCATTCACTAGTTATCTTTTTCTTCATGACTATTTCCATCCTACGTAGATTCTCACTGAAGTTATCAAAACAGTGAATGAACACATATGGAATTAGGTGGCAAACAAAAACTTTTAAAGGATCTTTAAATATGTTTTATATTTTAGATTACTTAAAGTAGCCACCTATTGCTGTAATGACTCAAATATTAACCTTTGGCCTTCTATCAAGGAATGTCTGGGAAGTTCTTTCAAGACTCTTTGGGAAACCATTTCAGGTGACCACCTCATGAAGATCATGGAGAGAACGCCAAGAGATCAAAGCAGTGATCAGAGCAAAGAGAGGCTTTTTGGAAGAATGTAAAATATAAAAATGTTTAGAGTTATTTCACTCTTTGTTGACCCCTCCTTGAACGCCCACCTTAACGTGGTGGAGGGGTTTGAGTGCTCGAATGATCCTTGAGGCTATGTTGTCTGGGGCTTAAATACCCCTGGTAGGGTTTCCCATGCCAAACAGGCTCTAGGTGGCGGGTCAGATTAAGAGCGGTCAGACCCATCTCCTTGAGAGGGGCTGGACTCTCTTCTACTCTGGAGTGGCCCACGGGGGAGGAGCGGAGGGCTGGGCCGGGTTTGCTTGTGCCCCCCAGCTCAGCCGTCTTGTGTTGGGGTTTACCCCAGTGGATGAGAGGGTCGCATCCCTGCACCTTTGGGTTGGGACAGTTCTCTGACTGTTGTTTAGGCCTACGGGTCGAGCAGTAGTGCGGAGTACTCGGCGTTCTTGGCGTCCCTGTCGGGGGTGCTGGATAGTGCCCCCGGGGCTCCATTATTCTGCTGGGGGAATTAAACCCACGTGGGAACGACAGTGACAGATGGAGAGGATGATCGGGGGGAATGGCCTCCCGTTCTGAATCGAATGGTGTTTCTTTTTTGGGGGACTTCTGTACTAGTCACGGATTGGCATAATGAACACACCTTCAAGGCATAGGGTGTTCATCAGTGCACTTGGCACCAGGACACCCTAGGCAGGAGGTCGATGATCGAGTTTGTTGTCATGTTGTCAGACCTTCGGCTGCATGTTTTGGACACTCGGGTGAAAAGAGGGGCTGAGCTATCCACTTATTGGATCTGCTGGAAGAGAAGAAAGCCGGACAGACTTGGCAGGCCCAAGCGCATAGTGGGGGACTGCTGGGAACATCTGGCAGAGCCCTCGGCAGGGATGTATTCAACTCCCACCTCCGGGAGAGCTTTGACCAGATTCCGGGGAATGTTGGAGACATAGAGTCCGAGTGGACCATGTTCTCCGCATCTATTGTCGATGCTGCTGCCCGTAGCTGTGTCCGCAAGGTCTGCCGTGCCTGTCGTGGTGGTAATCCCTAAACCTGGTGGTGGACACCGCCAGTAAGGGATGCTGTCAAGCTGAAGAAGCAGTCCTATCGGCTGTGTTTAGCTTATGGGAAGGGCACTGTGAGGCCAAGCGTGCCGCGGCCCGGGCTGTGGCAGAGGCAAAAACTCAGGCCTGGGAGGATTTTGATGAGGCCATGGAGAAGGACTACCGGTTTGCCTCGAAGCAATTCTGGCAAACCGTCCAGCGCCTCAGGAAGGGGAAGCAGTGCTTTGCCAACACTATTTACAGTCTGGGTGGGGAGCTGCTGACCTTGACTGGCTCCCCTCGATTAGGGACATTATCGGGCGGTGGAAGGAGTACTTCGAGGATCTCCTCAATCCTGATGTCAAGCATTCCCTGGTGGAAGCGGAAGCTGGGGACTCGTGGTTGGAATCTTTCATCACCCAGGCTGAAGTCAACGAAGAGGTTAAAAAGCTCCATGGTGGCAGGGCTTTGGGGGTGGATGAGATCCGCCCTGAGTACCTTGAGTCTCTGGATGTTGTGGGGCTGTCATTGTTGAAACGCCTCTTCAACATTACGTGGCCACAGAGGGTAGCTCCCCGTAGCAGTCCTACAGCAGAGCCCACGAAGCCGGTGCATAGAAAGCACAGTCCTAGATCCCAGCCCACAGGTCACCACCAACCCGTCTGATTTCTAACAAATTTTCCCCGCCGCGAAGCCAACGTGGCGCTAGAGACACAAGCGACCATAGTCAAAGGTTTGCCAGGGTCCAGAACGGGGACATCAAATCCTACCTGAAACTGCTGGCTAAGGATCAGCGTAAATACAGTAAGATTGTTATTCACGCTGGCAGTAATGACACCCAGTTAAGCCAATCGGAGGTCACCAAAGTTAGTGTTGCTTCGGTGTGTAAGTTTGCCAAAACAATGTCCAACTCCGTAACTTTCCCTGGTCTCCTCCCTGATCTGACCAGTTACGACATGTTTAGCCGCATGCTGTCATTCAACCACTGGCTGTCTAGGTGGTGTCCAGAAAACGATGTGGGCAACTTTGATAATTGGCGAATATTTTGGGGAACACCTGGTCTGGCCAAATGTATTAGTTCTCCAAAAGTCTGACAACCCAGGGATCAGACCAGGAAGCAGATTCATAGTTTAACACTCCTCTCTGCAGCTTCTGTACTGCTACCCACCCAATACCATACTAAGACAGTGTCTCGCCCATGACCAAAATCAAATAGATTAAAAATTAATCTAAAAGGAGGAAATCCTGAAAATCTCATAAAATAAACACAACTCAGACTGAAAAGAAAAATTAAAAAATTAAATGTGGTTAATGGAGCATAAGATCTCTCTCTTCAATGACTTTGCTAGTAAATGACTTGATCAGATTGATTTATTTTTTCTCATAGAAACCTGGCTGCACCAAGAGGTTTATGTTACTATAAATTAATCAACTCCTAATTATTTAAATTTTCAACTACCTTGAAATACTGGGCGAAGAGGAGTAGCAACCATCTTTCAGTCCGATTTATTGACTAGTCCCAGACCAATTAACAGCTAAAACTCTTTTGAATATTTAATCCTTAGTTTTCCTCATCCAAATTGCAAAGCACCAAAAACCACTTCTGTTTGTTGTTTTGTACCGTCCACCAGGCCCTTACTCTCAATTTTTAGATCAGTTTTCTGATTTTTTATCTGATTTGGTGTTAGATACAGATAAGGTTATTATAGTGGGGGATTTTAACATTCATGTTGACACTGAAAGTGATAGCCTAAATGATAGCCTTTACTGGTATTTTATACTCAATTGGCTTTACTCAAAACATTAACAAACCTACCACCTTTGTCTTCATTCTTTACTACCCATTTCATAATATTTTCTTTTTGTGAATCTGAGCATTCCTTCTGCTTTATATGTGAGTAAATCATTTAACTGTCGTCTCTTCTGTTTCAACAATTCCATTGTGCTCCTTTTATTTGTTATTTTATGTTCTTTTTCTAATCTCATTTCAGTCTCCAATTTAAGTCTCCTGGCTTCCCTTTGTTTTTTCAATCTTGACCTAATTTGTAATATATGCCCACTCATAACAGCCTTACCACCATCCCATAAAATAGATGGTATAACATCTCCGCTATTGTTTGTTTCAAAATATTCTTTAAGCCTGTCCTGTAATTCAACCAGAAAAGACTCACAATAAGAAACACAAAGATGATGATTAGAGAAGTTTATTGGCAAATTATTATTTCTTTGGAGCTCGGACCCCGGAGGAAGACATGAATACTGAGAATCTCATATGCTTGAATGGACATCTTAGGCTTAGGAGGCTTAAAGATGTCTTCCCCCTGGGATCCGACTGGTGGTGGGGAAAGGCCAGAGGAGGTGAGGAGAACGGGAGGAGATTGAAAGGAAGATGGTGGAGGTGGGGTGGAGGAGGGTCGAGCTCGGCTGAAGGGCAGGAGGGATCCATGACTGGCAGTCCTTAAAAGCGAAGCGTCAGAGGGTTATTGGCTGAAGAGGCATGCGGACTTGACGCTGATTGGATGGAGGGGAGACGCATGGAGGAGTCATTGGATGGAGCAGGTGGTGAGGGTGAGTCTTTCAGTCTGAATTTTCGTCAAAACTCCATTTCTTGTTTGATTAGGGGATCATTCAATATTGAGACACTAATCCAATATTTGAATTGCTTTTCTTGGCCTAGGTTTATTTTAATCTTAATGGGGCTATGATCCGACAACGTTATGGGTTCTATCTTGTATTCTGTTAGTCTATGTAAATACGTCTTTGAAACATATCTAATCTGGAATAGCTCCCATAAACTTGGGACCTATATGTGTAGTCTATATCTTTACCAAGCCCAGTGCATCCATCATTCCTGATACAGTAACGGATTTTCTGGCTTTCTGCCCCTTCTCATCTGGTAGTCTATCTGTATTTGAATTTAATACACAATTGTAATCTCCCCAAACCACTATGAATCCCTCCGCTTCTTCTGCCAACCTAGACGCTATTTTTTTAAAGCTATTTGGATATTTTTCCTCCCTCCTTCATGAGATGCACTATATATATTTTTTCCACCCAGTCCCTTCTTAATTTCAGGTGTTCAGCCTCAGACAGATGTGTCTCTTGTAGCATAGCAATTGAACAGTGTAAAGCTGTAGGTTGATTTAGAATTTTCTTTCTTCTAATTAGACTTCCCAGTCCCTTTATATTATAGCTGACTACCGTCAAACTATCCATGTAGTTTTACTTTAAATCCTTACGGTCATGTTCTGCTATCAAGCCAAAGATACCAAATGCACCGTCGGATGTCATACAAGTTCTGTCAGTTGTCAGGAAAGTAACAAAGAACAGAGCAAAAACTGAATACAATGTCAAACAAAGAACTTTAGAAATCAAACGGATCAACCTGGCTTCCACGTCCTCAACTGGCCCATCCTCAATTGTAACCAGTCCCCGTATGCAACCGGGCAAAGGGTGGCAGAGTCCCCCGGGATATTATCACATAGTGCAGCAGTCCTGAGCCGTCGGGCGAACTGCTGCGATTCTATGTTGGCCGAGTACAATTTACTCATGAAGTCATTACCAGTTAATGGAACCCACCAAAACGACCAGAAGAAAATATATTGTTACATTCTAAACTCGACGAAAAACTAGTGAACTCTCACATATATATTCATACATGCCCATTCCTTTCAAGGGAGGAAAAATCTGCAATATTCCTCTGTAAACCTACTGACGTTCCGCCCACCTCGATTGGCGTCGCGTCTCTCCCACCTGTATCTGGCCAGCTGTTGCTGAACTTTATCTTGCTCGTACACTGGGAGCTGAATGTTCAATTCCCGGAGCACCGGCGCTGTGTCCATCACTGTTTGAAAACTTTTTTCCTCAGAGCCCACCGCCATACTCAGCCGAGCCGAGTATAAGCATCTCGCTTTAATATTCTTCTGCTTCAACTGTTTCATGACATATCTGACCTGAGCGCGTTTCCTCTGTAGCTCAGGTGAGTAGTCATTATCAAAGTAGATCTGCCTCTCACCCATCTTCACTATGCGTTGTTTCCAAGTGTGCTGTAGGATCTGTTCCTTCACAGTGTTATCTGAAAATTTAATGACGATGAAGCGCGGGGGTTCATTTTTTTTCAGTTTCTGCATAGATGCTCTATGAGCTCGGTTGATCCCAATGTTCTCTTTGGTAAGCGGTAGATCAGTCAGCACAGTCGGCAGTTGCTTTTTAATGAAGGCCACCATGTCTTTACCCTCACTTCCTTCAGGGATTTGGTACAGCCTTAAGTTTTCCCTTCTAGCCTGGTTCTGAAGATCCTCACTCCATTCCAAAAGTGCAGTTTCCCGCCGCAGTAAGAAGCAGATGGCCCTTCCATGGGCCACGTCAGACTCCTCCATAATTTTTATGCAATCCTCTGCATCAGCGATGCTCTTTTCTAACTTTGTTAGTTGTGCATTCAAGTCTCCAACTGATGTTTCAAGCCATGCGAATGATTCAATTGTTTGGCCTTTAAATTCCTTTACCTCCATCCTCATATATAAAATTTCCCCCTGTATTTCTCGGTTCGATTGGATGATAGTTAGCAGCATTTCCTCCATATTTTGAGCGGCAGCTTCAGTACTCTTGCTAGCACCTGCTGCACTCAGTTTAGCATACTTGTTAGCTTCCATTGCTTCCATCGATTTTTCATCTCCGTCTTTGTTTCTAAACTGATATCTAGATAATCTATCAGCAGCATTTGTCATTGAGTTATGTTATACGTTTTAGCGTATACGTGGGGCTTCTCCATGGCCTCATACGTTTTAATGCCGAGATATTGTTCTAGTGTTGTTTGGTAGATTGATTAGTCAGCAGAGCTCGGACTTTGTAGCTTACATAAACCTGGTGCCGCCGGAAGTCGGTTTCCTCCTGTTTAAAGGGAGTTTTCCTCTCCACTGTCGCTACATGCATGCTCAGTATGAGGGATTGCTGCAAAGTCAGTGACTGTCCACCGTCTCTACATGCTCATCCAGGGGAGTGAATGCTACAAGTCACTGACTCGATGCAATCTGCTGGGTTTCCTTAGATAGAAAGACTTTTTAACTAATTTGAATAAATAACTGAATCTGACTGCACTGTTCGATAGTCAGGATTAATTGGAATGTATGAACCCGACTTGAAATCTGTGTGATTCGACTGAACTGACTTTGTGAAGTGCTTTGATATAACATGTGCTGTGAATTGGCGCTATATAAATAAAACAGAATTGAATTGAACTGAATTGAAATGAACAAACCCACAAATACCAGATCTTATATAAATTATTTCGGCTGAATGCAGTCAATTCATTTTGTTAGTTCCTTCGGAGTTTAAGTGATTATTATTTTATACTTTACCGTGCAGATATATGATGAATACAAACAGTTGAATGAGCAAAAACTTAATAGAATGAGGAGGAACATAAAGGAACATTGAGGTAAACGGCAGAAAATGGCTAAAAGGAGCTAAATGCTTTTATTTAAAATGAAAATGGAAAAAGGAAATAAAGAGAGTGAAAAAATAAGTGTGAGGGCAGGAATCAGTGACAGAGTGACTAACAAAGACTGAGGCAGTGAAAGTGGGAAGAGTGAAGGCAAAGCTGACAAAGAGCTCATAATGAAGCTGTGTGCAGCTCACAGGGTGAAGGGCAGTAATTTACTCATCAAGGACAGAGACAGATCTGTCATCAGAAGCCTGCAGCAGCAGTGAAAACAACCTCCAGCCCACTCTCAACAACAATAGACTTTATCACCAGCAGAATGCAGACATGTTTAGCCAAATCACACCTTTACAGAGGAGGAACCACAGCATCTGCAAACTTCATGTAGATCAACATCAATATTTTAGTCCCTTAAAATGGCAAAAAGAATGCACATAAAACCTCTAAAGGAGCTGCTTATCAAGCTAGAGTGTGCAAAAGTCAGAGACATGACCAAAAATCCAAGAGCTCCATCTCAGACTCTACAAGCCTCAGTCAGCTGGCGACAGGTTAAAGGTCATGACAGGACAGTTAGAAAAGCACTGAACCAGTATGGCAGCTTGGAATGGTGAAATGAGAAAGCCTCTTCTCTCTAAAAACAAGGTAGTAGCAGGACTGACATTTGCAAAGCTACATCTGAATGAAGGAGAAGATATCTGGGACAATGTCATTTGGGCAAATGACACCAAAAGTAGAGATGTTTGATCATAATAATCAGAACTATGTTTGGAGAA
This sequence comes from Crenichthys baileyi, assembly GCA_036173005.1. Classification (NCBI taxonomy): domain Eukaryota; kingdom Metazoa; phylum Chordata; class Actinopteri; order Cyprinodontiformes; family Goodeidae; genus Crenichthys; species Crenichthys baileyi. The sequence continues at coordinate 22,724 of JAHHUM010002393.1, forward strand.
AACCAAACGGCAGGTCCACACCAACACCTTAGATCAAATGTCAAGCATGGTGGTGGAGGGATGATGATGATGATGTGGGCCTGTTCTGCACCTTGCAGTCATAAAGTTGAACATGAGCTCATCTCTATACCAAAGTATTGTAGAGTCCATCTGTCCATGGCCCAAACTGGGTCCTCAACAGCAAAATGATCCCACACGGAACCGCTATTCAACAACAGAAAGGCTAGAAAGGAATCAAGGTTCTGCAATGGCCAGACCTCAACTTTTATGACCAGCACCTGTATATAAATGTGCATATTTATATGTATGTATAATGTATGGATTTTTTTTATTTTATTTTTATAATGTATGTATGTATTGCATTTTACAGGGTTGCTGGTATAAATTAAAATATCAAAAAAATTTTGATTTTTTTTCCAGTAATTCCATTAAAAAAGTAAAAACTTGTATATTATTAATTATTCTTTCCCAACACAGCCCGGATATATTTAAAAATGTATTTTTTTTTAATTTTCCCTGATTTTTTAAACTGAAAATAATAAAAACCCCAAAATTCAGAATCTCAGAAAATTTTTAAATATTGTGCAATGGTTCAATATTAAGAACCTGGTGCCAAAACTCTATTCAGAAAATTAACTCAAAGGCCTTTTTAAAATGGTTTCTTAGTCTAGTTCTGTAGGCCACACAATCAAAGACGAACCCACGGACACTTTGACCCAGGGGGTTCAAAGACAAAAAGGTCATTGCTAAAGAGGCTGGTTTTGTTCCCAGACTTCTGTGTCCCAACCCCCTTTAATGGAGAGGCGAAGGGAAGGAAAAGATGTGGCCCGAAAAAAAAGTGTACAAAGCAATAGGGAAACCGCACCCTGGAGAGGATTGTGAAACAAAAAAACCCTTCCCAAAAAAATTGGGGGGAGATTCCACAAAGATTGGACTGCAGCTGGGGTCTTTCCCCCCCCTAGAACCACCACGCATAGACCCTTTTTGCAAGACATGGGGTTTTCAGCTGTCGCATTCCCCTTGTGTCAAGCCACTCTTGAACAAGGACAGCATCAGAAGCGTCTTGGGGGGGGGCTAAAAAAACAAAAAGGGTTTGGGTCCCTGGTGAGTGGTCCAAAGTTTATGTTCTCCTTTAAAAATAAATTTGCCCTTTCCCTTTTGGAAAACAAGGTCCCCAAATCTGGAGAAAAAAGGAGAGGCAAATAAACCACGTTGCTTTAGTCCAGTTAAAATTCCACAGTAAATGATGGTTTTTGGGGGGCCATGTCATTGCGGGTGTTGGTTTCCCCTGGATTTTTGGGGGGTCCAAGGCAACTTTGCCCTCTACCGAAGGTTTTAGAGAAATTTATGCTTCCGCTGCTGACCAACTTTATTGGGGGGTGCCGATTTTATTTTCCCAAAAGGATTTGGCACCCCGACCCAGTGCCAAAGCTAACCCGTAAACCCGGGTTTAAAGGGGGCCATTAAAATTTAAATTTAAATTTAATTTTTTTTATTTTATATAGGCCAATTTACAACACATGTCGTCCCGGCACTTTAAAAAAAAGGCAGTACCCTACATTCCCCAAATTTATTAATTAAAACCGGGAAACATTGAAAAGTGGCAGTTCGTTTTTTTTTTATTTATTCAAATTAGATAAAAAGTTTTTTTTTATCTTTGGGAAACCCCAAAAAAATTTCATCCCGTAGTGACCCTTTTCCCCATTCACTCCTTTCCCGGAAAGAAAATTTAGAGGAAAAGTGGCCAGGGACTGGCGTTTAAAATTTGGCCCCCCCAAACCCCAATGAGCAGGCCCTTTTAGCGACAGTGGAAGGAAAAAAATTCCCCTTTTTAAAAGGAAGAAACCTCCGCAGAAAACCCGAAAAACCCGGTCAGTGTGAGCGGGGGCCCTCTGCCACGACCCCGACTGGGTTTTTAAGAGAGAACAGAGCAGAGGACACAAAGAGAACAAAGACGCACTGATCCCCCAGGAGTACTTTCTATGGGAAGGAAAAAAAATGTTTTTAATTGGATTTAGCTCCTTTAAGTCGTTTCAAACCAGAAAAAAAGAACAGAAAAAACTCTGAGCCCCTGTTTTCAAGTTTAGAGTCTGAAGAAGAGCACATAGAGTTAGTTACAGTTGAAAGTCAGCCAGTAGCTATGTCTAGGAGAGAGAAAGAGTTTTAAAAACTGAAAGACAGGGCCATGTGGATCATCGGTAGAGGATGAGCATTAAGTTGTTTGCCAAGGAAAGCTTGGAGGATTCCCCTCCCAGAAAGGGGTTTACAGGTAGGGCCAGAGTCAGGCCCAGGTGTAGCTTCTAGGAAGAGAAAAAGAAGAGAACAAAAGTTAAAAGGAAAAAACAGCAAAATAATGCAAAATTTTGAAGGGTAGTGGTGAGAATGTAGCGAAGAGGGTGAAAGTGGTCATTATGTCCTCCAGCAGCCTAAGCCTATAGCAACATAAAACTACAGAGATAACTCAGGATAAAACCTAAGCCCCTCTAACTATAAGCTTTATCAAAAAGGAAAGTTTTAAGCCTAGCCTTAAAAGTAGACAGTTTGTCCATCTAGGGCCCACTGAGGGCCCATTGTTAAAACTAAAAACCACAACCCAGGGGATACCTCTCTCTGTCAGATTTACCATAACCATTGGAAAAAAGAGGGGGTCATACAGGTAGCAGAAAAGGAGGGTGTGTTTGCACCTCAACCATAACTGAACTGGTTTAGGCTAAACCTGACTCCCCCTTACTCCATCCAACAAAGGGGGAAGAAGACGGAGGTAAAATAAGGAGTATGCTATCCCTGTTCTTTATTGGCCACCAAACTCACCTGACCTTAACCCCATAGAAAATCTATGGGGTATTGTGAAGAGGAAGATGCAATACGCCAGACCCAACCATCCAGAAGAAGAGCTGAAGGCCACTATCAGAGCAACCTGGGCTCTCATAACACCCGCCCGGCCCAAAGCAAGAATGGAATTTCCATGCGACGCCGCATTGCTGCACTAATACAGGCAAAAAGGGGCCCCCCAAATCTAAGTGTTGGGTGCAGTAACATGCTCATACTTTTCATGTTCATACTTTCCTGTTGGCCAACATTTCTAAAAATCCTTGTTTGTATTGGTCTTACTATTTAAACTTTCTGAGATACTGAATTTGGAGTTTTTATTAATTTTTCAGGTATAATCCATCAAAATTAAAAAAAAAAAACATTTGAAATATATCAGTCTTTTGGTAATGGAATGAAATATAATATACAATTTTCCCCCTTTTTTGAGTGGGAAATTACTGAAAAAAAAATCAAGTTTTTCATGTAATTCTAAAAATTTTGGGCAAAACTTATTAAACTATATACAATATATAAAAGATATATAGATATAATTTATTTTTTTTTTTTTTTAAACAGTGTATATGTACACTGTTTAAAAAAATAAAAGGGACACTCAACTAACACATCCTGGATCTGAATTAATAAAAATTCTCATTGAATATTTTGGTCTGTACAAAGGTTTTAATGTGCTGACAAAAAAATCCACACAAAAATCATCAAAGGGAAAAAATTTATTAACCAATGGAGGCCTGGATTTTGGAGTCACACACAAAAATAAAGTGGAAAAAACACTACAGGCTGATCCAACTTTGATGTAATGTCCTTAAAACAAGTCAAAATGAGGCTCAGTATTGTTTGTGGCCTCCAACCTGCCTGTATGACCCCCCTACAAAAGGGCCCGGCATGGCTCCTGATGGAGATGGGGAACGGTCTCCCTAGGGGATCTCCTCCCAGACCTGGACTAAAGCATCCGCCAAAATCTCCCGGACAGTCTGTGGTGCAACGTGACGTTTGTTGGATGGAGGGGGAAAATGATGTCCCAGAAAGGGGCCAATCGTATTCAGGTCTGGGGAACGGACGGGCCAGTCCATAGCTTAAATTTTTCTTCATCTTTGCAGGAACTGCTGACACACTCCCCCCACATGAGGTCTAGCATTGTCCTGCATTAGGAGGAACCCAGGGCCAAACCGCACCAGGATATTGGTCTCACAAGGGGTCTGAGGATTTTCTCTCGGTACCTAATGGCAGTCAGGCTACCCCTCTGGCGAGCACATGGAAAGGGGGGAAATGCCACCCCCACACCCATTTTCCACCCACTGCCAAACCCGGTCATGCTGAAGGATGTTGAAGCAGCAGATCGTCCCCCACGGTGTCTCCAGACTCTGTCACGTCTGTCACATGTCCTCAGTGTGAACCTGCTTTCATCTGTGAAGAGCACTTTTGGGCGCCAGTGGCGAATTTGGCCTAGTCCTGGTGTTTCTCTGGCAAATGCCAAGCATCCTGCACGGTTTGGGCTGTGAAGCACAACCCCCATTTGTGGACGTGCGGGCCCTCAATACCATCCTCATGGGGGGGTCGGGGGTTTTTTTAACCATTTGTGGCGCACCAACGGCAAAACCAGGAAAAAGGGGGCAGAGCAAAACGGGAAAAAAATGAGGAAAAAACCGTCAATTTCTGAGAAAATGGTTATTTTCGTTTTATTGCAAAAATGTGCAAGTTGAAAATTTATGAAGTATCCCAAAATTCCCTTTTAAAAAACAGTTTTGGAGGGTTTTTAAAATGGAAAAATTTATATTTAAAACTGGGTTTTTTTTGAGCCAAAAAAACTCAGCCGGTTCGTATTTTTTTTGGGGGGGGAAAAATTTCCTCAGCTTATTTTTGTAGCGGCTTTGGTTTTGGCTCCCCCCCTGGCTTTTGTTCTGCTTGTCGACCAAAAAACAGCGTGCTTCAACAAACTTGTGGCTACTTAAAAACGCTCCTATGAAAAAATAATGTTTTTTTTTCAGGATGGACCAAGGCTCAAGTTTTGGCAAACGAACTGAATCGCGGCTGTTACAGCGCTTCGCTGTGGAAGTACATGTCAGCAGTACCGTCGCCGGAACTCTTTTCAGATTCTGAATCAGAAGGAGATGAAAACGGAAGATGATAGCGACTGCATTCCCCTAGTTTGAGCTGTCTTCAACCCCAAAGACGAGGATGACGAAGAAAGCTTTGGATGGCGGGCCTGAGGAGCTAGAATGTAAGATATCAAAAGCTATTTGCTATCACAACATTTGGGAAAAAAAAGACAGTGAGATGGAGAAGAAAAAGTAATTTTTGACTGTAAATGTTACGGAAGAAGAAAGGAGAGCTCTTCACTTGGACACAGTCCTGTAGCCAAAAAACCATTAATTTTTTCACTTTTCCCCCCATAAAAAATACTCCTGGATCAGTGCTTCTTTTTTCTTTTTTTTTTTTTCTCTGCTCTGTCTCTCTAACCCCCAGTAGGCGGGGGCAGATGGCACCCACACTGAGCCTTGTTCTGGTTCTGCTGGAGGTTTTCTTCCTGTTAAAGGGAGTTTTTCCTCTCTACTGTCGCTACATGCATGCTCAGTATGAGGGATTGCTGCAAAGTCAACGCCAGTGACTGTCCACTGTCTCTACATGCTCATCCAGGAGGAGTGAATGCTGCAAGTCACTGACTGGATGCAATCTGCTGGGTTTCCTTAGATAGAAAAACTTTTAAATAATATAACTGAATAAATAACTGAATCTGACTGCACTGTTCGATAGTTAGGGTTAATTGGAATGGATGTACCTGACTTGAAATCTGTATGATTCGATAGAATTGACTTCGTGAAGTGCCTTGAGACGACATGTGTTGTGAATTGCCGCTACATAAATAAAACTGAATTGAATTTCAGAGTTGAAAGTGAAAGTAGTCAAACTGAATTTTTAATACAACCAAATACATTTTCAAAGCAAATGAATTCAGTTTTAAACCATTCATTTCAGTTTGGTGAAATAAATTTTCATACCAATGCATTTAATTTCAGATTACACATACACAGATTCAGTCAGAACAATAATACAACGCTGAGAAGCAATTTATTTGCAATCCACTTACTATCACTATATTTGGTTAGAAATTAAGTTAATACCTCATTTCTAACAAATGATTCCTGCATTGTGAGAATAATAAAGTCCATCTTAATACGATACAATTGACAATTGCAGTTCCAGCCAGAGGTTTCCATCCACTTCTCATAATCAATAAATATCTCTTTCATTTTGGGCTTCAACAATTTATTTTAATTGTCCTGTTTCCAGGTGAAAGGCTAATAAATTTGCAATGATTAAAAACAAGAAACAACATGGTTCTGTCCGTTATAGTCCAACATCTCTACTTTGGTCTCATCTGTCCAGAGGATATTGTCTGAGAACTCTTGTCCTTCATCCAGATGCAGCTTTGCCAAGCTATTTCCTACTGTCATTTTGTTTTTAGAGAGAAGAGGCTTTCTCCTTCAACCCTTCTAAGCAGCCATCCTGGTTCAGTGTTGTTCTAACTTCCTGTCATGACCTTAAATCTGCTTCATACCGCCACAGTGGATTATGTGAACAACAGTCCCATAGTTTCCCCATTTATTTTTAGGATTTTGTGTTCAGGCTCAGCATCACCTCACGTTGGACTACTTATTTCAAGCCTTTCTTTCATTCACATCCGCTATCTGTAGCCCAAATATCTCTTCTAGCCTAACTGCTGACTCAGCTCTACCTTCACTAATGGCACCATCTCTAATGTTACAACCATCATTTGTTTTTTTGGCTTTCTGATCCCTTGAGGAGCAGAGCAGAAAAATACTGACTAAGCTGGATGCAGCAACACGAGCTGAATTCAGCTTTTTGTTATGAACACGGTGACTCTGGGTCACCAGAGTTCTACAAGCAGAACTGAAACCAATGAAACTATACTGCTGTTCCTGATAGGTTAAACGTTTCACCCATTTTAAACAACAGCAGAAATAAAAGCATTCATTTTTGTTGTTTTAGGACAATCGTCTGCAGTAACTGCCTGAAAGATATAAAAGGATAGATTCCCTGCTTTGTGTAATGTGTAACGTGTAATGATATTTGTAAGGCCTTTAATGCAGTTGTTTGCCATTTATCCATCTTTAACTTTAGAATCCGTCATTTTTTTGGGTCATTGTTCATCTGCACTTTAAAGCTATATCAAATGAGCTTCTGAAGCGGAGTCATTTTGTCTGTAATGTTTAACATCAGTTTGGAGCTTGTGTTGAGCCCAGGCGTGTAGTTAGACCTGGGCTAGACCTGGGTTTTCTGAATAGCTCCGGACTTCTTGATAGAAGAAATTTAAAAGTATTAAAAAGATGCAGCCACAAAATGGTATTGGACTTCACATTTGTATTTAAAAACAATCAGATTTTTTCAATTGTGTTCCTTATAATCACCTCCCGCTCCACCTAACCTGACAATGACTTAAAACGAGAAGACAAAAAATAGCTATTTGCGCACTTGCAGCACCACGGATGCGCAACTAAGCGCACAGCCAGAACAGCAGTTTACTCCAGGTTGACCTGCCTCCTTCATTACCTGAAAAGTTACACTGAGCGCCTCGAACAGGGATCATTTCAGAGCAACCGTGGAGCCAACCGAGAGAGGGAGCCTGGTGGGTGCGTGTGTTCAGGAACAGGTGGACGCCGAGCGGTATAACCCAGACGAAGATAGCGGTAAAACCTGAATGCTGACTCAGGATGAGCTAATGGTAAGTTACAGCTAATCACTGATTCACCCAGCAAGACATGAGGTGGAGGTTCACTCTAATGAGCATCTTCAGGGTCATGATGAGGGACTTTCACCTGAGCTACAGGTGAAGTTAAATGATCTCTCTGTGATAGAAAACAGTAGCAACCTTCTCTGTGAGCTCCTAGCTGGATTTGCACCATAATGTGAAAATATCTGGTCCTTCAGTCAAAATAAAAGCATTGAATCCTAACGTAGCTGAACACATTAAAAGCTCCTTCAGATCAACACATTGATATCATTGCTGCAGCCAGTCTTATAGTCCAGTTCTACATGTAGACAGAACCAGGTGTTGCTCAATAAACCAGGAGAATATCTCCTGGTTCCAATAAGACGTAGTAGAAAGAGCAACAGTAAACCTCCCTGTTCTCTTTCATATATTCTGTGCTGAATCTGAACATGCAGCTTTGGGTTTAAAGATGCAGTATAATTAAGAAATAAATCGTAGCAATTAATCACAGCTGGACCATTAATTAACTATTTTATTTTTCTGAATTACACATGTAATATTATATAAACTAAACTAATTAAACAAGGATACAGTTTTACTGAAGGTGAGACATACATACCATATATATACAGTTATTAATAACTGTAATATTAGTACTGATAAGGTCCAGGATGAGGCTCTATGCTATATCTTAAACACCACAACTTAACACCCTTTCCTCTCAAAGTGTTTAATAGCAAGAACTGCACTAATGTCTCACATGCAGAACAAAAGAACAAAAGACTGGGTTGTAAAATGTTTCATTTATTATTTTAGGCAGGCAAAATTTCTTCAGAAGTGGAATGAAGGGCTGAAAAGATGGAGGTAAAAGAGAACAGGTTGATAAAAGAAGGAACAATTTTAATAAAATGTTTTGAAAGCTCTTGGCATAATAAAATAAATGTCTGACTAAGATTTAGGAAAATCAACTTTATACCACTTTCCTTTTTTGAAACATAAGAATAAAGACAATGGCGCCTCAGGAGTGCAACACTTTGATCGGTGTAACGTTTAAAAAGGTCATTTATGTAGATGACAAAAGAAGCACATTTATCTGGCCCAAAGTAAACATCTCTGAGTTTAAGAAAAACTTTTGTCAGCAAAAATTCAGATTAAGTTCTTTTCTAAATACCTCAAAATGTGTCATTATTTGCTTGAGCAAAATGGTTTTTCATCAGGCCTAAACTCTGTTTCTCCTTGTCCTTCGTTCATCTTCTAACAGAAATAAAAAGTACAATTATTGCAAACCTTTTTTGTTTGATTCACAATCATTTACATTCAGTCTAAAACCAGCCGAGAGAGAACTGGTACAATATGTCCTACATTATTTTAAGTTTATTTTAAATTACCTATAAATTGTCTTTTTGAAATCTAAATATTTTGGATTTGGGCTAAAGCCCCAATGTTTTGAGACCCTAAAAACGCCCCTGGTTGAGCCCTCTGTAAAACTCGTTTCTTCTTTGAAGACTTGGAAGAATTTTTGCCTTCTTGAAAATAGCGCTTCACTTGGTGCGGTGCCCGCGAGGGGACATGAGGGGGATTTTTTTTCTTCTTTTGCATCCCCACGCAATACTATTTGCGTTATCTCGCAATACTTTGTGGGATAGTTTCCAAACCAGATAACTGCAAAAATGGAACAAACACTCCACCCGTTTTTGAGATTTATTGAGTTTTATTTTGAAATCGGCCTTAAAAAAAGGATATTCAATCAGAATTAAAGACAGTTAGAGTATAGTTATCCACAAGCTGTCAGACTACTGAACTCTGGACAATAATACTCCACTAAACCACATTTGTGACACTTTATTGGCTTATTGCTGCTGCACGATGTGTACTTTTTTTTATTGCATGGCATTAGTGCTTTTGTTTTATAGTGAGTTGAACGGTTCTTCTTATCCCAAGCATTTCATTGCATTGTTGACTGTGTGTTAACCTGCATATGACAAATAAATCATACCAATACCATATCAGTGCTGTTTGTTCTGTGAGCAGTTAATGTGTGCTGCTGTTCCTAGAAGCACAGCTTTCTCAAGGTGACTTTTGCGAGGGAACACAAAGGTATTGGGTGGTAACGCAAAAAGCATTGCAAGTGACGCAAAAGTATTGCATGGGGACGCAAAACAAAAAAAATCCCCCCATGTCCATTCGCGAGCTCCGTAACTTGTTCAAATAACGTGAAGGGGTTTATTTTTAGGAGCGTATACTGTGATAGTCATCAAGGATTGTCCTGAGTTGACATGCAGTGCTAAACAGGAGAGGTGAGGAAAAATCACAGTAGGTGCTGTTTCAAATGGTTTTTGCGGTTCTTTATAAATTAAGGTGAACCATTGATTTGGACAAGGAAAACAGTCCAGGGGGTGGATTCAGCAATAGTTAAAGTGGTCTAAGCGATGGAGACCAGGCCAGTGTCAGATGACTGTCAGATAAAATCTGCTAAAAAAAAGACTTTGTGGTAAACAGGCGTTTCCTACAACTCAAATGTTTCTTTATTACATAAGAAATCACTTTAACATTAGATAATTGTAACTGTCTTATTCTGTCATCAGCAAGTCTCTGCTGATGGCGGGAGATTATTTCACCAAGTGGGATCTTGGAAACGATGAAGTGATCCAAGTGCACAGGCTTGAGGCTCTCCTTGATTACCCAGAGAATAAGAGTTTTTTTATGATCAAAAATGATCATAATAACCAAGCAATGATACAGCATGTTTTTTACTGCAGGAAGTTTTAATTTTAGTTTCATTTTTACTTTGCTTTAATTGGCTCCGATTGTTTTTTTTATAACACTGAAACTAATTAGAACATGCGGAAGTATCTTTCACTAATTATGACTCGGCTTACGTTTAATTTTATTCTCTAGTGTCACTAAAAGCAAATTTGCCTAAGATATGATTCTTCCTTCTGAGCTGTTTGAAATTAAAGAATCTGCTGCATAAACTTAAAGCAATGTTAAGCTAATTTAATGTGTGCTGGTACTCAGTGTTTATGATCTGAGACCATCATGCTGTTAATATTGAAACATCACAGCAGCTCATATTCTTATAAGCTTATATCATTACAGTCTACTATGAAAACTCAGACAAGGGAACAAATGAGCTTTAATGGAAAATGGAGTCAGTTTCTTTAAACTCCACATATACAGCAGCATCTCTGCATCAGCTGACGACTTTCCAAAAGGTGTTTTTCATCATCAAAAGCAGACCAATAGGTCTATAATTTTAAGAAATATTTCATTTTCATTTACATTAGAACAGATGGAGGTTTTCTGGTAATCAAATCTGCCCTCTTCTGATATTTAAATATGAAAATTGATGTACTTGCTGAGGGCTGCAAACCCTCAAAGTGTAAATTGAACTGGCAGTGCCCTTTAGAGACAGCAGATGTGATACTCATTTTACCGGGCTTTGCAGCCAAAGCCAACCATCTGTGTCTGGAAAAATTCAATATCCCTGAGGTAAACTTAATATGATTAAGTGCAATCATCACAGACGCTGACCAGCCATGAAACTCATCAGGACGCTCTAATGACAATCCAACACTGGATTCCGTCAGACCTCACTTCTACTGTAGTAACACCACAGTGTTTGCCAGGACCTCTCTGAACATCAGCAGCACACCACCGTGTTTGACAGTGGGTATAAGGTGTTTGTGTCATCTGCTGTCTTTGGTTTTTCCGTTGGTCTCATCTGTCCAGAAGACATTGTCCCAGAAGTTTTTTCCTTCATCCAAATGCAGCTTTGCAGCCTAAGTACTGCTGCCATCTTGTTTTTAGAGAAAAGAGGCCTCTCTTTTAACCCTTCCAAGCAGAAATACTGGTTCAGTGTTTTTGCTAACTGCCCTGTCATGACCTTTAACCTGCTAACTGAGGCCTGCAGAGTCTTGAGATGGAGTTCTTGGGTTTTTGGTCATTTCTCTGAGCTTCAGGCTAGGAACTTGGGCTGAATCTCCTGGGAGGTCCACTCCTGGGAAGATTGGCAGCTGCACTGGAAAGGATCCTAAAACCTCTTATAAATTAAAGGGGAGCAAAATTATTCTTCTATGACGTTGGTTCTGGTGTGTTTAAACCCAGTTAGGACTTAAAAGGCACACTGTTTTGACACAGATACTCCTAATACTTTTATAAGCACAGTCCTGTATGACGTGACTAATTGCCTCAGGGGTAGGTGTCGGTTCATTATTCTCAGCTTTCAGATTTCGTTAATATAAAAAGTAATGTCAGTTCTATTCTTTTTAAAAAGCAAGAGGTCCTAAACCGACTAAATGCTCTGAACAAGGCGTAGTTTCATCAGTTAACACAGTAATTAGCCAATAAATGCATAATCACAACAGTAATCAGTTTCAGCATATTTAAGCCAGTTACAGGTTTACATCTAATTGTGCTTTAAATTAATTTGCAATATCTGTTTTCTTGCTTCATCTTTGATGAACAAGATCCAGCAGAAAGCTTTTTTTCCTGTTTTATGTTGACCTACAATAATTTAATAAATCAGTAGAGAATGACAAGGAAAAAGTCAGCTGACGATCAGATGGAGAGCAATGGACCACCTACAGCTTGGATGTGGCGCTGACAGTGAAATCAGAGCAGTGGGTCTGAGTCTTTATCGTGTTTCATAGTGTGGCTGTTTGGTCCTCTTTACCCTCAAACAGATGGTGGAGCTCATCAGTAAGCTGACGGCAGCAGCATCTTCGAAGACGTGAGTTAGACAGCAATGCTGACCTCAGCCAATTGCTTGTGACCTCACATTTTAAAGCCTCTTTGCCCTCGTGTCCTTCAGACTGCGCATTCAAAACACTCATTGTTAACTTTGTTCCCGGCAGATCACAAACACAAGGATCCACAGTCGATCGCTCTGCATCAGTGCAACATTAGATAAAAATGTAGAAACTGCTATTATAATCGTACCTGAACTGCAAACACAAGACTTAAGTTGTTTTATTGGTGTCAAACAACACACACAGTGTGGCCAGATCCTGTTTCAGAAAGCGGTAGCCAGATCTTTAGAGAAGTCTGGACGCTTAAATCCGTGACTGACCCACTCAAAGTTTCTGCAAACTGAATTCATGCCAGCATTTTGTTATCATTCAACACTGGATCATAATGTCAGACTTAAAGGTGTCATCCACCCACCCATGCAGCTTTACACATTATCCAAATGGTTCAAGGTCATACAAACACAGGTTCCTATTACAGCAATGCAACCTGTCCATTGAAATGGACACAGACTGGATTGAATAAAGTCAATCAACCAATTAGGATCCATCTCCAGGTTTCTCTTCTGTAGAGGAAAGCTGACCTGGCACATGTAGGCAACCAGCTTCATATATGGGGTACCTGAAATACCACGATGGAACATAGTAAAAAAAAAACATTAAAAAGTGGGTTTTACTATAACTATAGCAACCAGCGGCCTGTAGGCCTATTGAAATAATAAAATGTGTCCTTCAATTTCAATTTTGGCTTTGAAAGATCATTAAAGAACTGAAGTTGAAAAAAAAAAATGGATTGATTATTTTGACATACTCTGCTTTCAGGTTTGTTCTTACTTTGTAATGTCTCCTTTCAAAGGAGGAGCCCTGGGTGCTGCAATACTTTGTAGCACAGCAACGAAGCTCAGGGAGGACAGAAACCTAGCTTAGCAAGAAGAAAGACAGAGAAGGGGAAGACAAACAGTAATGGCTCGGCAATTAAACTGAGAACAGCTTCATCAAGGACTAGAAACTTCCTACTGTGGTGCACCTGCTCTACTACTGATAGTGTTTTTCCACAGAAGGAACTCTCGTTTTTGAACTGGTTCGGTCCAGGTGCCTTGGAACTTTGGTGTTTTGTTGAGCACCGACGTGCATTTCCCGCAGTTTTACAAACTAAGCATGAGTCATCAACAGTGGGCGTGGAAGTGAGACAGCAGATCTGTCTGAGTTGCACTCAATGTTCCTTCTAATGCAGAATTAGAGCATTCATAAACTACAGTTAATACGGAAAAGGAGACAACTCCGTGCAAGAAAAATGTTAGACACAATGTTTTCATTTGCAACTATTCAGCATCCCCGAGTGTAACAGAAAGCAGTTGTTATACAATGGATGTTTAGTGTGTTTTGCAAACATAAGTAATGTTTATATGGTACGTCCATCATCTTCACCGCCGTAGTTGATACTTCTGTTGTCTGCAGTGTCGACACCCCCACTGGTGACGTTACGGTTCGCCCAGAAGATTAAAGTATTCGGTGGTGCCCGAGGTTGAACCAGAGTTTGCACTTTGGAGCCTCTTTTCGTTGGTGGAAACACACGTCAGCGGCTTAAAATCACGTTTGGGAACAAGAACAGGCTCCGAACCGTGTTGGTGAAAAAGGGATATGAGTCACTTATTTCTTCATGACTTTGCTTTGTATTATTGACCCTGCAAAATTAACAGATTGTTTTTTCTGTTCATTTAGTTAATTAAAAAAGTTTAACAATACTCTTCTTGTAAATTCTGAAATAAAAAAATATTCCCAGACATGAGCATTAAAAAATTATGTTTTTAGTCAAACCGTTATAGAGCTCTTTTTACAGAACTGTGCAGTAAGAATATCAAGCACTTTCAATGAGTTTATACAGGTAAGAAGCACTTTCCAAACCTTGAAAACACCTTGTTAAAATTCAAGCATTTTCAAGGATTTCAGGCACCTATACAAACCCAAAAAACATCCTGCAGTCGATGGAACTATTTCGTACCAGGGCATGAGCCAGCCCCCTCCAATTCGCTTACGACCCTGGTTTCACTGAACCAGTGTTCTACTTTCTGCTGTTTCTCCTTGGCTCCCCTGGTTTCCCGAAGCAGCTCACAGTAAAGGTGCTCACCCATCAAAATGGCGTGTTGAATGATGCTTCTGTCCCATGCAGCATAACTCTGTGGGACTTGTCCCAACATTTGGTAGCTCAGGCAGAAAGTGTCAATGAGTCATCAATAGTTTTTATTTACAAGCCCAGAGATGGTGATGTGATTTCTACCAGTGCTTCTAGACTGTATGGGATACCAGCAATGCTGACATTTGTCAGTGTTTTGTGGGGTTTTGAGCCATTACCAGAAACCATGCAGGGGATCGCAAAGCTGTTGACATGGTTCATTCACACCTTTCTTGGACATCAATTAGCTGTCCAGATAAACTGGAGATTGCATGGCCGCCCCCGCTGCTTACATCTCGTAATTTTTTTTTAACCGTGTCCTGTCCGGCAGAGAATTGTTATCTGAGCCCCGGACACTGAGAACCACAAGTACACCGGCGGGCAGAGACACCAGCCACTGGCAGGTAGTGTGGCAGGGAGGAAATAGGCCCCACATTTGATGGGGGGCCTAAACTGATTCAGGAGAGGGAGCAGCCAAAGACCCAACCTGACACAAAACGAAGGCATACACAGTCACAATCGCACATTTCCAACCTCGTACACATAAAAACACTTAAACCCACGCACCCAACGTAAAGACAAACAACAATGGACGTCGTACACTCAATCACACTACCTATGTATAGTCTATACTCCAAGATCCAGATGCTGATAGCCCACAGGAGCAACCCCTTCCCTCCGGGGCAGGAGACAGGCAGACCGCCCCAGTACCTGAATCTGGTCCTGGCTAGACCGGGCTCATGCCTGAAACTGAGCAACTCCAGCCCAGAGCCCAACCCCCGCCAAGACCCCAGTCACCAACGACCCCCATCCTCATCCGCAGAGGAGGCCATGTACAAAAGAGGTTTCTACATGGTCCAAACTAGCCCGTCAACCAGAGCCGCCACAAAATGAAATAGTCCCAACCCCCCAATGAATTCTGATCCTAACCCCATGAGACCCCCAACCTCAATGAACCCCACATGAATTTCCCCACAGGGCCACCCTCAACCAGGACACAGATTTTGAACACATGCCATGAATCCCCTCCCTGCAGCACATGGGCACAGGTGAGCTTCATCCCTGAAAAGCCGAGGAAGCGACACGCACACAGAGCAAGTTCCACACCCCCAGCCCCACTCCAAGCACACCCGCCACATCCTGCCCCCATCACACAGCGCGCCGCGACAGCAAGGCAAGGGCTCCGCACAACGCTACCCCAGCCTCCACCCACAGACGCAACAGGGCAGACACCATCAAGAACCACGCCCACAACGGAACCCCCAATCCCACACCGAGACGGGACAAAACTCACCCGGCAAGAGGTCCCCGGCCAGCGGCAAGCACTCGGGGCCGGCGTCCCCCACCACGACCCTCAACCACACAGACACACCACATCACTGCCACTGCAACAATAGCCCAGGGAGAAACATTATCCAGCTCAGCTCTATCACCGCCGCTCAGCCAATCCAAATGCCGGTGACCCCACATCCAAGAAGAGGACACAACCACCCCACCCCAGACAACCCTCTAGCCCGCCGCCTAAATCCCCCCTCCGGACAGAACAGCCAGCAGAGCAGCACACTGCCAAGCCCGCCCAACCATACGGCCAGTACCAGCAGCCCCAGCCCATCAGTTCGTGAGAGGGAAACATGCACCAGCCGGGTAACTGGTCCGGGTAGGCCAACCGCTCCAGGCCAAGCAGAACCTGCCAGCCACCCAAGTGCAGGCACAAGACATGCTCCACCGCCCCCCCCACCCAACCGCAGCCCGTCACCCGGCCAGGGACCAGAGCCACAGAAGGAAGAATATTTCACACCTTCTCTCTAAGGCAGAGCCCAGCTACCTTCCAGAGGACACTAATTTCGACCACCTGTTTTCAGGATCTCATTCTTGCCTTAAGTTCATGACTATAGGTGAGGACAGGGACATAGAAAGACTGGTAAACAGAGAACGTTGCCTTACACCTCAGCTCCCACTTTACTACAACAGACCGGTACAGCCTTCCTCCACGAAATGGCTATGCAATACACATATATATTGGTAAATGATTCGAATGTGGCTGTAATGATTTTGCAGAATTAAGTGCTGCTGTCCTCAGTGCCAAGGCACTCAGGTTGTACAGCTTAAATTGGAGAGGGTCTTAATTCTTGGACACTTCAACAGTTAGGTGGGTGACACCTCTTATGATCTGGCTGTGGAATATTACTGACTTATTCAAATTAATACAGCTTATCACTGAATGAAGGTCTTGGATTAGATGATTCTAATGTGCAGCTAGAAGATATACTTTTGAGTGATCACTGCTGTATCTCCACTGTCGCTACATGCATGCTCAGTATGAGGGATTGCTGCAAAGTCAACGCCAGTGACTGTCCACTGTCTCTACATGCTCATCCAGGAGGAGTGAATGCTGCAAGTCACTGACTGGATGCAATCTGCTGGGTTTCCTTAGACAGAAAAATTTTTGACTGCACTGTTCAATGGTTAGGACTAATTGGAATGTATGTACCTGACTTTTGTGAAGTGCCTTGAGATGAAATGTGTTGTGAATTGGCGCAATATAAATAAAAATAAAACTGAAATATTGTATTTACCTTTACTTTCCCTGGAACCTACACACCTACAAACTATTCAATTCAATTCAATTCAGTTTATTTATATAGCGCCAATTCACAACACATGTCGTCTCAAGGCACTTCACAAAAGTCAGGTACATGCATTACAATTAATCCAAATCACTGAACAGTGCAGTCAGATTCTGTATTTATTCAAATTGATAAAAGTTTTTCTATCTAAGGAAACCCAGCAGATTGCATCCAGTCATTGACTTGCAGGCATTCACTCCTCCTGATGAGCCTGTAGAGACAGTGACAGTCCACTGGCGTTGACTTTTGCAGCAATCCCTCATACTGAGCATGCATGTAGCGACAGTGGAGAGGAAAAACTCCCCTTTTAACAGGAAGAAACCTCTAGCAGAACCAGGCTCAGTGTGAGCGGTCCATCTGCACCGACCGACTGGGGGTTAGAGAGAACAGAGCAGAGAACACAAGGGAGACAAAGAAGCACTGATCCAGGAGTCCTTTCTATGGGAAGGAAAAGTTAAATGTTAATGGATGTAGCTCCTTTAGTTGTTTTCACCTAGAAAAAAAGAACAGATAAACTCTGAGCCAGTTGTTTTTTTCAAGGTTGAGAGTCTGAAAGAGAGCACATAGAGTTAGTTACAGTAAAAAAAGCTCCGTCAGTAGCTATGTCTAGGAGAGAGAAAGGGTAAACACTGAAAAGACAGGGCCATGTGGATCATCGTAAGAGGTGAGCACCAAGTTGTTGCCAAGCAGAAGCTCGGACGATGCCCCTCTCCAGATAGTTGTCACAGTGACACAGAGTCAGGCCAGGTGTAGCTTCTAGGAAGACGAGAAGAGAGAGAACAAAGTTAAAAGCTGAAATAACGCAATAACCAAAATTGAAAGAGTAGTGTGGAGAAAGTAGCGAGAGGTGAAAGTTGTCATTATGTCCTCCAGCAGCCTAGCTAATAGCAGCATAACTACAGAGGATAGCTCAGGATAACCTAAGCCACTCTAACTATAAGCTTTATCAAAAAGGAAGTTTTAGCCTAGCCTTAAAAGTAGACAGGGTGTCCGCCTCACGGATTAAAACTGGGAGCTGGGTTTCCACAGGAGAAGGGAGCCTGATAACTAAAGGATCTGCTGAAAGTCACCATGACTATTCCTTATTGCCTCAGTACTGTGGACTTGTGTCCTGTACTGTTCTGTTGATCTCAGTGCTGCATTTGATACAGTCGATCCATAAATATTCTCTAGAAAGGCTGGAATATGCTGTAGGGATCAGGAACAGCACTAGGCTGGTTTTAAAAATCTTATTTTGTCTGACAGAATTCCAGTTTGTTCATGTAAATGATAAATTCATCTTTAAACTCCCAGGTTTAATTGTGGAGTACCACAGGGTTCAGTACTTGGGCCAATTCTCTTTACTATATTATGCTTGCCAATAGGTAAAATTATCAGGCAGCATAGAATAAATTTTCATCACTGTTACGCTTGATGACACTCAGCTTTACTTATCCAATAATCCTGATGAGCCCAACCAGTTAGAATAGACTACAAGCATGTCTTGAAGACATAAAACTTGGATGAGCTTTAAATTTTCTGCTTCTAAATTCAGACAAGACAGAAGTTGTCATCTTGGACCGGAGTTTTATTAAAAAAGTAACGGCTTCGTCATCACTTCACCTGATGGCATTAAATTTGAACCTCCGATAATAACGTAAAAACCTTGGTGTTTATTTTTGACCAGGACATGTCATTTCAAATCCATTTGAACAGGTTTCCCCAGGATTTTCTTCTTTCAATCTCCCGGAACATTTGCCAAAATTAGAAAATATCCTGTCCCAGTATTGATGCTGAAAACTATCCCATGCATTTTGTTTTACTTCAAGGCTGGACTATTGTAATTCTTTTACTATCAGGATTGTCCCCAAATGCAGTTAAAAAAGCCTTCAGCTGATTCAAATGCTGCAGCAAGAGGTTTCTGATTACAATTAAAAAAGAGAGATCATATTTCCCCTACTTTATCTTTCCCTTCATTGGCCTCCCTGTTAAATCCAGAATAGAATTTAAAATTCTCCTCCTCACATATAAAGCCCTTAATGATTTAGCTCCATCATACATCAGAGAGCTGATTGTTCCATATGTTCCTAACAGAGCACTTCGTTCTCAGACTGCAGGTTTACTGGTGGTTCCTAAAGTCTCTAGAAGTAGAATGGGAGGCAGATCCTTTAGTTATAACTAGAACCCAAAGACAAAAAGTAAATCAAGATGCTTCATTGGATCAGTGTTCAGTAGTGAGGTAATGACGCTGATGCGTTTGATCAGTCTTTGCTGCTCAGTAGTTCTAAATAAAGTTGCACCTGAGCATGCACCATTCCAGTAAAATACACTGCTCTAAAAAAGAAGAGGAAAACTTTGAAAACACATCAGATTTCAACAGGGAAAAAAATCCTGCTGGATATCAATTCTGATATGGAATGGGCAAAGTGTTAGGAAAAAAAGGATGCAAAATCATTTGATGAAAATGATCAACCAACAAGAGGGCTTAATTGGAGGTCATTGAGAAAAGTAAGCTGAAAAACTGATGCAGCAAGCAATTCCAATTAGCTAAAATGATTTACAGCATCTAAAAATGATCCTTGGTAGTGTGTATGGCCCCCACGTGCTTGTATGCATGCCTGACAAAGTTGGGGCTTGCTACTTATGAGATGATGGATGGTGCCCTGGGATATCTCCTCCTGGGGTATCTCCTCCCAGATTCTGACCAAGTCATCACTGAGCTCTGGGATAGTCTCAGGTGCAACCTGGTGGCTTTGGATGGACCTAAACGTGATGTCCCAGAGATGTTCTATTGGACTTAGGTAAGGGGAGCCTGGAGGCCAGTCAGTGGTATTAATTTCTTCATACCCAAGAAACTGCCTGCATACTCTTGCTACACAAGGCTGTTCATTATCATGTATCGGGAGGAACCCAGGACCCACTGCACCAGAGAAGGGTCTAACAATGGATCCAAGTATTTCATCCCAATACCTAATGGCAGTCAGGGTGCCATTGTCTATCCTGTACAGGTCACTGTGTCCCTCCACAGAAATGCCTCCCCAGAAGAACACTGACCCACCACCAAACTGATCGTGCTGAACAATGTTGCAGGTAGGGTTGGGCGATATGGGAAAAATTCACGATAATGTTTTTCATATCAGTCGACATCGATATATTTAACGATATAAAACAAATCACATGGGCTTAGCACTCGCTCTCGTCTGGGATTATAAAGTTTTACATTTTGCGTGTTCCAGTGTGTGGCACTGGTTCAGGGGGTAAAACAGATTGGTGGTATCTCCGGACTTTGCCGAAGCATGCGCTCAACGTCATTTCCAGTGCACACTACTTTGTTTTTTGTCCAACTTTAAATAGCCAAAATACCTCCAGACGACTAAACTGTTCAGACCCTTCTTTTCAACGAAGTTGCTCGCTGTTTCTTCCGTCTTTTCTTCTGTCTTTTCACCAGAGCTTCTGCTCTGTGTCTTTTCTTCTTTCGGACCTTCTCTTTGCATATCTCCCGCATTGTGAATTATGGATCTTGCCAGCTGGTCTCTCAACGCAATTGATCAAATTTTCTTGACGGGAAGACAGGGTAAGGGAGAGCGCTCTTGTCCAGACGGGACATTCTTCTCCGGATACACAATGGACTCCTGGCAGAAGTGGAGGATTGTGTGTCTGACAATGATGTCAGTCGAGGATGTAGAAGATGTGTACATAATTGGATTTCTGATAACAGAATTTATGCTTTTCGGAGTGTGCGGTTACCTGGCATATCGTGAAATTGGGAAACGTCGGCAGTAGTTCTGGCCATTACAAGGCTGCCCGGCTTATGTGAAGGGATCTGCAGAGCTATCAACACTCAGACTGAAGTGATCCTACAAGACCGCAGGCTGGCGGCAGTTCCTGGACTCAGATGTGAAATGGGATAAATCTTGGAGAAAGTTGTTTGCTCAGATCTGGCGGAAAGGACCTGGAATTTGGCTGTTTGGATTCGCTATTGAGAAGCACCAGCGAGACTCTCAAGGCTGAAGGAAAATTAAGAGTCAGGCTGACCCAAATAATTGTTGTTTTTCTGAATCTGGCTCCCCTGCACGGCCTTGATGGCTGGCTATCTTCAACTTCTCCTGGAAGTTATGTAAACATGATGCTCTGGTCCCTCTGCCCCCTCCCTTCCCTGAGGACATCAGTGGACCTGCTCAGAACTGTGTGGTCGATTGATGAACCTTCCATCGTACCATCAAGGACAATGGCCTCTGTGACAGTGCTTGACGGACTTACTTTGCACACACTCACATGCCACACACACATGCTCAAGATAAACATATGCAACTCTAATATACATCCTTCACCGTATCCCTGCAATATGTTGTCTCGTATATGTGTTGCTTATTTGTGCTGAGGTTTTTTTTGGTATCACAAACTGTATCCTGCTAAGAATAAAGAGTGAAATATGATGTTTCCCCCCTCTTACCGAACGTGGTCTTTCTTCTTATCCTGTTTTTACCTAAATGTGGCTTCAGATTTTTAGATTGCTTAGAAGGATTAATAGATTTTAAGATTTCTTAGAAGGATTGTATTACAACAATTTCATACCAGTGACAGCCAAACATTATTAGTATTTAAAAAGTTTGTACTAAAACTGTTTTATACCAGTGACCCAGCTTCTCTACTTAGACTTCAGTGAGCGCCCATGACTGTAACTATTTGAATGATGGGACCACAACTGCCTCATACCAGCGACCTCAAGGATTAATATTATCATTTTTCTTCTAGCACAGGATGAATTCCTTACCACAGAGGACTTAATGAGCTAATTACCTCTATTAGAAAGACTGGATTAGAACCAGCTCTTACCAGTAAACTGGTGATTTGTTTTTCTGTTGTTTGATTTTCTGTATCATTGTAAAGTTTTTCCTCATGTACAGCTCTTTGAGTGCCTTGTTGCTGAAAAGCGCTATATAAATAAACTTGACTTGACATGATTGGTCCAGCACCGAGCAAATCTTATTGTCATTGGCTATTGGTCATATCTATATATTGAAGGTCCATATCAAACCTTTCTCATATATCTATTGAAGAAAAATTATATCGACATATGTAGTGCTATTGTTTATCGCCCAGGTCTAGTTGTAGTCAGCAGAATGTTTACCGCAGCTTCTCCAGACCCTTTAACATCTGTCACATGAGCTCAAAGTATCCTGCTTTCATCTGTGAAAAGAACAGGGCACCAGTGCTAAAACCTGCCAATTTCAGTGGTTTCTGGCCAATGCAGATCGAGCTCCACGGTGCCAGGCAGTTAGCACAGGTCTGACTCTTCCCATCCATCTTTTAAACACTAATTGCTGCTTGTCTGTTTAGGTTAAAGGCTCTGCAGCGAAGTGTTTCTAGAGGCTATACAATGTGTGTTTCTATTAAGGAGAAGGTTAAAAACGGTTGGGAAGGCTAAAGCAAATAAATATCACTCGGACTCCTTTAGTGTTCTCTATGTTTTCATTTCAAAAGGCCCCCACCGACGTGACACTTTGGTCCAACATTACAAAAAGCTGGCCGGACAAACAAGGCCGCTACCTGGCGTGTGACTCAAGGAGAGATGTTTGAATACACACAGGAAGGAAACTGGTGGGATGCTGCATCGATTTCTGTGGTTTAACAGAGACCAGGGCAACAAGTCTAAAGGGTAAAACGTTTCCACCTAAAGCCGAGAACAAAGAGAGCCACCAGGTGAGAAATATGTTGTAGAGAAAAACAGAGACAAAGACAAATGAGGCGGCTGAGACAAAAATCATAAAGTCAAAATAATTTAAACAGACAAGCTGCTTTCATATAATGTAAATGTGCTTCTGGAACACGGCAGAGTGAGAAACACAAAGCTGCAGCTTATCAGGAGACCACAAAAGGAGCGAGAAACAAAAGCATCTGTTATTGCAAAGCCAAACCAGAGCGATGCAGAGTGGATTGTTTACCTGGGAGGTCTGCCAGAGCTGCTCAGCCAAAGAGCTGATCTCCGACAGGATATGACAGATGAGTAAGGACTTTGATATGCTGCTGCTCCCCAGTGCAATCAGGGACTCTGTCAGCTTCTCTGCAGCCTACAAGGAAGGAGACAAAACAGGTGTCATAGACAGAACTCATCAAGTTTATAATTCATGAGTTACAAAAAACAAATAATAGCATCTTTTATTAACCAAAGCCAAATATAAAATATGGAGCAGTGAAGGAAAAAGTTCCTCCTCACCTTTTCTACAGGAACTATGAGGAAAAGTATATCAACTAGGTGCTACTGATCAAAGCCATGGATTGAGCATTATCAATTTGAGCACTTCTACAACGCCATGATAGAAACACATCAGCAGTGACCTTAAAGAAGCAACTGTTGCTGTCCGTCAAGCTGGGAAGGGATATAAGGTCTAAACGATCTGAAGTCCATCAGAGAAAGATTATTCAAAAGGTGGAAAACTCCTCAGACAGTTGCCAATCTTCCCAGGAGTGGAGGTCCCAGCAGATTCAGCCCAAGGTCAGAGTGTGAAGCTCAGAGAAATGACTGAGAACTCAAAAGCTGCAGCTCAGACTCCACAGGCTTCAGTTAGCAGGTTCAAGTTTAAAAGTCATGATACTGAACCAGTATGGCTGTTAGGAGGGGTTGAAGGAGAAAGCCTCTGCTTTCTAAAAACAAAATGGCAACAGGACTCAGGTTGCAAAGCTGCATCTGGATGAAGGACGAGACTTCTGGGAGATGTTTGACCATAGTGGACAGAACCATGCTTGGAGGAAACCAGACACAGACTATGTGGTCAATCACCTCATACCAACTGTAAGGTAAAGTGGTGGAGGGCTGATGGTTTGGGTTTGTTTTACAGCTAGAAGCAGGCCGCCTGAACTGCTGATAGTCAACAACAGCACATTCTCAGCAAATACTAAAGGAACCCAACTGAGTGGTAATAATTTTAGGCTTGGTGCGGCTCATCTACCCTGCTCTGACACAAAAAACATTTAATAAATGATATGCTGAAGCCGTGACGTCATACAGCTCTGTATCCACGTGAAGATGATCAGCAGGCATGTCTGCATTTTCTCCTCTTCACATGGATGACCGCCAGCAAAAGGAAAATAAAAAAGCTGAAATTCTATTAGCTTTAATACCTCAGCAGCTGATTACCCTCGAGCACTGACTGATACAAGGACATTATGTGAAATAGTCTGAAATGGTTATCATGTGAATAAAACTGGAGAGACTATTGTTCAGCTTTTCTCTGGTGCTCCTCTTATTTCCTCTGCCTCCTTTCCTCATTTCAACAGTCAGGTCTCTAGTTTATTTATTTACATCAGAATTAAATCCAGTTATTCACTCAGGATATCTGAATGCAGTTTTAGGGAATCTCTGACTCTGGAATGTCAAAGAGTGTTAATGAAATTATTCAGATATACTGATTATGTGTAATAAAACTATATAATATTTCAGTTTCACATCCTGAAATGAGGGACAAAAAAATAAACTTTCTTACGATATTCAAATTTTTTGAGCTGTAGTTGGAGATAGAGGAAATACAGAACCTTACTTCCCTGGAAGCATGTCGGGATCAGTGAGAAGTGGCTGCCGGTGTCAGGCCAGAGAGGGAAGTCTGAGCTTCAACAACTTTAATACTGAGTAAATTTCTTATAATGGAGACTAAATATTTCTGCACAGAAACTGAATATATTTAATGTGTTGACTGTTATTAACTGTAAAACACTTCAACCTTATAAGACGACATTCAACAACACTAAATATATGGGCTCAGTGCATCAAGGCCTAGATACCTCAGCCAAGTTCTCCAAGGACAAACAGGATTTCATCCAAAGTGCTGCACCATCAGAAAACAAACACAGCAAAATGTGGCATACTTCTCCTCTTTTAGGGCTTGAGACATATGAGCCGAGATGGATCCAATATGCAAGAGGCCGATAAACGTTCTTCAAGTAGACAAAAGAATGACACGCTGAAGATGAGGCGGGTGTGAAGCTATATGACACCGAGCAGACCCTCAAACTATGCCCCTCTGACAGATTATGGCATGAAAAATGTC
This sequence comes from Crenichthys baileyi, assembly GCA_036173005.1. Classification (NCBI taxonomy): domain Eukaryota; kingdom Metazoa; phylum Chordata; class Actinopteri; order Cyprinodontiformes; family Goodeidae; genus Crenichthys; species Crenichthys baileyi. The sequence goes on from JAHHUM010002393.1 coordinate 47,857, forward strand.
TGCAGCACAAACACAGCCGCAGAGTGACATCTGTCTGCTTCTACTTGGGATTCTGTAGTTAAACTTGGATCGTCTGGGTTCTTCATCTTTTCCAGCCTCTTCCTCTCCTGGAGGAATGTACTTCTGCAGGTGTCACAGACAAACCGAGCCTAAAATGAGAGCTCTCCTTGTGGATGTGATCCGCTGCATGCAGGGACCTCTGCTGGGTAAACTGCAGCGACTGGTCATTACTCCTAAAGATGGGACACTTTCAGTAGATTTGTGCCACATTTTTCTATTCTTTGGCCATGAAACACTAATTCTTAGGAGAAACAACAAAATCTTTTACCTTTCTCTGTTGCCTTTTAACTTTGAATCACATCGGTTAAGGCAAGGCAAGTTTATCAATATAGCAAATGTCAGTAGCAAGACAATTGAAAGTGCTGTACATGAAAAAAGAAAAGGTACATTACAGTGGCATAAAGGTTATTAAATAATTAAAGAGAATAAAAAAATAATTAAAAAGATCATAAAAACAAAAATTAAATTAAATAAAGAAGAAAATAAAAAAATGAAAGGAAAGTTGGACTAAAATAAGTTTTTAATCTTGATTTAAAGCAACTTAGGGTTTCAGCTCTTTTCCAGCTTTCTGGGAGTTTATTCCAGATTAGTGGAGCATAAGAATTAAAAGCTGCTTCTCCATGTTTGGTTCTGGTTCTGGTTCTGCAGAGTAGATTTGAGCCAGAAGACCTGAGAGGTCTGGGTGGTTGATCCACTGACAACAAGTCTGTAATGTATTTTGGTGCTAAGCCATTCAGTGATTTATAGACTAACAGAAGTATTTTAAAGTCTATTCTCTGAGCTACAGGGAGCCAGTGTAGGGACTTTAGAACCGGGCTGATGTGCTCCACTTTCTTAGTTCTAGTGAGGACGCGGGCAGCAGCGTTCTGGATCAACTGCAGCTGTCTGATCCACTTTTTAGGCAGACCTGTGAAGACACCGTTGCAGTAATCCAATTCTACTAAAGATGAACGCATGAATTAGTTTTTCAAGGTCCTGCTGAGACATTAGTCCTTTAATCCTGGAGATGTTCTTTAGGTGATAGAAGGCCGACCTTGTTACTGTCTTTATGTGCCTCTGAAGGTTCAGGTCTGAGTCCATCACTACACCCAGTTTTCCAGCCTGACTGGTGGTTTCTAGCTGTATTAACTGAAGCTGTGTGCTAACTTTTAAACGCTCTTCCTTTGGTCCAAAGATGATTACTTCAGTTTTGTTTTGATTCAGCTGAAGAACATTTTGGCCCATCCATGCATTGATTTCTTCTAAGCATTTACCTTGAATGGGTTCATAGTCACCTGGTGACATCGTAACGTATAGCTGTGTGTCGTCTGCATAGTTATGATAACTTACGTTGTTGTTTATTAAAATCTGAGTTAGGGGGAGCATGTAGATATTGAATAGGAGGGGCCCTAAGATGGGCCCTTGGGGAACGCCACATGTGATTTTTGTGATCTCTGATGTAAAGTTACCTACTGACATGAAAAAGTCAACTTCGTTCTGGAGTTGATGTGGATGTGCTGACTGCCCCTCTGATCTTTTGGGTTTTTTCAGTGAGGAAGTTAGCAAATTTATTGCAGGTCCTGGTAAAGTGGAGTTCAGATGCTACAGTTACAGGAGGGTTAGTTAGCTTGTCGACCGTGGTGAATAATGCACAAGCCTTATTAATATTTTTGCTGATGATCTCAGAAAAGAAAGATTCCCTTGCATTTTCAGTTGTAGGTTATATCTGTATAGTCTCTCTTTATAGATAATATAGTGAACCTGGAGTCCAGTCTTTCTCCACCTGCATTCAGCTTTTCAACACTCCCGTTTTTCACTTCTGACTGGTGGAGCACTTCTCCACGGAGACATTTTCTTCCCAGAAACGACTTTCACTTTAATTGGAGCAATTGAATCAATGATGTCTGAGATTTTAGAATGAAAGTTTTCTACCAGCTCATCTACAGTGTTAGAGGGCAAAGTGGAGGTTGAAGAGTAAATCTGGTTAAAGGTTTCAGCAGCACCGTCCTTAAAGATTTGTTTTCTTATCATGTCTCTTTGGCAATCTGACTCATTGGAGATGATGCTTTCAAAAATAAGAGAAAAGTGGTCAGATAGGGCAACATCAGTTACAGACACCTTGGAAATATTTAGACCCTTAGTGATGATCAAGTCCAAAATATGTCCCTGTTTGTGCGTTTGCTGTTTAACATGTTGAGTCAAACCAACTTTTCTAAGAGTGTCACATAGATCTATTGGACTTCTGTCTTCAGGATTGTCCATGTGAATGTTGAAGTCTCCCACAATAATTAAACAGTCATAATCAACACATATCACAGATAAAAGCTCATTAAAATCACTGAAAACGTTTGTTTTGGACTTAGGATGCCTTAAATATTCAAGAACATGGTTCGGACCGGGCTCTTTACCTGGAGAACCAAATATTCAAAAGAGTCAAATATGCCCAGAAATACTTTTTTACACTCTAATAAATCTTTAAACAAAGTGCCCCCCCTACACCTTTTCTTTGCTGTCTGCTCTCACAAAGAAAGTTGTAGTTCGGAGGCGTCGACTCTATCAGAATGGGAGCTTCATTAAATTCATGTAACCATGTTTCTGTTAAAAACAGAACATCAAGATCGTGGTCAGTAATGACGTCACTGATTAAAAATGATTTTCTAATGTTCAATAAAGCCAGTTTATATGACTTAGTTGCTGATATTAACTCCTTGTCTGGTTGAACCTGACAGTTTATGGCTTTTTTTGATTGTTTATTACTGTCTCTTATCCTTTTGGCTTTGTTCTTTCTGTCACGTTTAAGCACTGAGATTTTACAACTATCTCCTATTAGGGGCCCAAGTTTTTCAGGGAAATGATCATTTATGATCGAGTTGCCACTGGCGCCCAGACTGTATCACAGAGAAAAGATTTGAAGGAGATAGATTAGGACCTAAGTTTTTTCAGCAGATGAATGAAATCCTCCCTCAACACTTCTGATTTTTTCTCTGCTACGTCATCCATGGCTCCAAAGTGTATGATAAGGTTTCCTAGGGCTGGGCCCTTTTCTGTGATTGCCAGAATATTCTCTGAGATATCTGACACCATGTTACTGGTATTAATCATAACTTCTATGTTTCTCTTGCTGCAGAGGTTTTTTATCCCATTCACAGCCGTGTTGCTCATTATTAGGATCCTTGTCCCGGTGGGGTGCTCTTTCTCTGGCAGCTTAAGAGAACACTGTTTAGAATGACGATTGTTCTCATACCTTTTATTGTTCTCAGAAGAGGGATCATTTTCCTGGTTTTCATTCTGTATCAACATGTTTGAATGTAGCTTATTTACATGATCATCATTATTCTGATTTAATTATTATTATTATATCTACTCTCCATGCTGTTCATTTTCATGCTGCATCTATTTCATATTAATTAATTTCATATTAATATTAAATTCAGCATTTTACTGTGATCTCCTTCTTGTTTAATGAGGTTAAGTTTGGTAAAATGATAGTTTGGAGAAAAGTGAAGTGAACAGAGGAGCAGAGCCTGCTGGTGGAGGAGAAGAGAGGAGTGTTAAAGGTAGATTTGGTCCTGGGATCACGGTGGAAACCAACAGACATTCCCAGCAGATCAATGCGTCGTTCCTCTGCTTTCAGCACCAGCCTGGAATGTGAGCAACTCTGGTTCCTGCTGCATTCAGAAGTTAGAGAGGAGATAGCAGCACCAGAGAACTTCTCCACAGACGGGGAGCGTTGGAGATGACCTTTTAGGCTGAGGCTGCTGACATCATCATGAACAATACAGCAGATACTGATTCACCTCATTTACATCTTCCTGCTCTGGATATAGAGCTCAGATTATTGGACTGTTATATACAGTTTCTACTTATGTATATCTATTTTTTAGAGTTTTTCCCAAATGTTTATTTTTGAAAGCATTTTACAGTCTGTAAATATTTAAGCAATTCTGTACTATATCGTTTGTAATTTTCTTCGCTTTTTATTATGGTAATTAGGATTTCAAGCAGTGGTGTTGCAAGCTTCTCCGAAGTGTGGGGGGGATTGATTCTTAATGGCTGTGTGTTTTATGTTTTTATTTTAACATAACATCTTCTGCCTCTCTGTCATCATCACTCCTGGCCACATCCTAAAATATATCCAAAAAACATTTAAAACTACACTGGGAACTTAACACTTACATGCACCTGGGATGAAAATCCCAAACACACTGTCTGCTTCAACTGACTTCTTTCACAAACTTTAAAAAAATAGTATAGTTTAAACCTATATTTATTGAATTGCTGATGCCTCCTGCAACTGCCTAACCAGAAGGGTGCAGTGGTAAAGACTGGGCTCAAAATGGTTGAAATACTTTATGGCTCAAGTTACACAAAAACGTGTAATCCACAAAAATATATTTGTTATTTTTTCATTTAAATAGGCTTTTAGCTGTTTTTACAGCAATATCACTTACAGAATTTCTCTTGAAAAAAGTGATGAGTCTCCTCTTGTCTTTTTCTTTCCAGTATTTTAATCATACTAAGTGGCAAAAAGACAATTAAAGTTGACAGTGTCAGAATCTGATTGACATGACCGAGAGACCGCTTTTTCTGGCTAACATCTGCTAGCACGTCCAAAGAAACAATGTTCTGTGTCAATACATACCGGTGTTTCCTCAGCACAAACTGAATGTAAAACAAACACAAGACAGGCGGGACTTAAGGCAGGAAAGTCAATGGTTCCAAGCCCATGGCCGTTCGCCTGCTTCTCCCTTTGTTCTTTCATTTGCCTGTCCCAGCAAACCCTATTGAATCCTATTGTTTTTGCTCAATTTTTCATTGTAATTATTCTCTGCTGAAAGGGCGCAAGAACCAGAAAATGCTAGGGAAAAAATCTTACATAGCAACCTCGTATGAAATTGTAACCGCTAATCAAATACTAAAATTCTGACCCCCTAATAACTAGGGAGCGCCATTACAAATGACAACGCGTTTGGCCATATAACTTCCAAACACTCAAAAAGTTTATATCACGGTGTTTCTTGGATGATTCTGCATCACTTTGTAATTGACACGCCCACTTCCACCTGACTAGATTTTTTTGGAAAGTTGTGACAAAGGCAAAATCTATTTTCGATAACTCCGTCTACATTTTAGGCTCAATCAAGATGAAACTCTGTGCATACCATCTACAGTGTTAGCAGGACAAAATGGAGTGAAATCATTCTCAAATGTTCCAAGTTGTTAGAGCCTCATGCGGACAAACATTTTAATTTCTTTGTAAAAAGTACAGTTTAGCGTAGTTTCAACACCTAAAAACGGCAAAAAAAAACAAGCAGAAATAATTTTGTTAAAAATATTGTAATTTAACATACAGAACAAATATTTTATTTTATTTTATTTTAGAAATTAATGTCAAGGTCCACTGAACATGTAAAATTACAACATCTCAGAATATAATAGGAATATAATCTTTTTAATATGCAGGGTATAAAATGTGTATTTTGACTAAAATGTAGGCTTTTGTTTAACCATGTTGGCTGATATTTTTGTAGTTTTAAGGCCATGACCACACATAGCAGGGCATTTATAAAACCAAATATCCTCCCCTTTCTGTTTATGGAAAAAATTGTGTCCACACCACACCAATTTGTTCTTTTATTTGATAATCAGTTATCGCAAAACTTTCTAGCATCTCACAGTTCATCACTGTGAGCAGGTGCAGGAACTCCGTGTGAAGAGGAGCATTCGCGGTGGCAGCATATAACACGTGAGATAATTCATTTTCTTCAAACGGAAGACAGATACCTTAGAAAACCAACAAAATAAAAACTGAATTAATATAATTTTCTATGAATTTGAAATGTTCCCTGGTTGCTCTCTGAAAAATGCTGGCTAATACATGTCGCCTTAGCAAGTACTACCAGCTAATGTGTTAGTGGGGAGACATCATGCTGACAGTACATAACAACAAACTGAATCTTAATCCCAAACATTATTTTGAAGTTTCATCTGAAGGGGAGGTTTGATGCTAAAATGATTACTTGTCGGTTGTGCCATAAAACTGTGGAGAGTTTGAGGGGTTAAGTGCTGCATTGTAGAATTCATAGGAATGAATCCCACTGCAGTTGTGTCAGATTTGAAATGTGTGGTTTCCCTGTGTACATACAAATTTCAAACCATGAGAGAAGTCATATCCCACTTCAAGGAGCATATAGAGGAGCATATAGAAGAGCTGTGGCATGTCCAGTAGCTGGATGTAACAACATATTTACTGTCAAATCATCATTTACTGCCCATATGTCCAGAAAACACAGAGCTTGTTCAGTAGATAACATAGGTGAGATATACAAGAAAACTATTTCTCAGTCGTCATGTAAGAATGTTTTCCAGAACCTAAGTGATGCAACAGCAAATAAAAGCACTGAGTTGCCAGATAATTTCAGTGAGACCTTTCTAAAGAATGTGTTTATTCTAGCTAAAATTGCAAGGACAGCTGGTTCTTCCACCTCAACAATCCTGACAATTGTAGAAGAAATGCAAAATGTTCATGAGTTAGGACAGGATTACGCTTTAAGTAAACTCCGATCACTTTTTAAAAATGAATTGAGTCGAACAGATGATGCTATTGCTAAAATCTGTGATTGTATTAAGGATTCAGATCTGTTCTCCGAGTGTCACAGGGGACCACTAAGGACCACATATTCCAGGTTACTCAGGTGTTCAAAAGTATGTTCAAATACATTGAGCCTATAAAAGTGCCATTAGGTGATGAAGAGAATATGAAAGAAAGGGTTGCTTACTACATACCTGTGATAAAAACGTTCGTTAAGTCTGAATAATGGAAAAATTCAGTCCCTCAACAGTCTTGTGAAACCAAGTCCGAACTTTGTGACATAAATCATGGACAAAACTTTAAGTCTAACCAGTTCTTTTTTGACAATCCAGGACGTCTGAAACTAGTTCTATACCAAGATGCATTTGAAACTGTCAACCCCCTTGGCTCTGCTAAAAAAAAACAAAAAAACCCACAAAGTTGTTGCAGTCTATGTTTCTGTAGCAAATTTACCCACTCACATACTCTCCAATACTAATCACATGTTTCTTGTCTTACTCTGTACTGAGAATGACCAAAAACATTTTGGAAGTGCCAAGGTTTTCCCTGAGTTATTGATGGATATAAAATACTTGGAAGAAAATGGAATATGTATTGATGGTGAAACTGTCAAAGGGGCTCTCTATTGTATTGCTGGGGATAATTTGGGTTCGCACAGCATTAGTGGGTTTTACAGAAAACTTCAAACTTCCTTCCTTTTGCAGATACTATGAAATTACAAGGAATGAGTTTATGAGTGATGGAAATATATGTGGCCCTGAGTGTACCCTGGAAAGTTATGATATAACTGTTGATGGTTTACAAGCTGAAACCAGTCAAGGCATCAGGGGCAAATGTCAACTCTGTTTTTAACACTTTTCATGTTTGCCAGCCTGATCTTCCACCTTGCTTGGGCCATGATATATTTGAGGGTGTCTTATTCTATGATGTTGCACTGTACTTGAGGTATTTCATTAAAAAAAGGAAGTGGCTCACATGTTCACTTTTGAACCGGCGCATTAAGCAGCTCAAATACAAAGGGTCTGATGCTTTCACAAAGCCAAGTACCATAAATGCTGAGGCATCCATGCTGACCGGTCAGGCCATTGAAAACTGGAATTTCTTAAGGTTGCTGCCTGTGGACCGTGGCGCTATTGGTGTAGGGGTTAAGCGCGCGACCCATGTATAGAGGCTACAGTCCTTGAAGCGGCCGTCCCGAGTTAGAGTCCCGGACCCGGAGACCTTTGCCAAATGTCTGCCCCCTCTCTCTCCCCTTCTATCCTGTTTGCCTCTTGTTGGAAAAAATGAAAAATAAAGGCCTCTAGGGCTGCAAAAAAAAGGTTCCTGCCTATAATGATTGGTGACAAAGACTCAGAGGATGATATCTGGCAGTTGACTCTTCAGCTTAAAGATATCGTTGATAGGATTAATGCACCAAATATTTCTGTGCCACAGGTAGCTTATCTTGATGTTATGGTCCAAGAATATTTGGAGTCAAGAATCCTTTTATTTTCAGAGCCCATTGAAAGCAAAACATCATTTCTTACGACATTATCCGGTACTAATTTTGAAATTTGGTCCCTTAATCAGGTTGTGGACAATGCATTTTAAAAGCAAACATGGGTACTTCAGGAGATGACAAAATTAAAAATGCAGTGACCAAGTTTGGCTTTTCAGAAAGCTATACTAGTGTATCAACAAACATACAGTATAAAGGCACATCATACAAAAAAGGCGATTTCACTGTGTCTAAAGATGACAAGTCTATAGAGTTTGGAGAACTTCCTCCCTCCCTGTTGGATGGAGTAAGGGGGAGTCAGGTTTAGCCTGAACCGGCTCAGTTACGGTTGAGGTGCAAACACACCCTCCATTTCTGCTACCTGTATGACCCCCTCTCTTTTCCAGTGGTTATGGTCAATCTGACAGAGAGAGGTATCCCAATCGTTGTGGTTTTTAGTAGAACAATGACCATCAGTCTACTTTTAAGGCTAGGTTTAAAACTTTCCTTTTTGATAAAGCTTATAGTTAGAGTGGCTTAGGTTATCCTGAGCTATCTATGTAGTTATGCTGCTATAGGCTTAGGCTGCTGGAGGACATAATGACCACTTTCACCCTCTTCGCTACTTTCTCACACTACTCTCCAATTTTGTATTATTTGCTGTTATTTCAGCTTTTAACTTTGTTCTCTCTCTTCTCTCTTCCTAGAAGCTACACCTGGCCTGACTCTGTGTCTACCTGTGACACCTTTCTGGAGAGGAGAATCCTCCAAGCTTCTGCTGGCAACAACTTAATGCTCACCCTCTACCGATGATCCACATGGCCCTGTCTTTCAGTGTTTAACCCTTTCTCTCTCCTAGACATAGCTACTGACTGAGCTTCTACTGTAACTAACTCTATGTGCTCTCTTCAGACTCTAAACTTGAAAACTGACTCAGAGTTTATCTGTTCCTTCTTTCTAGGTGAAACGACTAAAGGAGCTACATCCATTAACATTTACCTTTTCCTTCCCATAGAAAGTACTCCTGGATCAGTGCTTCTTTGTTTTTCTTTGTGTCTCTGCTCTGTTCTCTCTAACCCCCAGTTCGGTCGTGGCAGATGGCCCCTCACACTGACCCTGGTTCTGGTTCTGCTGGAGGTTTTTTTCCTGTTAAAAGGGAGTTTTTTCCTCTCCACTGTCGCTACATGCATGCTCAGTATGAGGGATTGCTGCAAAGTCAACGCCAGTGACTGTCCACTGTCTCTACATGCTCATCCAGGAGGAGTGAATGCTGCAAGTCACTGACTGGATGCAATCTGCTGGGTTTCCTTAGACAGAAAAACTTTTTATCCAATTTGAATAAATAACTGAATCTGACTGCACTGTTCAATGGTTAGGACTAATTGGAATGTATGTACCTGACTTTTGTGAAGCGCCTTGAGACGACATGTGTTGTGAATTGGCGCTATATAAATAAACTGAATTGAATTTTAAATGCAAAAACATTCAGGTCACTTCATAAGCACATTTTTCAATAATTAGAACATTAATACACAGGAGTCCCTCATTTTTGTGAATGAGATCGGAACAGAACGTGTAGTTTGCGGAGGCTCCTGCAGGGGGCACCAGAGTTCTCAGACTATGAGAATGATTATGATGATGATTATGAGCCTTGAGACAACGTGTTGTGAATTGGCGCTATATAAATAAACTGAATTGAATTGAATTCAATCGTTCCTAACAATCCGACACCTTGTCCAAACCTTTCCTACAGTGGCTTGTAAAAGTATTCATACCCCTTGAACTTTTCCACATATTGTCACATTTCGACCACAAAAATAAATATATTTTATTGGAATTTTATGTGAAAGAGAAACACAAAGTGTGAAGTAGAACGAAAATTATACATGATTCAAAACATTTTTTACAAATAAAAAACTGAAAAGTGCGGTGTGCAAAAGTATTCAGCCCTCTTTACTCTGTGTGCAACCGATTGCCTTCAGAAGCTGCCTAAAGATTGCTAATGACAAAACAGAGTCCAGCTGTGTGTAATCTAATCTCAGTACAAATACAGCTGCTCTGTGACGGCCTCAGAGGTTGGTTAAGAGAATGTTGGGGAGCAAACAGCATCATGAAGTCCAAGGAACAAACCAGACAGGTTGTGGAGAAGTTTAAAGCAGGTTTAGGCTATAAAAAGATTTCCCAAGCTTTGAACATCTCACGGAGCTCTGTTCAGTCCATCATCATGCATCAGCCGAACAAGGAGAGCACTGATCAGAGATGCAGCCAAGAGGCCCATGGTGACTCTGGAAGAACTGCAGAGATCCACAGCTCAGGTGGGGGGATCTGTCCACAGGTGAACTATTAGTCGTGCACTGCACAAATGTGGTCTTTATGGAAGAATGGCAAGAAGAAAGTCATTGTTAAAAGAAAACCATGAGAAGTCCCATTTGCAGTTTGCCAGAAGCCATGTTGGGGACACAGCAAACATGGAAGAAGGTGCTTTGGTCAGACGAGACCAAAATTGAACTTTTTGGCCAAAATGCAAAACGCTACGTGTGGCGGAGAACTAACTTCAATTCAGTTTATTTACATAGCGCCAATTCACAACACATGTCGTCTCAAGGCACTTCACAAAAGTCAGGTACATGCATTACAATTAATCCAAATCATTGAACAGTGCAGTCAGATTCAGTTTATTATTCAAATTGGATAAAAAGTTTTTCTATCTAAGGAAACCCAGCAGATTGCATCCAGTCAGTGACTTGCAGCATTCACTCCTCCTGGATGAGCATGTAGAGACAGTGGACAGTCACTGGCGTTGACTTTGCAGCAATCCCTCATACTGAGCATGCATGTATGCGACAGTGGAGAGGAAAACTTCCCTTTAACAGAAGAAACCTCCAGCAGACCAGGCTCAGTGTGAGCGACCATCTGCCACGACCGACTGGGGGTTAGAGAGAACAGAGCAGAGACACAAGAGAACAAAGAAGCACTGATCCGGAGTACTTTCTATGGGAAGGAAAGTAAATGTTATGGATGTAGCTCCTTAGTCGTTTTCATCTAGAAAGAAGGGACAAGATAAACTCTGAGCCAGTTTTTTCAAGTTAGAGTCTGAAAGAGAGCACATAGAGTTAGTTACAGTAAAAGCTCAGTCAGTAGCCATGTCTAGGAGAAGAAAAAGGGTTTTTTTTTTTTTTAAAACCCCCCCCCCAAACTTTGAAGACAGGGCCATGTGGATCATCAGTAGAGGGTGAGCATTAAGTTGTTGCCAGCAGAAGCTTGGAGGATTCCCCTCTCCAGAAAGGTGTTACAGGTAGACACAGAGTCAGGCCAGGTGTAGCTTCTAGGAAGAGAAAAGAGAGAGAACAAAGTTTAAAAGCTGAAATAACAGCAAATAATACAAATTGAAGAGTAGTGTGAGAAATGTAGCGAAGAGGGTAAAGTGGTCATTATGTCCTCCAGCAGCCTAAGCCTATAGCAGCATAACTACAGAGATAAGCTCAGGATAACCTAAGCCACTCTAACTATAAGCTTTATCAAAAAGGAAAGTTAAGCCTAGCCTTAAAAGTAGACAGGTGGCCGCCTCACGGATTAAAAATGGGAGCTGGAGAGGAGAGGAGCCTGATAACTAAAGGATCTGCCTCCCATTCTACTTCTAGAGACTTTAGGAACCCCAGTATAACCTGCAGTCTGAGAACGAAGTGCTCTTGTATGGAAACATATGGAACAATCAGCTCTCTGATGTATGATGGAGCTAGATCATTAAGGGCTTTATATGTGAGGAGGAGAATTTTAAATTCTATCCTGATTTAACAGGGAGCCAATGAAGGGAAGCTAAGTAGGGGAAATAATGATCTCTCTTTTTAATTTTCATCAGAACTCTTGCTGCAGCATTTTTGAATCACCTGAAGGCTTTTAACTGCATTTTGTGGAAATCCTGATAGTAAGAATTACAATAGTCCAGCTTGAAGTAACAAATGCATGGACTAGTTTTTCAGCATCAATCCTGGACAGGATATTTCTAATTTTGGCAATTGTTCCGGAGATGAAAGAAGGAAATCCTGGAAACCGTTTAATATGGGATTTAAATGACATGTCCTGGTGCAAAAAACACCAGGTTTTTTACTTTATTATCGAGGTCAATTTAATGCCATCCAGGTTTAAGTGATTGACTAAGCAGTTTTCTTTTTTTAAAGACTCCGGTCCAAAGACGACAACTTCTGTCTTGTCTGAATTTAAAAGCAGAAAATTTAAAGTCATCCAAGTTTTTATGTCTTCAAGACATGCTTGTAGTCTATCTAACTGGTTTGGGCTCATCAGGATTTATGGATAAGTAAAGCTGAGTATCATCAGCGTAACAGTGAAAATTTTATTCTATGCTGCCTGATAATTTGACCTATTGGAAGCATATATATAGTAAAAGAGAATGGCCCAAGTACTGAACCCTGTGGTACTCCACAATTAACCCCGGAGTTTAAAGATGATTTATCATTTACATGAACAAACTGGAATCTGTCAGACAAATAAGATTTAAACCAGCCTAGTGCTGTTCCCTGATCCCTACAGCATATTCCAGCCTTCTAAGAGAATATTATGATCGACTGTATCAAATGCAGCACTGAGATCTAACAGAACCAAACAGACACAAGTCCATTATCTGAGGCAATAAGAATATCATTAGTGACTTTCAGCAGAGCGTTTTCAGTGCTGTGATGAGCTCTGAAACCCTGACTGAAACTCTTCCACAGTGTCCTTGCTGTGTAAATGCTCACACATTTGATTAGCAACTATTTTTCTCAAGAATTTTAGATAAGAACGGAAGATTGGATATCGGTCTGTAATTTATTAAGTCATCTCGATCAAGCGAAGGTTCTTAAGCAAGGTTTAATTACAGCTACCTTAAAAGCTTGTGGTACATATCCATTTACTAAAGGATAATTAATCATATCTAAAATGGGGCTGGTAATCCAGGAAACACTTCCTTAAATAATTTGGTTTGGGATTGGGTCTCTAACATACAAGTTGAAGGTTTAGATGAAGCTAATATTTCTGATAACTCAGGAAGCTCCACAGGATCAAAACAGTCCAACTACAGATCAGGTTCTACAGTTATTTTCCATGTTGTCTCACTTGTTGAGGATGAAGTAATCATCTCTGGAGATTGTCAAAGATTTTTCTTCTTATAGAATCAATTTGTTTTTGGAAGAATTCCATAAAATCATGACTGCTGAGAGCTAAGGAATGGATGGCTCACAGAGCTATGACTCTGTGTAAGTTTAAGGCCAACTGTACTAAAGAGAAACCTAGGATTATTCTGTTCTCTTCTATTAGGATGAGAATAAGCTGTTCTAGCTTGGTGAAGTGTCTTTTTTTTATATACAACAGTAGTGCTATTTTTCCAGATTAAGTAGGAATCCTCTAGGTGTGTAGAGCGCCATTTTCGCTCCAATTTCTAACATTGTGGCCTTTAAAGTACGCAGCTCTGAATTAAACCAGGAGCCAGCCTCCTATGAATAATTTCCTTCTTTTTCAAGGGGCTGCATTGTCTAATGCACCACGCAATGATGAAGTAACACTCGGAACAAGAGAATCAATTTGTGAAGGAGAAGAAACAAAATTTATTGCCTCCACTGTGTTTTTCTGTGATAATGAGCAATTAAAAGTGGAACAGATTCTTTAAAAAGTTGTTACAGCATCGTCTGATAATGATCTACTATAATGAAATTTTTTCTGTTCAGGTGTGGAGTACTCGGTTAATTAAACTCAAAGGTTATTAAAAAATGGTCAGACAGCACAGGGTTGTGAGAAAAAATATTGTAATGTCTGTACACTCAATGCCATATGTCAGCACAAGGTCCAGAGAATGAAGACAAACGTGGGTAGGTTTGTTAATGTTTTGAGTAAGCCAATTGAGTCTAAGATACCATTAAAGGCTATTTTAAGCTAATCAATTTCAGTGTCAACATGAATGGTAAAATCCCCCACTATAATAACTTTATCTGTATTTAACACTAAATCAGATAAAAGGTCTGAAAACTGATCTATAAATTGAGAGTAAGGGCCTGGTGGACGGTACAAAACAACAAACAGAAGTGATTTTTAGTGCTTTCCAATTTGGATGAGAAAACTGAAGGATTACATATTCAAAAGGAGTTGTAGCTATCGATTGGTCTGGACTAGTCAATAAACTACTGAAAGATGGTTGCTACTCCTCCTCCTCGCCCAGTATTTCGAGAAATGTTGAAAATTTAAATAATTAGTAGGAGTTGACTCATTTATAGTAACATAATCCTCTTGCTGCAGCCAGGTTTCTGTGAGGCAAAAATAAATCAATCTGATTGTCACAAATCAGGTCACTAACTAGCAAATTCTTTGAAGAGAGAGATTCTTATGTTCAGTAAGCCACATTTAATTGTTTTATTTTTATTTTTAGTCTGAGTTTCTGTTTATTTTTATGAGATTTTCCTGATTTCCTCTTTTTAGATTATTTTTTAATCTATTCAATTTTGGCCGTGGGCGAGACACTGTCTTATTGGTAATGGGTGGGTAGCAGTACAGACAGCTGCAGAGAGGAGTGTTAAACTACGCCCCCTGCTTCCTGTCTGAACCCTGGGTTGTCAGAGTTTTGGAGAACTAATAAATTCGGTCGGCCAGATTCCTAGAAAGAAGAGCTGCTCCATCCAAAGTGGGATGGATGCCGTCTCTCCGGATCAGCCCAGTTTGCCCCAAAATGTTTGCCAATTATCAATGTAGCCCATCGTTTTTCTAGACACCACCTAGACAGCCAGCGGTTGAATGACAGCATGCGGCTAAACATGTCGTCACTGTCAGATCGGGGGGGGACCAGAGAGAAATTACGGAGTACCGACATTGGTTTTTGGCAAACTTACACACCGAAGCAACACTAACTTTAGTGACCTCCGATTGACGTAACCGGGTGTGTCATTACCGCCATCGTGAATAACAATCTTACTGTATTTACGTTTATCTTAGCCAGCAGTGTTCAGGTAGGATTTGATGTCGCCCGTTCTGGCCCCTTGGCAGACATTTGACTATGGTCGCTGGTGTCTCTAGTGCCACGTTTCTGACTATGGAGCTGCCAATACCAGAGTTGGCTTCTCAGCGGTGTGTCGCTGAGCGGGGAAAAAGTCTATTAGAAACGCAGACGGTTGGTGGTGACCTGTGGGCTGATATCTAAGACTATGCTTCCCTACGTACCGTCACCCAGCCGGCCTGAGATCCCCCTTGCACGGGCTCTGCTGAGGACTGCTACGGGGAGCTACCCTCGGTGGCTCCGCGCTGGCTAAGGGGCCTCGACTATCTGCTGGTTTTTCAACAGCTCGGAGCCGGGCCTCCAAATCCGACACCCTCGCCTCCCAAAGCTACAAAATGCTGCATTTATTACACGTACCATTATCACTAAAGGAGGCAGAGGAGTAACTGAACATCTGACACAGAGAAGCATAAGAAGAGGAGAGACTCAGAGAAATTAAACAGCAGAACGGGTAGCCATGGTGGAGCTAAAGCTAACGCTAAGCTAGCGACCCCTTTCCACTACTAGAAAAAAACCGTGTAAAACACGGAGATTCGCCAAACGTTAAATACAGCAACAGAAAGTATGTGTTTTAACGTGCTTATGTATTATAACAAGTAAGAGATATCAAAGTAGAGAGAAATCAGATCAAACGAGAGAGCCTTCACACACCACACAATCCACCAAGTGCAAAACAGGAAGTGACGAATACGCCTTACCACGCCTCCAACCTGCACATCACTCTGAACACACCATCCCCACTGTCACATATGGCGGTGGCAGCATCATGCTCTGGGGCTGCTTCTCTTCAGCAGGGACAGGGAAGGTGGTCAGAGTTGATGAGAAGATGGATGGAGCCAAATACAGGACAACCTTGGAAGCTAACCTGTTGGAGTCTGCAAAACACTTGAGACTGGGGTGGAGGTTCACCTTCCAGCAGAACAACCACCCTAAACATGAAACCAGGGCTACAATGGAATGGTGCAAAACAAAACATATTCATGTGCTAGAATGGCCCAGTCAAAGTCCAGACCTAAACCCAATCGAGAATCTGTGGCAACATCTGAAAACTGTTGTTCACCAACGCTCTCCATCTAATCTGACTGAGCTGGAGCTGTTTTACAAAGAACAATGGGAAAAAAATGTCAGACACTAGATGTGCAAAGCTGGTAGAGACGTACCCTAAAAGACTTGCAGCTGTAACTGCAGCAAAAGGTGGTTCCACAAAGTATTTACGCTCAGGGGGGCTGAAATCTTTTGCACACCATCCTTTTCAGTTTTTTATTTGTAAAAAAAAAACAAAAAATCCTGTATAATTTTCGTTCCACTTCACAACTGTAGACCACTTTGTGTTGGTCTTTCACATAAAACTCTAATAAAATACATTGATGTTTGTGGTTGTAATGTGACATTATGTGGAAGTGTATGAATACTAATACACACCACTGTTTATACTCAGACGACTGCATGGAACATTCCTGATTCGCTGATTCCCTGACTCTCTCCAGAATCCTCAGATCCTGACTGGTTCCCCGCTGAACCAGTTTCAGAGTCCATTCCACCTTTAGGAAAAGCTATGGAAAACTTTTAATTTCTGCTGAACTCCAATTTGATCAAAGAAATAAGTTTTTGTGATGCAAAGGAAAAATTGTCGTACTGAAACAAACTAAAACCGATACTCATAATGGCTCTATTCTATACAGAACATTTTTATAAAATAAGATATACTTTAGGATCATGTTCCCTCTCCTTCTCTAATTCCTGTCCTGGTGTTTCTGCTTGAAAGGACCATCTGTTCTACTCTGGCTGTGAAGATCCTTCACCAGCAGAGGTGGCCTCCACAGCTATGGTGATAAGAAAACATTTGATGCATGCAAACATTACTCACCCTGCTGGGAGGTTTGCTGTGAAGCAGGATCTGAGTCAGCTCAATTATCGGCTCTTCCACGCGTCTCATGAAGTCCACAGATGGCCACCTCGGTGAGCAGATGAGGTCCAAAGCTCGGGATGCCACCTGGCAGGCCTGCAGCACCAGGTCAGAGAGTCGCAGCACTGGGGGCTCCTTGCAGGCAGCCACAACAGAGTCCAGGAGGAGGCAAATAGTTTCTGCCACCACTGAGCCCCCGTCCCCCTCAGGAGTCAAACATAAAGCCTCCACACCTCTGCTGCTGCTGCTGTCGAGTCGGTGCAGAGACCAAAGAGACTGCAGGAACTGCATTTGAGGAAGCAGCGCGTCCCTCCGAGATTCCCTTTGGTGATTGGATGGAGGAGAAGCAGGCTCCTGGAACAGGTCAGGCGTCTCTGAGTCACAGTCTGCAACGCAAACTGGACTTTCGCGACCAAAAAGATCCTGTGACATGTCCACCATGATGGTCTCATCTGAAAGATTGCAAACAGGAAAAAAACGTTTTCATTGAATAGATTTTGGTAAAAATGTCATTTCCTGGAACTAACATAATTGGGACCACTGCTTGAAGGACAAACATAGCTGCACTTTTACATATGGCTAAAAGTAATATATCTCAAAACCCCAGCCCTGTACATTATGATACTGTTACAATATTTACAGTATGTTAGTTTCATTTTCTGTTCAAAATACTGCATCAGAATCAGGAAACTATTAGTCCTAAAGGGAAATAGACTGGCAGCAGACCAGTCCATACATTCACCTCTAACAAGCATCTACAAACCAAATTCCAAGCCCTGAAAGGAATTTTTTCATCATACCAGCTCACATTTACATGTTAAGGTACGAAATTCGGACTCAGGTCCCGGTTAAGAAGCCTAATACTAAAGTAAAAAGAAAACTAAGTATAACAAAGATAAATCTAACAATAAAAAGATAAAATATAGCAATGAGTAAAAATATATGCACGTTTTTATTTACAGCTTTAAAAGTATACATACAGTCTTAAATAAATCTACACATCCCCAGTGATTGTTCATTAAGCGTCCCTTAGTAAGAGGACAACTCTTATTTTAAATGGAGATGCACTGGGTCCCAGAACCTACTGAACAGCTTCCTTTCATCTGAGCAGGGAGTTCTGGCCACAGTTAGGTGGTCCAAAAGGACAACAATCCCAACCACACATCCAGACTGGTTTGGGAAGTAATCAAGCCAACTAACATTACGCTTCTGTAATGTTTTTCCAGATGTTCCCAGCAAGCCACTCTTAGCTCCTTTCCCCAGAGAGACGAAAAAACAAATGCACCAACATGAATGAACTTCTGGTGCCTGTCAAAAACATCAGAGCACAGCATCTCCTAATCTCCTCACATTTGCTGCAGTTTTCCCCGGGCAGACCGGAAATAAACAGACAAAAGAAGGCAAGGAAGGCTCAGAAAGGGTCAAGATGGGTTCAGTGTGTTCCTTAGGGATGCTTTGATATGTTGGAGTGGTCCTGATTGAGGACTGAGCCTTGGTTGCCCATAACAGATGCTTTTATACACAAAAAAGGAGGATTTTTGATTATAGGTCCTCTTATTTCCACCTCTTTTCAGCCTGAATAAAGAGGCTAAAGGAGATAAAACATGCAGCTCGACGCTGAGCTGAGCTTTATCTGGGAGCCCCTGCATGCAGCCTAAAACACCAGGCCACAAGAACGGGTTTCATACGAGCATCAGCTGGGTTGTCATGCAATGCAATGATCCTGTAAATACTCCATGAAGTACACTGCTAAAAAAAATAAAGGGAACACTTAAACAACACAATATAACTCCAAGTAAATCAAACTTCTGTGAAATCAAACTGTCCACTTAGGAAGCAACACTGATTGACAATCAGTTTCACCTGCTGTTGTTCAAATGGAAAAGACAACAGGGGGAAATCTTTGGCGATTAGCAAGACACACTCAATAAAGGAGTGGTTCTGCAGTTGGGGACCACAGACCACTTCTCAGTACCTATGCTTTCTGGCTGATGTTTTGGTCACTTTTGAATGTTGGTGGTGCTTTCACACTCGTGGTAGCATGAGACGGACTCTCCCTGACTGCCATTAGGTACCGAGATGAGATCCTCAGACCCCTTGTGAGACCATATGCTGGTGCGGTTGGCCCTGGGTTCCTCCTAATGCAGGACAATGCTAGACCTCATGTGGCTGGAGTGTGTCAGCAGTTCCTGCAAGATGAAGACATTGAAGCTATGGACTGGCCCGTCCGTTCCCCAGAACCTGAATCCGATTGAGCACATCTGGGACATCATGTCTCGCTCCATCCACCACGTCACGTTGCACCACAGACTGTCCAGGAGTTGGCGGATGCTTTAGTCCAGGTCTGGGAGGAGATCCCTCAGGAGACCATCCTCCGTCTCATCAGGAGCATGCCCAGGCGTTGTAGGGAGGTCATACAGGCACATGGAGGCCACACACAATACTGAGCCTCATTTTGACTTGTTTTAAGGACATTACATCAAAGTTGGATCAGCCTGTAGTGTGTTTTTCCACTTTCATTTTGTGTGTGACTCCAAATCCAGGCCTCCATTGGTTAATTAATTTGATTTCCATTGATGATTTTTGTGTGATTTTTGTTGTCAGCACATTCAACTTTGTACAGACCAAAGTATTCAATGAGAATATTTCATTCATTCAGATCTAGGATGTTATTTGAGTGTTCCCTTTATTTTTTGTACATCATGACAGTCCATCATTTCCAATAATATCCCCTGGATAAGACCACTGTGACAAAGTCGACGTTCACATTGACTTGGAAGGTTAGAACAGCGTCTGGTGTCTCATAAAGCACAAATGTTACATCCCAGTGTCTGATTCTGCTTCTTTACGGCTCCGTTCACAAATTGAAATTACTCTTTACGTGCAAAATCATAAACATCAAACCCCGCCTGAGAAACACTTCCCACACCGAGGGGAAAATTGGACAAAATTACACTTTCACATTTTCCTCTTTGTGATTTTCTCTGGAAGAAAATGCTCGTTGCTATGGTGCTGTGTAGGAAACATAAAGGACAGCAGAGAGGTTCGATCAGGAGCAGGAGACAGAGTAATGTGGCAACAGCCATTTTCATACAAATACACATTTGAATTCAGTTTGCTTCTCAGACACACGCAGGACCACAAATATTCCTCTCATTTTGGGGCGGGGCGGTTCAAAGTCTCTAAAAACAAATCTGTGGCCTTTAAATCAAGCTGCAGTGTTGACACTTATTATTCTGAGAAAGAATAAACCTTATTTTTTACTTTTATGGCACAGACCCATAAATGTCTCCCTGTAGCCTTTTAGATTTAAAGGAGGAAAAATGACTTTGTTGCAACATAAAAGCACCATCATGTGGGGTTTTCTATGGAGCGTTGATTCGCATGGAGGTTTCTTCTAGTTAATGACAGCATTTTAAGAGTTTCAATCACATCTGCAACATAAAGACGTGGCACACAGTTCAGCCTCATTTTCAAGCAATCATTTCACAAACGTTGCTCCTTTCAGGCAGATTTAATGCATCCAGGATGAAGCAGCTTGTAGGAGTTGAGCTTGAACTAAAACAGGCGTACTCGAAACAAAACAGTGACTCCCTTGTCTCTGTCCTCCATGCTGCATGGGTTTAACCATCTTTTATTCAGAAGAATTACTGCAGTGCAAGTGCAGCGAGTTTTACAGTCTGCACTGTTTTCTCCCTCTGCAGCCTCGCAGGCCCTGCAGAAGGGCCCTAACCATACCACCAAGACTGTGTTACCTGTAAGGGCACAGACTCCGTGCATGCCTGGCAAAGCTCGAGTGTTTGGTTATGTTTTACATAAACTGGAAAATGCAACCTATGGAAAACATTCAGGACTCGTTTAATCTAAAGTTCAGTCATTGTACATTTTGATTAACTGTAACTTTGGGAAAAACAGACTGCTGGTCGCCACACTGATTAAACAGACCCAGGATCAGTCAGAAACAGAACTGGTCCCTTATCATTAGACCAATTACATTCTTATTTTCTGGGACCTGTGTGCAAGAACAAAGACCCACCTGCAGTCTCCATGCTGCTCTTTGTGTTTGGTGTTGCCCTGGAGATCAGCAGCTCCTGTCTCAACCTCAGCACCTCCTGCTGCAGCCCCTGAGCTGTTTCCTTCCATGCCTCATCCTGCCTCCTGATTCTGCGACCCAAAGCCTCGGCGTGCTCTCGGCCACTCATTCCAGGGGGTCTGGTTTTTATTACTGCCACCGCCACAGCCACCCGGGCTTTAGTTAGAGGCCAACAGGCTCTGCTGGACCCTACCACAAACACAACAGGGAGATTTAGGCAGTGACGGTGCTCTTAGCCCTCATTCTTTATATTTTGTTTCAAATGATTTTTGTTACATTTAAAAGTTCTTCTCATCAGCAGTTCTCCAAGATTTCAAAGAAGGTCTTTTTAGAGATTTGCTCTGGACATTGGTTGCTTCTTCCTCCTACTCTCAGTCCAGCACCTGATCGTTTTAGACGATTTTTTATTTGGTAAACCACTTAGCTATTCACTATGAATCATTCATACATTCAAAAAAGATCTTAAACCTAAGGGATGGGTCTGAGTAGTGACACGTAAAAACTTTGCAAATAACCAGTTTTCAATTGGATCTTTAGGTTCTTTGCCACCAGCAGGCTGTCACAAGGATGCAGTTTGTTCCCATTTGTTTAGATTGATCAATGAAAACCCCAACATTTGCATCAATTATGTCCAAAACATGGTCGATCTCTGCATGCTGTGCAATGTGCACCAAGACAATGTGAGAAAACCCTGGAGGCTGATAAAGTGTCGGATTGAAACAAAACTAAAGCAGGGCTGTAAATTGATATCTATGTTATGAACTGATGCTGAAATGACCGAAATGCAGACATCAGTGGAAACGTGGTGCTGAGAAGACTTAATAAGGAAGAAAATGAGAACCTTAGAGAAGGACAATCAGGACACAGCCAGGCAGAGAGCAATGCCATGAACAAAGAAACCAATTACTGAAGGTGTTATTAGTGACATGGAGACCAGGGCCCCATTTCAGAAAGCAGCTTCAATGAAAACTCAGAGTAAGTTCTGGGGTAAGTATGTGCATATCCTGGGTTTTCAGTTTCAGAAAGCCAGTTAGCTGGCTTTCTGAAACTGGCTTTTTGACCTAACCCTGGGTTTGGTCTACTTTTTAGCTGAGACCTGGAACAAGGAAAGTGGAAAAGAAATGGTGTGATCTTTTCTGGAGGAGCCTGGCGATGTTGGAGTGCGATTAATCCACACAAATCTACGTCAGGAGAGGGTGATCAGACCGTGATTAGATGTCTTCTGGATGAACATGTTGTCGGGCATTACCGTTTTTTGTCAGTCAATAATTTATCTCAATAATATTCACAGCTTTTTGTATAACATAGGTGAAGCAGAAAATCTTTCAAAGGCAACTGTATGTTGTGCGTGCTGTTAGGAGGTTCTGCCCACAGCAGAGGTGTCCCTGGTGTCAATCTCAAACATCTGGAGAAGGACACCCCTGCTGTACAGGTTAGTGGTGATCCCCAGTCACAGAACCACACGACTAATAAAAGAAGAATTTCACAGAACTGCCGGTATCAGTGAGAGCAGTAAGTTAATCTGTCACATTTTTAGACTTCAAGCATTATCTATTCATAAATATAAATTTCTGCGTTTCCAGCCTAAATTGGCTGCATACATGACAGTTACGTTCACTTCTCCTTCACTAAATAAAGGAGATTATGTTTTAAGCTTATATCATATTGCAGTTTTTACACTGATGTTGTGACCAATGTCACCTGAATCTCCTGCACCTCTGAGATTTTTCTTAGAATGACGTCACTAGGAGCTACTTTTAGTTTTCTTTGGGGCCCTGAACCCTCTTCAAGAAACAGGCCAAAGAGTTCAGCAAAAAGCTGACCTTGGAGGTGCATTATCCTTTAACTGGGAAGCTTTTAGGAAAATAAACTCACGCTTTATCTTATTACTGACCGAAATTATCAACAATTGTTTAGATTAAAATACAGGTTTTACAGTCAGGCCCTAGCAACTGCCATCTTGGTTCTGACCGCTGGGTTCGTGATTTTCCAACCAGACTAGTCTATCCTATCAGAAAAAAAAGGCCAGGACCATCTAATTTTCTAGCATTTTTAACAGTGCCAGGATGGGATAATATCCTTATTTAAGGAACTCCAAGGTGAGGCGCAAATGCTGCTCCCCTCCCTACATGGCGGCTAATATGCCACAAACATCGTTTAATTTGATATTTTCCTAAATTATCTTTAATGAATCGATAATCACATTCAATGCATTAATAAAAACAAACTTCGTTTGATTTGACCAGAAACTAAATGTTGAAAACAACGTGATTTTTTTTTACTGACTGTATTTGAATATTTATTCTGTCTCGTGTTCAAGGCGCAGCTAGCTAACCTGTTAGCTAAATAAGCGCAGAAGAAGAAACTACACCTCAGTAATTAATCTGTTAACATATCACCCATCGTTACGGCAGCTGTCGACATCAATAAGTACCGTTTAAATGGCGTAGTTTTTTCTCCATCGGCAGCTGTAACGGAACCAACAAGCTAACGGAGCTTCCCCTCCAGCCGGTGTTCCGCTGAAATCTGTGACACAGGAAATTCACTCAGAGGTTAAAGGTCAAAGGCTCTGTTGAAATGAACGGTCATTTCAGAAATATCCATTCAACTTGTGATACGTACTTAAAGACATTTTAACCAAATAACTTGCAAATTAAATTTTACTAAATGTTAAATATATATATATATTTTTTACCCAATCAAAGAAGAAAGTACCATTTCAGAATAAAAGCATCTTAAATACATTATTATTGTTACACTTTAACCTTTCAGTGACCCACAGAGGTAGATTTAAATGTAAACTTCAGTAAAAAGAAAAATGCAATTCCCCATCCTGAGCAGGTACAGGGCTACAGTGGGGAGGAACAGAGGGCTGCAACAGAGCCAGACTGAGGTTGAATTTTACATTGAATGCTTATGTAAAATATTTATCAGCTAAATATCAATAATGAGAAACAAAAATGACATAAAAAATAAAACAAAAAGGATGAAAGTTAATTTTCAAACATTTAGATGAATTTAATGAAAAATAAAGGACCAAAGGGAAAATGTTACCTGTATAACTGGAATGAGATTCTAAATTGTCTGGGTAGAGAAGGAACTCTGGACCTACTGTGGTTCCTCATGCAATTCTGAAATTAGAGTGACAACACATGACACCACCCCATCTGTCCTGATTTTCAATTGTACTGTAACTGAGGAGTATGTCCACTTAAATGAGCTCTCTCCCATTGCCTGTGCATTTGTAGGACCTTAATACTTGGACAAAATGGATAAAATGAAAATATCTGCCTATCCAAACGACATTGTCCCTGCTATGTTGTTGAAAAGGTGCTATGAGCCCTTATCTTGTAGAAATTTGTAATACTTCACTTTTAACAGGTGTGGTTTCAAGTTCTTGCAAGCATGCTGCTGTTAAGCCAATATTAAAAATAGTAAATTTGATCCTACACACCTTTAAAAAGTACAGTCATATCTCAGAGATAACTTTAATGTGTAAGCATCTTAAAAAAGTGGTGATAGAAAAGTTAATTTCTTTTACAGGAAAACATGTAAGCTCTTCTCCACAGAAACGGCTTTAATCAACCTTTCTAGACATGTCTTGATGTCAACTTACTCTGTAGTCTGGTTCTCCTGCATCTAACATCTGCTTTTGACACTATTGTTTGCAGTATTTTGATTAACAAGCTCAAAAATGTAGTTGGTCTATCAGGTGTGACTCTAGAGTAGTTTCTCTCTCATCTCTTTGACAGAACATTTGGTGTTTTTGCAAACCAAATCATGCCAGACACCAAGAGCCTGCCGTGTGGGATACCACAGGACTTGGTCTTGGGACCTATTCTCTTCCTTTTGTATATTTTTTCCCCCTTGTTCAAATAATCAGGCAGTTTTCTGATGTTTTTACCATTTCTATGCCGATGATATTCAGCTCTACTGTTCTTTTAAGCCAGCTGAACATTTAAAGTTGTCCTCCTTGATAAACTGTATTAATAGTATCAAACAGCGGCTCTGTGGCAACTACTGGCACTATCTATCTATCTATCTATCTATCGATCTATCTATCTATCTATCTATCTATCTATCTATCTATCTATCTATCTATCTATCTATCTGTCTGTCTGTCTGTCTGTCTGTCTGTCCGTCCGTCCGTCCGTCCGTCCGTCCGTCCGTCCGTCCGTCCGTCTGTCCTGTCTGTATTGGTGCTGCAGATATAAACTAAATGTTTATATTGAGTTAAACGAAGACTCGATACTAGACGCTCAACCTGAAGTTAACTCACTAGACTGAAAATGAGGTTACGATCCTACTTCCTTTTTTCTGGGTTAATGTTTTACTAATTTGCTGCAAATTACCAGAGTTCACATCCAGAGGTAGTTTAACCTTTTCAAAGTTTCCTGACTGACATTTTCAAGTGTCTTTCAGTTTTGAGAGTGAAGCTGTTGAAACATGGCCGACCGTTTCAGCAGTCATTAAAAACTCTGCCTCATTATCTGCAGAAACACTCACGATCTGTTCCTATGCAAATATGTGACTTGTTGGCTGATCAGTTTGTTTAATAAATGCAGCAATTATTTAAAACTGAAAGCTAATCAAATATCTCATCTTTTAAAAAATCAGTCTATTAGGTCTGTATAAAGTGGGTGTGAATACGCTCACTGGTGACTTTTCTTTTATTTAAATAATTATTAGCCTGAATGGATGGATGGATGGATGGATGGATGGATGGATGGATGGATGGATGGATGGATGGATGGATGGATGAACTGTTCATGAAACAAATTCTCATTGACCCAGACCATCAGTAATCCAGCAGAACATCTAAGGAAAGCTCTCTGTTGGACAGGATGAAGGTACAGCTATAACAGATGTTTCCAAAACCAAAAACAGCAGCCAATGAGATTACCTTCATCATGACAACCTAATATAAATGTATTAAACTGCAAGACAAAAACTGAAGATATACCTGAGAGCTAAAGCTGCTTAGCTGTGTGTTCTGTTAACTCATTAATGATGTGAAGCTCCAGTTGATGGGAATAAAAATTGAAAAAGATGCAGAACTTGTTTTACTTTGTAAAGCCCTTTGGAATTTTTTTCAGCAAACAATCTTTATTTCCAGGATCAGCTCCTCCAGACAAACCAACGAAAAGTGAGATTTCAGCATAATGATGCTCTTTATCGATCCTGTTTGGTGAAGTGAGTCAGAAAACAAAAGGCTTCCCTCAACCTTGAGCTGGAGACTCTGGACAGTAGAGGGGAACCCACTGATAGATGCTCCAGGCTATATCATTCACAAACAGAGAGTATCCCGTAGATATGAAATAAGCTGTTTGCTCTGTGTTCAAACATCTGTGTTCATAATCCTTTCTGTTTCTGTTCAGTTTCCTATTATTGTATTTTTTATCCAATATTTAACATTTTACATTTAATAGTAATCATTATATCTATTTGCTTGGAAACTCACTCATCCATCTATCCATCCTGAGGAAGGTTGCTGTTAATCACAAAGTGTTGGTGTTCTAACGAGGTCACATTGAGGTGCAGCACAGTTTCATTAACAGTCATCAGAGTCAGTTAATTAATTAAGGCACATAACTGTGTGGAAATGACTCACAGCTGTTGTGGATTTAAAGGCTGTTGTCACACATCAATGCTGCTTATTTATTTGCTGTCTTGTTACATGTTTTCTTCAAGCTTCAATATTTCACTGAAGTTACAAAAATGAATGGGAACAAACTGTTGGGTTGCTTTGTATTTCATCATTTGCCCTGCATTGCTTTTTTCCTGCATCCTGCTTGATTTTGATTTATTGCAGCACATTGCTGAGGGGCAAAGAGCCTCAGAATAGCTGCTGCTTGGGATCTAATGGTGCTGGTTCAATAGAACTCTAAACCTGGGTTTTCTGCAGGTAGTTACAGAGATATATCATGTGTTTAAAGGAAACTAGACCAACAGACAAGAAAAAGGAAATCCTAAAAATTATAAATCATTTTCTTTGCTTGTAGAATAATATAAAATTGCTTATCTGAACCCTGAACAGCTTGAAGGTTTTCACACTCTACAACACTGTGTGATGGAAAACTAAGAGTGCACATCACCCTGAACACACCATCCCCACATTGACACATGGTGGGAACAGGAAAGCTGGTCAGAGTTGATGGGAAGATGGATGGAGCTAAATCCAGGACAATCCTGGAAGAAAACCTGTTAGAGGCTGCAGAAGACCTGAGACGGGGGTGGAGGTTCAGCTTCCAGCAGGAGAACCAGCCTGAACATGCAGCGAAAAAACAAACAAACAAACTGATGTTCTCAGAAGATCCCTATCCAGTGTAACAGCTGGACCTGCAGCCGCATGTGGTTCTACAGAGCACTGACTCAAGGGGCTGAATACAAATGTACACCACACTTTTCAGATTTTTGTTTGTAAAAATGTTTAACACCATTAATCATTTCCCCCTTCACTTCCTATCATGGACTTGTAGCAAAGCTGACGACTCAGAAATCTGACTAGACTGAGATAAAATAATTTTTTCTTGCACAGACTGTAAGGATTGTTCATGACCCTGAAACTGTTGATGAGCTGTGAACGATCTTCTCAAACCCCCAGTCAGTTTATGTGTGTTGTGACTCGCTGTTGAAGTTGTTTTGCTCATTGAGCTGTCAGTAGGCTTTTATAATGACCCAGAATTAACTCATGATTAGTTATAGAGTAATAAACTGAATGTCTGCCTGCATGTCAGAGGCCCTGATTAACCTGCCTCCCATCAGTGGTACATTGGATCTTTGTTCTGGTTCCGACTCTTTCTGTGAAACATAAACAGTAGGGTTTCTGGAGAAGCATTTTGCTGACACAAAACAGAACCAACGGTGATGGGCTGACACACATGGAGAGACACAGAACTAGAACCATAGAGAAAGCCCTGGAGATGAACCATGGAGATGAAACCGAGCCTGTCCAGCAAGATTACTTTTTGGTTTTGCTTACAATTCAGTTCCAGTTTCCAAAAAGAGGAACCACCATGAAATCTTGACTGTACCACAGATCCAACAGCCTGAAAGTGACCTCACCAGGCTGTTGGAGCCAGGGCCAGAACCAGCCGTATGACCTAAAATTAGGCACAGAGCCTGCCCAAGTATTAAGCCAACAAAGTTGCTGCTTACAGCCCCCCAAACCATCAGGGGCCTCCCATGAGTACTTGAATTTAACACTCAACATAGGTCTAAAATCCTTAGATTTGTTTATTGAGAGTCAGAATGCTATTACTTTGACTGGATGGCTTTAGCATGGATACAATTTTAAACAGTTTAAAGTTTAATTTCAGACTTAAACGAATTGAAAAGTTTATTTTGTATAAGTGCAAAGAATAATCTTCATAGTTTGAATGTTGTGTTACCATAGTTACAAGCCAATGATATTTCATACATCTGACTAAATATTAACCAATTATCCCTGATTGCTTTAAGGTCTGTCAATTAAACTCCGCACCTCTCCCAGATCCTGCCAAATCTGTAACAGGAATAGGGGACTCGACTCAATTCTGGTTCTATTAGGGATTGGGGCAGTCCTGGGCACTCCCATCTGGTTCCATGCTTGGTGGTTCTGGTTGAAACCTGAAGGACCTGAAGGGTACGTCAAGCATTTAGAACTCCAGAAATAATCACTTCCAATATAATTAAATTGTTTTAGGAAAAAGGTTCTTAGTCCCAACGTTTTAAATGCAAACAGTCACTAATAAATACTTCATTATATTTGGTTTTTAATATCCATCTTCATTTATAGGATTCTATTTCTTTAGCTTCACAATGTATTTGACCATTTCATTATTTTTATGCCGTCACAGATTTATTTTTTAGTTATTTTAATATTATTGTTTGTGGTCTTTAAAATCTAACTTCATCGAGTTTAAATGTCTGAATCTGATGTAACCTTATAATTAAAACCAGATCTTCAGACATAAAGGTCTGCTAAATGACTCTATGATGAAACAGCCACTAAAACAAAGATCTTCTCTTCATCTTGCTGTCAGATCCTTTATTTCTGGAATTAGATCAACGTGGAGAAAAAGGAGTAAAATAATGTGAACTAGAGGCTAAACTCTGAACAGAGGCTCCTGTCACAGTAGCTGCTGGAGGAAGAGGAGAGAGAGGAGGCTGCGCTATAAAAGCTGGAGTCCCTGAGCTGCTCTGAACTTCGCAGGAGGCGCTCGGATCGGAGTGGAGCTTCTCTGGATGCTCAGGCTGGATTCAGATGACTAATGCTGGATGATGCTTTTATCTGGATTTATCTGGAGGTTTAAGTTGCAGGTGATGAAGCGCAGAGGATGAAGAGGAGGAGGCAGAAACGTGTCTGACTGTGACTGCAGCGCATGCAGCTTTTTTAATTCTGCAGATGAAAGAGGAACGCAGACGCTTGATGCGGGTTTGAGGGCTCCCCAAACGATCAGTTTGAGCTCGATGAGCGGAGTATGTGACGGAGGAAGGTGGAGGGATGGAGACGGCCCCCAGCTATGGAGATCTGCTGAACTTCTCCACCAATGACACCAACAACAGCTCCGGGTCCGGAGGGGAGGAGCGAGGCTCCAACCTTTCTTTCCAGGTGGCTCTGGCCATGACTCTGGGTCTCATCACCTTCGCCACCACGCTCTCCAACGCATTCGTCATCGCCACCATCTACCAGTCACGGAAACTGCACACCCCGGCCAACTTCCTGATCGCTTCCCTGGCGCTCACGGACCTGCTAGTGTCCATTCTGGTGATGCCCATCAGCGCGCTCTACACTGTGCTCCAGACATGGACGTTGGGCCAAGTGATGTGTGACATCTGGTTGTCGTCGGACATTACGTGCTGCACCGCCTCGATCCTCCACCTGTGCGTCATTGCGCTGGACCGGTACTGGGCCATCACGGACGCGGTGGAGTACTCCAAGAAGCGCACAGCAGGACGCGCCGCCGGGATGATCGCCACCGCCTGGGTCATCGCCATCTCCATCTCCCTGCCGCCGTTTTTCTGGCGCCAGGTGAAGGCGGAGGAGGTGACGAGCTGTAACGTGAACACAGATCACATCTTCTACACCATCTATTCCACCTTCGGCGCCTTCTACATCCCCACACTGCTGCTCATCTGCCTGTATGGGCGGATCTACGTGGAGGCGCGGAAGCGCATCCTGAAGCAGGCGCAGAAAAAGCCGGGGAAGAGACTGACCTCTGCGCACCTGATCACCAACTCCCCTGGCTCCGTGGCCTCCACCACCTCCCTGAACTACGGGACTAACGACACCTCCTCCTGTGACACTACCTCGTCCTCCCCGAATGTGAACCAAGTCAAAGTCACTGTGTCCGACGCGCTGCTGGAGAAGAAGCGCATCTCTGCCGCCAGGGAGAGGAGGGCCACCAAGACTCTGGGAATAATCCTGGGAGCCTACATCGTCTGCTGGCTGCCGTTTTTCATTTACACTCTTTTAGTGCCTCTCTGCGAGTCCTGCTTCCATGCGGGTCTGTTTGACATCTTCACCTGGCTCGGTTACCTCAACTCTTTAATCAACCCCATCATTTACACTATGTCCAACGAAGATTTCAAGCAGGCTTTTCACAAACTCATGATGCGCTTTAGGTGTTGCAGGCCATGAGGAATGATTTCCAGCCATCAATCATCTGAATGATGCAAAAAAAAAAAAACATTTATGTGTGGGCCCCATATGCAGTCATCTTCAATAAATAAGAATATAATTGAAACGTTCTTTTATTCCTGTAACTCTATCACTAAGTCAAACACATTATATCGACTACTCAGACTGATGTTTTCAAGCCTTTATTTCTGTTAATTATGATGATTTTCTGCTTCCAGTATCCAAACTGTAAAGAATCCACCACCCCATCTGGGTCCTATATTTGAATTTACTTGGGTAATATATCGTCACACAATTAAGGTTGTAGGGTTGCAGGACAAACATGAGGATTTCCAACCATTAATAACGTAAGCATTGTCAGAACTTATCCAACATTCACATGTGGGTCCCATACAGGTTGGAAATAAAATGAAATATTAGACACAAATATGATTAGCTATAAGTTAAATAATAAATGGGACCCATATAAATTTCTCACTTTTTCATGTAGGATAACTATTCCAACTGGAAAATGTACACAAATCCCACCTGGGCCCCTTATTCACTATCTCTAATTGGTTGTTAGATGTTGAGGAGCATGAGCAATGAATTCCAGGCTATATTGTTCAGCAATACATCAGACATAGCCTGTAGTACATCTGAGGCCCAAATAGGGAGGGAATGAGCTGAGAAACAGGTCTTAGAAAATATTACCCATCAGTACTAAAAAAAAGACGGACATTGACATACCAACCTGTCCCATATCTGTGAGCTCATTTATTTTTCAAAATTTAAACTTAACAAAGACAGTGAAAGAAAGGCTTGGTTGGTCCATGTGCTGACGTCCAAATTTAGTTCCAACAACTTTTCAGACCAGATTGAAAAAATCTATCAAAGTTTTCATGTTTGATGTTTTTATGCACTTTCAGATGTTGATAAGAAGGAAGGTATTTGTTTTCAAAGAAATTTTACTTTGGAGTTGGGGCCCACATTTGTAGTAAAGGGGCTGAAAGCTTGGTCCCTGGTGGGATTGTCCATGGCTTACATAGTGGTCCGAAGTTATCTTTTTATGTAGATTTGATGCAGGACAACCAAAATTGTTCAAATGAGGAAAGATATACAAACCCACATAGGTCCCATAGTTAATTTCAGAGTGGATACTATATGGAAGAAGGTATGATTGGAGTGTGTCCACAGGTTACTTAATGTCTTAAGGTTAATTGTCTTTCTAGCTTTTGATGAAGTAAGTGGGACTCAGCTGGTAAAGACACATTAACCCCCCTTGGGTTGGCACTATACAGGCACTACATGGGATTGTTGATAGGTTCATGTTGGCCCCATCTCAGTTAGCCTTTCAAGGTGTTTTAAAGTGAGGTAACAACATTCATTATGTTATTATTGAGATATAAATTCTGATAAAACAACGAAATTGGGCTCCAAACAAAAACCCAGGCACATTTAGTACCCTTCCAGCCCACACAAATCCCTTATGGGGCCCACATGCATATGGTTGGCTGGGACCTGAATCACACCCACACTTGTTTCTCTTCAGGCTCTATTCAGGCCACAGATTGTTCTAGATAATGTGAGCTTTTAACGGAACAAGGAGAAGCTCTGAACTTTCATTGGAGTTTCCTGTTATCCATCTGGAAGTTGGAGGAGAAGGAATGTGCTAGTGACCATAAAGATTTTAAGGAAGCCCATGGCCCCTTGAATGCCAGGGGCTTGCCTGTACTGTTGTGTTGCACTGGGCTGTAGCTTGCAGACTCACTTTGCCATATGAGTTTCGACAGCCAGCATCAGCTGGCTCATAAGCACAAACAGCTTGAGACTAAGCTACCAAGAGCCCCGCGGGCAAAAAAATACGATCTGTGTTTCATTTTCCCAACTCAATAGGAGGAAATATTGGTGCTTACAACAAGTTAGTTTAGTTCCTTTATCATGCCTGGCCCTCTTTAATGTAAAGCATGGTTCTAGTTTAATATAAAGATTTTGGACATTTTGTTTCATTTTTCTGAGCAGAGCATGTTTTATTTTCTCTTTATTCTTGTTGTGGGTAATTTTCACTTTCAACTCACAGCTGAATGTAACTGTACGATCTGTGTGCACCAGTGTGATTTTTACTTCTTGCTCAGCCGATTGTGAAATAGTGCCAAACAGACAAAAAAGGGCACCTCTCCCAAATCTCTTAAATGTTAATATTAGCTTTGATGTTCCATCTCATTTCAGGATTAAACAATCCAGATCCAGATCCAGATCTGATCCAGTCTGGACTTTCCACAGTCATCACCTGACATTTGCTATCACCCCACCTAAAACTTGTAGGAGAAGATAAATGTTTTATAAAATGCTGGAAAATGTCACTGTATTCTGATCAAAATCCCATGCTTCTCCTGTCAAAAAACCATCACAGTAAATGTCAAGCTGTGACTGTGGCTGATGAGCCCTTAAAAGAAGATTTACAGGCAGGAGAAACTTCAGAAACAGAAAAGGAGCTAAATCGGTTTGCTAGGAAAATCCAGAGCTGCAGCGGAGATCCATTCTTAGGGAAGGATTTCTGGAAATTGAAAGAAAAGGACGAGTTCATTTCCACTCCAAATATATTGATTTTTTCTCATTTTGGTCTGTTCTCAAACCCAAAGAAACCAAAATACATTGTTTAATGTATTACATAAAAGGAACAAATTGTACGGACATTTGGATGGATGGATAGATGGATGGATGGACTGACGGACGGACGGACGGATGGATGGACTGATGGACGGACGGATGGATGGATAGATGGATGGATGGACTGACGGACGGACGGATGGACGGACTGACGGACGGACGGATGGATGGACAGATGGATGGATGGATGGACTGACGGACAGACGGACGGATGGATGGACTGACGGACGGACGGATGGATGGATAGATGGATGGATGGACTGACGGACAGACGGACGGATGGATGGACTGACGGACGGACGGATGGATGGATAGATGGATGGATGGACTGACGGACAGACGGACGGATGGATGGACTGACGGACGGACGGATGGATGGATAGATGGATGGATGGACTGACGGACGGACAGATGGATGGATAGATGGACTGATGGACGGACGGACGGATGGATGGATGGATAGATGGACTGACGGACGGATGGATGGATGGACTGACGGACGGATGGACGGATGGAGGGATGGACTGACGGACGGATGGATGGATGGTGGTCTCGTGGACAATTTTCCAGCTCCAACCCTCTCCTTATCTGAATCAGATGTCTTCATTAGGCACAATGCATCTGCTGGATGTAGAAACTCTGTATAAATATGAGAAACAGCAACAAGCTTTGTTTTTAATGTCTTCAAGGTTGTTTAGCGGCTCCCTTTGGAGGTGATTTTGTTTTTCAGACAGATTTTGGTCCATAAATGAACACCACCACCTCCAACATCTGCGATGGTCAGGAAGTGAGGAACTGGTAGTTTAGCTTTGAATAGATGACTGGAAGGTTGAGGTGGGACAGGATTGCGTTGTTAAAACACCCGACTGTTGTATAATTGGAGTTTGTTTTTAGTGTGGTTTGAGCAGGATAGAAGCCATTCTTTGGATTTTAGTGTGTCTTTTTCATTGTCAGCAGTCAGAAAGGACAGCAGTCACTCAGATGATGCCTAGTGGAGATGATTTAATCCATAACATAGATAAAAGTTTCACTCCCATCCAAGTGAACACTACCAAATGATTTTAAGCCTTTAACATCTGTTTGACACTGATTTTTTGTTCAAATATTAATGATGAAGCTGTTAATGGTGTCAGCCTGTTTGATCAGAATTCTGCCTGTAATATGTCAAAAATGCTATAAATCCGTAAAACTGAACATTAAATTAAAGAGTATCTAAATGTGACAGAGCATTTTTATTTTGATTTAACCTTTATTTAACCAGGAAGGTCCCACTGAGATTAAGAACCCCTTTTTCAAGGAAGTCCTGGCCAAGAGGCAGCAAAAGTTCATAACATACAGATGAAGAACTGTTGGTTGGGATACCTTCACACTGGATGATCAGACATACAGGGACCAAGATATTAGGTACCGGTACGGAAAAAAACAGAAAAGGAAACACTCGCAAAGTGGGCAGAGTGGAGTGGAGCCGGGCTTAATCGAACCAGTGGAAAAGGAGCAATATTCATCTAGATGTAGAGAAAATGACTTGCTGAAGTTCAAACTGAGAACCGAAATGAAGAAGAGAGAGGATTTAAGTGAGTTTGAATGTAGCGACGTTGTTGGTACCAGATGGGCTGGTCAGAGTATTCCAGAACCTGCTAATCTACCGGGATTAGACTGGAAAACATGCAGAGGGCACCAGCCGTGTGAGTGATTACCAAATTAAATTAAATTAATTTCTATAGCATGTTAAAAACAACTGCTGTTGGCCAAATTGCTGCAAAAAAACAAACCCACAAGGCAGCTGTCATGCTGCATTAAAAGCCAATTAGTACAAAGGTGTTTAAGAAGAGACTTAAAAACACCAGGAGCTGAAGCCTGCCTGATCTGAAGGGACTCTCTGTGGACCAGCCTGGAGCTTGGGACCACTAAGAGCAAATGATCATTAGATCTAGGAGATCTGGAGGGCTCATAAGGCTGCAGGAGGTCAGACAGGTATTCAGGATCCTGCTGCCCATTCAGGGCCTTATAGGCAGTCAATAAAACTTTCAGCTCTGAAACCAACAGGGAGCTGGTGAAGAGATGTCAGCTCAGGGTAGATATGCTCATGCTTTTCATTCATGTTCAGAGACGACCTGCAGCGTTCTGAACCAGCTGCAGTCCTGCGAGGCCGGCCCAGCTGACACCAACATACAGAGTAAATCCAACTGGGAGCTAACAAAGGCGTGAATCGCCCGTTAAAAATCATTTAAGGATAAAAATGATTTCAATCCAGATAAAAGTCTCAGTTTAAAAAAGGACATTTTACTAAAGAACTGATCTGTTTTTTTAGAATTTGAATCAAGGATCACCTCAAGATTTTTTACATGAGATTTTACAAACTGCTCCAGGTTACCCA
Organism: Crenichthys baileyi; assembly: GCA_036173005.1. NCBI lineage: Eukaryota > Metazoa > Chordata > Actinopteri > Cyprinodontiformes > Goodeidae > Crenichthys > Crenichthys baileyi. Next base: position 83,648 of record JAHHUM010002393.1, read on the forward strand.
GATCTGGAGAAGTACTTTGATTTCCACCGTGACCAGACACAACTTCAATTTTATCTTTAATGAAGTCCAATGAAGACGATTTAAGGCCGTCCAAGCTTTTTCATCGGTGAGACAAACAGTGGTTGTAGTGACTGCATTTAGCCTGCAGCATTTCACAGCCAGTCTGCCACATCCAGCATGGAGAGATCCCTGCACTCCTTAATTCTGATGGCCCTGGTGATACACAGGAGAAAACATCTACCACCACAGCAGCATGAAATCAAATATTTTCCTGACTGTTGGTGGATTTGCAGTCAGATGTACTGATGCAATCGGCAGCTTTAAAATGAGAAATGTCATGTAGTGATCCACATGTTCCTCTTAGGTTCCCAACTAGATTATAGCGTCTGTACACATCTGGTTTTTAACACCAAAATCTCCTCCAGTAGAGCCCAAGTGGAAACACCATTTCATCTGCAGGACAACAGATCTATTGTTTTCTGTAGACCCTGCAGGTAAAACACCAACAACTGAAACTACTTCACAGAACCCCACTTTAAAAAACGAATCTATCTTTTTAGGTACCGACATTCAATTCTAGCTACATTCAGAAGGCTCAGTGTTCATCTGGAATGCTCTTGAATCATTGAAGGAACAAATTTTAATGGGAATGAATTGGAGGCTATTAGAAATTTCAGAGAACTTGGACAAAATGTGTCTTTGATTTGAATGACTATTCTGGCCCTTTTCTGACACATTTCACATGTTTTTAGACATGTTTAATCATAACTGGAGGCATTTGGGTTTAGGAACATGTCCAAAGCCCTTTGAGAGTAATTTGCATTGGTTTGGAGATGAGAAAGTGATATTAGGCTGGTTCTGTTGCCCAAATTTCCACAACATTCTGTCTGCCAATAAAATTTGTGATTGATGAGTCTCATCTAGCTGGCATGTCTGAGACCAGATGACTAAACCAGAGTGGGTGGATAAATTTTCTGGCCAGAACGTTTGAAAGCAAACGACATATTCCAGTTAAAACCAGGAAATAAATGAAAATGACTGTGAGCTCAATAATAAGGTTAAATTTGTTGTGTGAGATTTATTGTTACTGGTACAGTAAATCGACCTATTTAGAATAAGACTGATAACAGAGTATTATGATGTTCAGGAAGCTGGATGTTGCCTTTTGTTTTTGCTTTGACTGGTTTTTACAGGCTGTCCTGTGATTCCTCTGATTGCTGCTTTGACTAGAAGCCTGATGGTTGCAGGTTCATGTTTCAGCTGCGACCTTTTAATGTGGAGATTGCCTGTGTGTGCTTTCTCTCACAGTTCAAAAACATGCAAGTTATGTGCATGGCTATGTTTCCTCTGTGGCTGACTGCCTTTACAGCCATCTGATCCCAACAGAACCAAGTGCTCTGTTAGGAACATATGGAACAATCAGATCTCTGATGTATGATGGAGCTAAATCATTAAGGGCTTTATATGTGAGGAGGAGAATTTTAAATTCTATTCTGGATTTAACAGGGAGCCAATGAAGGGAAGCTAAAATAGGAGAAATATAATCTCTCTTTTTAATTTTCATCAGAACTCTTGCTGCAGCATTTTGAATCAGCTGAAGGTTTTTAACTGCATTTTGTGGACATCCTGATCGTAAAGAATTACAATAGTCCAGCCTTGAAGTAACAAATGCATGGACTAGTTTTTCAGCGTCACTCCTGGATAGGATATTTTTACTTTTGGAAATAAAAAATAACACCAAGATTTTTTACTTTATTCCTGAAGGTCAATTTAATGCCATCCACATTAAGTGATTGACAAAGCAGTTTCTTTTTTAAAGACTCCAGTCCAAAGACAACAACTTCTGTCTTTGTCACGATGTGGTTTTGGGTCGGACCAAAGTGCAGACAAGGGCTCGGAAAAATCATTTTTGTAAATCCAACGGTTTATTTAGAAAGCCCAAACAAATGCAAAAACCCCACCCAGGGCGGGCGGAGGGAGGCCTTGGAAGGAGGGCAAGAGTCCGAAAAACAAAAATACCCCCAATAAACAAAACAAAACCAGAGTCCAGAATCTCCAGGAAAGAGAACAGAGACAAAAAAAAGAAAAAAAATCCATGAGGCCGATGATCAGGGGGCCTGCAATGACGAAGCCAGCGAAGAGGCCGATGATCCGGGGGCCTGCAATGACGAAGCCAGCGAAGAGGCCGATGATCCGGGGGCCTGATATGACGAAGCCAGCGAAGAGGCCGATGATCCGGGGGCCTGATATGACGAAGCCAGCGAAGAGGCCGATGATCCGGGGGCCTGAGGCGACGAAGCCAACGAAGAGGCAGGCGCCTCGGAAGTCTGCGGCGAGGATGCAGGCGCCTCGGAGGTCTGCGGCAAGGATGCAGGCGCCTAGGAGGTCTGCGGCGAGGATGCAGGCTGCCAGGAGGCCGGCAGCAAGGCCAGCGATGAAGGAGCCGATGGTCCAGTGGTCTGCAGCGAAGTGGCTGTTGATCCGGAGCCCGGCGGCGAAGGAGCAACCGTTCCGGAGGTCTGTGGCGTGGTCTGGTGAACCCACGAAGCAAGATCCTCAGCGACTTGAACCTGGCGTCCGGCTTGGACCCAGGCAGAAACCCTGAAGACTTGGCCCTGGCGTCCGGCTCCACGTTCAGGCGCCACGTAGTCAGGCTGTGGTTCAGGCGCCACATAGTCAGGCTGTGGTTCAGGCGCCACATAGTCAGGCTGTGGTTCAGGCGCCACATAGTCAGGCTGAAGTAGGTCTGGCGTGGAAACTGGCTGGAGTGTGTCTGGCGTGGAAACCGGGTGGAGTGTGTCTGGCGTGGAAACTGGCTGAAATGTGTATGGCGTGGAAACTGGCTGAAATGTCAAGCAGTAGTGTGTCATAAGGTCAGTCGTGCCCGAAACACAGTCCATCTGGCCCCAGTTAGTCTGGCCAGGAGCATAGTCCGTCTGGCCAGGAGCATAGTCCGTCTGGCCAGGAGCACAGTCCGTCTGGCCAGGAGCACAGTCCGTCTGGCCTTTAGCTAGGGTCAGAGGCGGTTCGTCCTCGAACCCCTCTCGAAACTCTGGAACTTGGGTCAGAGGCGGTTCGTCCTCGAACCCCTCTCGAAACTCTGGAACTTGGGTCAGAGGCTCTGTAGACCCGGCGGCGGCCGGCTGAGGCTCTGTAAGCTTGGCTGCGTGTTGGGGCTCAGGATACTTAGCTGAGTCCAGATGCTTGGCTGCGTGTTGGGGCTCAGGAGACTTGGCTGCATGCTATGAGTCCAGAGGCTTGGCTGCATGCTGTGAGTCCAGAGGCTTGGCTGCATGCTGTGAGTCCAGAGGCTTGGCTGCATGCTGTGAGTCCAGAGGCTTGGCTGCATGCTGTGAGTCCAGAGGCTTGGCTGCATGCCGTGAGTCCAGAGACCCGGCGGTGGTTGGAACTAGAACAGAATCCGAACTGCTATTTTCCAGAATTATTCTTTGACGCTCTGTTTCTAGAACCTCCACCGTAAACGGGCTCTGAAAAAAGTTTCCCCACTCCATTACCCAGCACTTCATCTGGTCTAGGACCTTCAGCTTCTGTTTCCACAAGCTAGGCAAATCAATGAGGCGACTGAGCAGGTCATTAAGGACTGTGCATCTCTTCTGTTCTTCCTTCGCTTGTTCCAGGAAGAATAGGGGTGCAGTCCCTGAGGCCAGATAAGTAGCCACCGCTACAGTAAACGTAGGGAATTCAGCTCTGGCTGCCTCCAGCACCGACAGTTTGGTGATGGCTGCTGGTTTAGATGGCTCTGCAGGAGCCGCTGCTGACGTGGATGGCTCCGGCGAAACTGCTGCTGACGTGGATGGCTCCGGCGAAGCTGCTGCTGGCAGGTTGAGCCCGGCCGGAGTTGCTGCAGCTGGGGTGGAGTGTTTGCGGCAAGGGCGACGTCGATGTGAGGAGGTGGAGGTGGCCGAGACTGCCGGAGGCAAACCGGAATGCTTCCGACCCGGTATGAGGACAGGAGACACCGGCGTCGACAGGGTTAATCCGGCTTCCTCCATTTCTTGAAGCAACAGAGGCGAGGGTAAAATCTCCACCTCTTCCACATGCATTTTCCTTAAATCCTCCTCCTCTCGGTGTAACCGTTTCAGCAGCTCTTGAGCTCTGTCTGCTTGGTCCTTTTGGCTGGTTCCTTCTGTCACAATGTGGTTTTGGGTCGGACCAAAGTGCAGACAAGAGCTCGGAAAAATCATTTTGTAAATCCAACGGTTTATTTAGAAAGCCCAAACAAATGCAAAAACCCCTGCAGGCATGAACCAGAGTCCAAAATACAAAAAAACTCACAAACACTGCAGGTTCTCCCAGGCAAAGAATTCCAGGCGTGGCAAAATAAACAAAGCATAATCAAGGACATGGACGAGGGGTGACAAGCAACAAGGAACCAGCCACAAACAATGACACCAAACCAACTAATATACTGTGGGGGGACAAAGAGCAGGTAATCAAAGGAACAAGGAACAGGTGCGACAAGGCGGCAGGGAAGCAGGAGGAACAGGTGAAACAAATACAAAGGCTGACGAGGAGTGAAAAGACTAAATAAACAATAAACAGAAAACACAAACCAAGCAAGATAATAAATCAGAGGAGGGAAGGAACAAGAATAACTATGAACTAAAGTAAACAGAGAAACTAGAAGAAAACATAGAAACATCAAAGCAAAATTTAAAACATCACAAGAGGCCAAAAAACAAAGTCCAAAATGTCACACCGTGACAGCCTTGTCTGAATTTAGAAGCAGAAAATTTAAAGTCATTCAAGTTTTTATGTCTTCAAGACATGCTTGTAGTCTATCTAACTGGTTGGGCTCATCAGGATTTATGGATAAGTAAAGCTGAGTGTCATCAGCGTAACAGTGAAAATTTATCCTATGCTGCCTGATAATTTGACTTATTGGAAGCATATATATAGTAAAGAGAATTGGCCCAAGTACTGAACCCTGTGGTACTCCACAATTAACCCTGGAGTTTAAAGATGATTTATCATTTACATGAACAAACTGGAATCTGTCAGACAAATAAGATTTAAACCAGCCTAGTGCTGTTCCCCTGATCCCTACAGCATATTCCAGCCTTTCTAAGAGAATATTATGATCGACTGTATCAAATGCAGCACTGAGATCTAACAGAACCAGAACAGACACAAGTCCATTATCTGAGGCCATAAGAATATCATTAGTGACTTTCAGCAGAGCTGTTTCAGTGCTATGATGAGCTCTGAAATCTGACTGAAACTCTTCAAACAGATCATTGTCAAAGATCAATTTAATTTCTAAATAAGAAATAAGGTCTGGTGGACGGTACAAACAGAAGTGGTTTTAGTCCTTTGCAATTTGGATGAGGAAAACTAAGGTTTAGGTATTCAAAAGAATTGTATTGGATGAGGAAAACTAAGGTTTAGGTATTCAAAAGAATTGTAGCTATTAATTGGCCTGGATTAATCAGTAAATCAGACTGAAACAGATTGCTACTCCTCCTCCTCAGCCTGTATTTCCCGAAATGTGAACATTTGAATAATTAGAAGGAGTTGACTTATTTATAGTAACAAATTCTCCTGAACCTCCTTGATTTTGTTCATGTGCGAGACACTGTCTTAATAGGGTAATGGGTGGGTAGCAGTACAGAAGCTGCAGAGAGGAGTGTTAAACTATTAACCTTCTTCCTGGTCTGAACCCTGGGTTGTCAGAGTTTTGGAGAACTAATAAATTCGGCCAGATTCCTAGAAAGAAGAGCTGCTCCATCCAAAGTGGGATGGATGCCGTCTCTCCGGATCAGACCAGGTTTTCCCCAAAATGTTCGCCAATTATCAATGTAGCCCACATCGTTTTCTGGACACCACCTAGACAGCCAGCGGTTGAATGACTGCAGGTGGCTAAACATGTCGTCACTGGTTAAATCAGGGGAGGGGACCAGAGAAAATTACAGAGTCCGACATTGTTTTGGCAAACTTACACACCGAAGCAACACTAAATTTAGTGACCTCCGATTGACGTAACCGGGATGTCATTACCGCCAGTTCTCCAAACCTCTGACAACCCAGGGTTCAGACCAGGAAGCAGGGTCGTAGTTTAACACTCCTCTCTGCAGCTTCTGTACTGCTACCCTCCCATTACCCTATTAAGACAGTGTCTCGCCCACGACCAAAATTGAATAGATTAAAAAATTATCTAAAAAGAGGAAATCAGGAAAATCTAATAAAAATTAACACAACTCAGACTAAAAATAAAAATAAGCCAATTAAATGTGGCTTACTGAACATAAGATCTCTCTCTTCAAAGACTTTGCTAGTTAGTGACCTGATTTGTGACAATCAGATTGATTTATTTTGCCTCACAGAAACCTGGCTGCAGCAAGAGGATTATGTTACTATAAATGAGTCAACTCCTACTAATTATTTAAATTTTCACATTCCTCGAAATACTGGGCGAGGAGGAGGAGTAGCAACCATCTTTCAGTCCGATTTATTGACTAGTCCCAGACCAATCAATAGCTACAACTCTTTTGAATATTTAATCCTTAGTTTTCCTCATCCAAATTGCAAAGCACTAAAACCACTTCTGTTTGTTGTTTTGTACCGTCCACCAGGCCCTTACGCTCAATTTTTAGATCAGTTTTCAGACCTTTTATCTGATTTAGTGTTAAATACAGATAAAGTTATTATAGAGGGGGATTTTAACATTCATGCTGACACTGAAAGTGATAGCTTAAATATAGCCTTTAATGGTATCTTAGACTCAATTGGCTTTACTCAAAACATTAACAAACCTACCCACGTTTGTCTTCATTCTCTGGACCTTGTGCTGACATATGGCATTGAGTGTAAAGACATAACAATATTTTCTCACAACCCTGTGCTGTCTGACCATTTTTTAATAACCTTTGAGTTTAATTTAACAGAGTATTCCACACCTGAGAGAAAATTTCATTATAAGAGATCATTATCAGACAATGCTGTAACAACCTTTAAAGAATCTGTTCCACTTTTAATTTCCTCATTATCACAGAAAAACAGAGTGGAGGGCAATCATTTTGTTTCTTCCCCTTCACAAATTGATTCTCTTGTTCCGAGTGTTACTTCATCATTGCATGGTGCATTAGACAATGCAGCCCCCTTGAAAAAGAAGGAAATTATTCATAGGAGGCAGGCTCCCTGGTTTAATTCAGAGCTGCGTACTTTAAAGCACAATGTTAGAAAATTGGAGCGAAAATGGCGCTCTACACACCTAGAGGATTCCTACTTAATCTGGAAAAATAGCCTACTGTTGTATAAAAAGACACTTCACCAAGCTAGAACAGCTCATTTCTCATCCTTAATAGAAGAGAAAAAGAAAAATAATCCTAGGTTTCTCTTTAATACAGTTGCTAAACTTACACAGAGTCACAGCTCTGTTGAGCCATCCATTCCCTTAGCTCTCAGCAGTCATGACTTTATGGGATTCTTCCAAAATAAAATTGATTCTATTAAGAAGAAAATCTTTGACATACTCCCGAAGATTATTACTTCATCCTCAACAAGTGAGACAACATTGGAAGTAACTGTAGAACCTGATCTGTGTTTGGACTGTTTTGATCCTGTAGCTGTAATTAAACCTTTGCTTAAGAAACCTTCGCTTGATCGATATGACTTAATAAATTACAGACCGATATCCAATCTTCCATTCTTATCTAAAATTCTTGAGAAAATAGTTGCTAATCAAATGTGTGAGCATTTACACAGCAATGACCTGTTTGAAGAGTTTCAGTCAGGCTTCAGAGCTCATTATAGCACTGAAACAACTCTGCTGAAAGTCACTAATGATATTCTTATTGCCTCAGATAATGGACTTGTGTCTGTACTGGTTCTGTTAGATCTCAGTGCTGCATTTGATACAGTCGATCATAATATTCTCTTAGAAAGGCTGGAATATGCTGTAGGGATCAGGGGAACAGCACTAGGCTGGTTTAAATCTTATTTGTCTGACAGATTCCAGTTTGTTCATGTAAATGATAAATCATCTTTAAACTCCAGGGTTAATTGTGGAGTACCACAGGGTTCAGTACTTGGGCCAATTCTCTTTACTATATATATGCTTCCAATAAGTCAAATTATCAGGCAGCATAGGATAAATTTTCACTGTTACGCTGATGACACTCAGCTTTACTTATCCATAAATCCTGATGAGCCCAACCAGTTAGATAGACTACAAGCATGTCTTGAAGACATAAAAACTTGAATGACTTTAAATTTTCTGCTTCTAAATTCAGACAAGGCTGTCACGGTGTGACATTTTGGACTTTGTTTTTTGGCCTCTTGTGATGTTTTAAATTTTGCTTTGATGTTTCTATGTTTTCTTCTAGTTTCTCTGTTTACTTTAGTTCATAGTTATTCTTGTTCCTTCCCTCCTCTGATTTATTATCTTGCTTGGTTTGTGTTTTCTGTTTATTGTTTATTTAGTCTTTTCACTCCTCGTCAGCCTTTGTATTTGTTTCACCTGTTCCTCCTGCTTCCCTGCCGCCTTGTCGCACCTGTTCCTTGTTCCTTTGATTACCTGCTCTTTGTCCCCCCACAGTATATTAGTTGGTTTGGTGTCATTGTTTGTGGCTGGTTCCTTGTTGCTTGTCACCCCTCGTCCATGTCCTTGATTATGCTTTGTTTATTTTGCCACGCCTGGAATTCTTTGCCTGGGAGAACCTGCAGTGTTTGTGAGTTTTTTTGTATTTTGGACTCTGGTTCATGCCTGCAGGGGTTTTTGCATTTGTTTGGGCTTTCTAAATAAACCGTTGGATTTACAAAA